>JAYKKI010000061.1:5417500-6017500 GCA_039881145.1 Druceiella hillmani
TATTTTTTCCTTTGATCATACCAGTATCAATTTGAAACTTTGATTTCAACAATAGCAATGTTTCAATTTTTTAGAGTTTATAATTTGAAGTTCAAAACAAAGTAGTTATATATATTACAGAATTATACATTCATTTACGTTATCTGCTGAAGTTACGGAAAATGCACTTTGAATTTATTTACAGACTATAACAAATATAAACTCTGTTTTAATGTATTACAGTAAAAATTCGTTCTTTATGTTTTTAGGTTAGAAATAACATCATAATTCCCAGATCGCCTGGAAAGTCTGACATAGAGTTTAAGTATAAAGATATTTCAAAAGTTTTTGCTCGCAATAAGTGGTCCCATTGGTCACATAACTTGGTGCATGTAACATAATTTTCACAAAGTGTTTTTATAAATCCATTACTCAAACAAGATTAAACTATGTGCGCTCGTAAAAAGCTGAAAAACTTTCAGAAATTTTTTATTACAGATTACGTGGTCTGAAAGTGATGTTGAAAAGGGTGATTCCTCTCCAACTGACGGTTCTGATTTCATTTACAATTACGATGACACTTTGTCACCTAAAAGTCTGGAAGTAAAAAGGAAGTTGAAACATAAGGACAAGGAAAAATATTTGAAACAAAAAGATGTAATTTGTCAGGAAAAGGTCCATACTTATAAATGTTAAAACATTTAGTGTGAGAACTAGTTCATATAGTTTAGTGTTTTGAGTTATAAATTGACTGTTCATCACTAATTTTTTTAATAATCTTTCATTTTGTGGGGTTGGAGAATGTCCGAAAATGTTCTTTACCTTGGTGAGTTTTGTATGAAATGAGAGTATAAAAATATCCCTGTGCACCATGAAAACTAACCATTAATTTTGTTTGTGACAGAAAGTATTAATAACTGAAAACTACGTATATTGACTTATTCTCTAGTACATTTGAGTCACCAATTTCAGTGGATATTGCTGATAAAAGTTTATTAAAATCTTGCTCAAAATCGATCTATATTTTAATAGCTATTGATAGTTTTACTCCGATTTTTAATTTTTTAATTGAAACTTATAATAAATCGTTTCAAATAATACTAAAATTAGCTTTTTCTTTCTTACTGAACCGAATATTATCCGTTGAGATTCTTAACAAAAATGAAGGTTCTTGTTAATTAAATATATAATTGTTTCTTTTACAGGATCTTTTTTCTGGAAGTGACTCAAGTAATCATAAATTTTCTCCTAATGATTAATTCAGCAAAGGCCGTGACAAGACTTCATTACTTTTAACTCCTAAAATAATAAAAACGAAGGAGAAACATGAAACCAAGAAAAAAGTATTGATGTGAATCCAGAACAAATTAAAAAACCAGATCTTGGAATAAAGAAAATACCATAATAATATATATAGGCATATATTGCGGCAAATGAGTGATAAATTTTACTCATCATATTAAAAATCAGCATAAAACTGAGAAAGAAGTCAAGTCAAGTACACGCATGCGACATCAAATCGTAACTATGTTACAAGTACATTCCGAAGAAAATGACAAATACACTGAGCAACTTGCAAACTTCCTCGGTCACGATGTCTTAATTTATAAATTAAACTAAAGACTGCCCTTGCAAGTACTCCAAAAAGGTGTTGTAGGTTGTAAACCTTTAGAAATAGAAATGAAAAAAGAAGGAGATAGTAAATATAACATAAAAGGAAACAAAGTAAATAAAATAAAATAAAAGTGTAATACTAAGATGGTTAGAAAAAGAAAAAACGCGGTAAAGAAAAACGTGTATTAAAGATTATAACTTCGAAAGTCGAAAAACAAATTTTAAAAATCGACACGAGCTCTAGTGTTTCAGACAGTGACTATATAAAGGAAAACGAGAAAACAAATGTCTTGTAGAAATTACTAAGAAAAGAAAATATTTCACCAATAAATAACAAAAAATATGATAAACAAAAAACAATGAATTTAAAAGAAATAAAAAGAAAGAGCGTACCGAGTGCGACCTCTTCGGAGGGTGAAACAAATTTAAAAGTAGTAAAAAAAGCAAAATTAAAAAAGAATAAATGTTAATATACATTTTAAAGAAAAAATGTTACAGAAACTAAACCCAGTAAAAGCAGTGCTTGGAAATCTTGAAGAAAGAATCAGCACTGCATCGACGTACCTGGGAGTGAATAATATTTATTAGCGGAAATTAAAGTCGACAATATAAAGTAAATTATAAACAGGCAATAACAGGAAATTATGAACAGGAAAATAAATTATAATAAACAGGAAATGATAGAATGAGGTTATAGTTTTAATTATGTTTATAAAATAGCCCTCCCCTATTTCCATAACCCTTTTTAACAACTAAGGCCCTTATTTTTAATATATTCGGCGTTAATTTTGTAGAAATTCATTATTCACAATTAAATGAAACTACGTGATGTAGTGTTATTTCCACTTTATTTAAGTTCTAATTCCTTTATCTTTTTTAATAGTTCACCTGATGATGTTGTAATACAACGAAACCTAGGTTGTAAAGAACTTAAATAAAGTAGAAATAATACTACATTACGTAGTATCATTTAATTGTGAACTAAGGCCCTTTTAACTAATTATTGTCCTGGCATACATTCTGACCATGCTCGTATTGTATTACGAATAGGAATATTTGTTTCCAGGTATGAGTGTTAAATGCTACGGGGTTATGAAAAAAACCAGTCAAGTGCGATTTCGACTCATCACACTCACACCACTATTTTTTGTTCCACCGACCAAAACATTAAACAATTTTATACCACATGGTATTGTAAGTTTTTGAAAAACTCTGTTGGAGAATTGCGAATTTCTCAGAAACTTTAAAACTTAGTTTCTTTGCTAAATGTTTCCTATAAATTTCTATTAAGCCTCCTCAAATCCTACTATTTTCATAATATTGTATTCAGTTATTTCGAAAAAAGCACAGAGAGGAAGGAGGTTATATGTTATGGTCTTTTTCGCATATTTTTTTAATATATCTCAAATACACAGTTTAACATTAAGAATAAAATATTTTTGTATTGCTTATAATAAGCTGTTTAAAGCGATATTCTATACGATATGTGAAGCTAAAAAGAAAACCCATTACTTAATTTGCAACACAAATATTATACTTTGCATCATCATAAAAAAATGGTTAATTGCGAGCTGGAAAAAATATAGACAGGCAAACACGTGAGTGATGTTACGAGGGTTTAGCTTTTTCTTTTAAAACGCAGAACTCTAAAAATGCAGCTAATTACGATATTTTTAGTATTTATCAACGAGGAGTTTCTTTATTTATTTACTCGAACGCTATGGCTCCTTCTTTGGTTGGTGGTGCTTGGCGTCATCAATATGTAATTTATTTACTAAACTTATAAATCGTGGCCGCAATCACAATGTTTACATTACTGGCTAATATTTACCAGCGGGGAATACCTCTTAGTAGACACATTCCTGACTTTTTCAATAGGTGCATGGTATCATTCATATGAAAAAGGCCTTTAGAGATTCATAAAATGAGCCCAATCGCGATATTTCCAGCGTTCGCAATTCCCTAATTAGTTTCCGAGTTCTTTTTGTAAGTACCGTTAGACATCAGCTATGTTTAAACTTATTTCTGAGCTTATATAAACCCAATCGCAGCGTTCTCAATTGCAACCGTTAATGGGTTCTTCTAAGTAGCTTACTTTACTCAAGGCTTCATTATAAAATTAGAGACAACAAAATATCGTCGGAATTGCGTACACGTGCGAAATCTCTAGCTGTTGAAATGTGTCGAATTTATATTTGTAAACAAATAATAGTAAATAATGGCTATCTCTAAACATAAATATATGCAATTTACATTTAACTTTATTTAGTATTTTCCGATGCACAAAATAGTGGAATCATAATTTTGTAAATTGTTTTCAATGAAAGTTGCCCTGTAAATAATTACAAGTCGTATCATTGTTGAGGCACCAAAATATCATTTTACCTGTATCATATAGGTGAAATATGACGTGTAAGTATAACGAAATATGTCTACATATTTCGAGAATAAATTGAGAGAATACAACACAGACTATTGTTAAATACTCTTAACGTAGCTCTTGTAAGGTCTATACCATTCAAACAAACTTTATTTCCTTCGTTTATATCTTGTATATTTCTGTGTAACTTTTTGAGAACAATATCATCAATTCGCTGTGTTATTAAATATAATTTTTATTGTTGTAATTACACAATGCTAGCAAATAGCTAATTACTTTATATTATTTGATATCGGTACACCTTGGGAATACATGTTCTATCAATAAATCATTAAAGAGCTTATTAGGACCACGAATCCATTTTCTGGAAATCGATCGAATTTGGAAGTAAAAAATGAAGTAATGAAGTTGCGATGTATTTTGTTTCGAAAATACATCGCATCTTCAAAATTTTGTTGTAGATTAGGATTTACATTTTAGTTAGAAATCAAAATTTCTTTACTTGCCTGAAAATTTCTTGAATTTCATTTATAGAGCTATTTTACAGATATTACTTGTTACAGAAGTGTTTAAACATTTGTGAAAAGGGGTATCTAAGTTTATCAAACTTATCATATTATTATTCCTCATAAACCCCTTTGTATGATGAATTTCATCACCATTTGGAACTAAATAATTTTCTTTTTTTAAACGTGTGAAAAATGAAAATCTGTCAAAGTGTAACTGATTGTATTGATATAATGTTTGAGTAGTAAAATAAATTAAAAAAATATCTGTACAAGGGTAGAATTTATATCTATCACCTTTTCTTAATGTTCAACCACTAGGTTGTCAAATCCTGTATTCACTCCTTTATTGGTTTTACTGTAATTCATATTAGGTTTGATAGAGTCGTTTTTGAAATCATTATCGAAAGAAAAAGTTTCCTAATGCTATGTCTAGAATATATTATTTACATACGTACCAAATAAACTGATTCAAGAAACGCTGACTCAACGATCGCGAGCCGTGCGGAAATGTAAGGACTATCGGCGACACAGCATCTCTCAAAGAACTACGGCACTTGAATATGTGCGGGCTCCGCTTTTATTTTACCAATGAAATAGTTTACTTTCGTACGTATATAAGATTCAAAAGGGCATAGTATATAGGTGCATAGAGCAATCATTCTACGTATTAAAAATTAAAGATTACTCGATACCGTCTGAAACCCATTTTATGAGCATGATCTAATGCAAAGTACTTAATCAAATAGACGTATATTGAGACAGTATATAAAAATGTCATTGCGATTTTGACTGTTATTAAAGTTAATGAAATAAAAAGGTGATAGTTTTATGTTTACAATTCGAAGTAGAAAGTTACCCACTTATTTATTTATATTAGATAATGCTTTTATATAATTATATTCAATTTATTGGTGTAATATAAAGTATTGAAGATAACCAAAGGACAAGGAAACCATAGGGTTTAGCTGACAGTACCAAACGACATTTTGCATTGGTTACATAAATAATTTCGCATAATATATTTAATTGTGTATAAGAAAAGTTCGAATCCTAATATCAATATACATCGTTAATTGAAATTATGAAACTAATGGAGAAAAGTAAACATAATTTTTTAACACCCTGCTATGTCTTACGGCCATGAAATTTTTAAAAAAACTTTTAAATCATAAGCTAAATATTTTTGGAGAAATAGTTTACTAAATAAAATGTGTATTTGAAATTACTACAACGAATTCTATAATAATACGTTGATTTTTGTTTATAATTTTTAAAAGTCAGTTAACTATCAAAACCTATCATTCCAAAACTATTATAGGAGATGTCAAATAAAGATTAAATGAGGGATTTAAAAATTACATTTATTTTTAAAGCAAAAATTGGATGAATAAAATGTGCAAGAAAAATGGTATGCAATTCATAGATTATAAAGTAATTCAGTAGCAACAAAAATAGAAAAAATCAAACATTGATAAATAAATGAAAACCTATTACAAAAATGATATATTACGGGTATTATATAAGATAAATAGGTAACTTTTGATCTACTGGTAAATCGTAAAGTTTATGGTAAACGACTTTGAACAAAAATGCTTACCTTTAAATTTTCAAATTTTAAAATACTCTCAGGTAACTTAAAAAATATTCTTCGTGAAATAAACGCCATCAAAACTTAACGCCAACCGTAAAACCGAGTGACATATTATATTGACAGCAAATTAAATAAAAGAAGAAGAAAAACTTTCAAATATTTCAGTGCCTAACGTCGATAACAGGCAAAGGATAAGGGAAAAGGGGAAAAATGGTTTATCCCTCCAAATTGGATCCCGCCCGGGGGCTTCTGTGCTGGCGGGCTTGCTGCCTCCCGCTCAAGGAAAATCGTAATAGACATACACTTTTTACGTGTTAACGTTTCGGCAAGGTAGTTTCAGGATATAACGAAATTCAGATTGACATCAAGTAGGCGCTTAGCAAGGATTTACATTAAAATTCTATATTGTGAAATGGGGGAACTTGGGGTTGGGTTGTGGCATCTATTTAATTTCATTTTATAATACTAAAATACTTATTTAAGTACTATGGTATAACGTAATAACAATATATTAGTTGGAAATGACAAATGATACAGGTAAGGAATAAGAAACATAGTTTTTCGTTCTATTCGAACTTTCCTAGTAGTGTGATGTGTTGCCTTTTAAGGTAGCAATTTCGAAACAAATTGTCGAATTTTGAAAGTGTTAAAGGAAAAAGTAAAACACTGGCGTATGTTAATATATTTTTGTTTACAGTCTAAACTGCAAGTCAAAAACCTTTTAATATTGATTTGTAGAAATTTATTAATTAATCTTTTTGTTAAAATAAAAACATTCATTTTATTTTAATACCAATTAAATTTAATGATAATTAATGGTTTTTAACTATTAAATATTTTAGGTTTTTCACTATCAGAATACCTTAAAGCTACATACAATTCAAGTCGTACAAAAGTGCTTAGAATTCCTTGTTGATTTTATTTCAACATACTATTCAGGAAAAAAGAGTTTCTATACGCACAAAAGAAAAATAACAAACAAAATCCATAAAAAAGCTGCTCTGTAAGATGCGTAACTGTCAATTTACAAGATAGATTTAATCAATAAGTGGTGTAAGGAACATTTTCCTTAATATATATGCTTATTCTTTATTTCAATTTTCGGCTCATATGTTGCAACAATACTGAGTGGTCATCATTCGGAGTTGCTTTTATTAAGTAGTTTCTATTTAGATTCCTATTTCCAAGCATTTTTGGGAGATAGTTCCATTCAGGCCAGAATGCGGCTTTTTCATGTTATATAGAATATGTTACCCTATCGTTATGATAGACCAAATCTATAAAACTACAGGTTTTAATAAGAGAAAAGCCTAAATTGAGTAATTTCCAATAATTACGCTGAAAGAAAGTTATATGTCTTTTTTCATCGAATAGTCATAGCGATTTTTTAATGGGGCTAGCCATTATAGGTCAATAGTAAAGCCGAATACCACAAAAATATAAAATATTTGAAGGCGCGTCCAGCAGGAGAAAATTTATGAGGTACTTAGTATGACATTGTCATCTATAGAAGAGACGGATTTCTCAGTATCAAAATCACATTTCATCGTAAAAATACATATATTAGTAGAAAATACTAATCAATATGCATTTATTGAGTTATAACTAATTCATGGAACATGCAAAGGAATTACTAAAATTACATGGGATTGGCTTACTCAACTTTTTACCATCATAAATATTTTTATACATAACAATACATAATGTATGTGAAATTGTTAATAAATACATGCCATGTAATTCATTAACAAGAGAGTAGAGAATACAACTAAATTGCAAGTAAAACACGAGGAGTTGAATATCACCTTCCTACCTGCGGATGTGGTTGGATTGATACCGATTTTTGACTATTACAATCACCTTTGATTGCAATATATACCTTAATAGAAAATAACAATAGATATTCATCTAATGAGTTATAACTCGTCAAAGGGAAAGGTGAAAAAAGTAACTTAACTGCATAACAAAAATATCAAAATCGAATATTACATTTCCGCCCAGTTCTCTGATTTAACAGAATCATCTTTTTTCCGATTTATCAGAATCATCACTTTTTGATTATCAGAAACATCTGTGGTCGCAACAACACACAGAACAGAAAAAACATCAAAGAAAATTAAGCTGTACGCATTTATGAGATATAATATATTAGTGAGAAATTTCAGAAAAACAACTGAATCGTTTGGCATTAATACGAATTTTACACTTGAATTTAGTTACACTTCGAACATTTCCTATTGATGCGTTATACTATATCTCATTAGACACACATTGAGTAGTATTTTCTTTATGTTTTTCCATACTCAAAGACGATGTTGATAAAAGAAAATGGAATATAATATTCAACTCCTCATAACTTCTCGTCTGTTGTCTGTTGTATTATTGAACTGTTCGTTTATTACTGAATTATTACTGTGAGTCTGATCGTTTATTACTGAACTAAATTATTTTGTTTATTTACTTAAAAAGTCGCGGAGACGTTTCTATGAGTAAAGCAATACTTTTTTGTATTTTAGGAGTTAAACAGGTTCGATATTTCTTGAGGAAATTGTGAACATATGTCTACATAAGATAAAGATTTAATTTTATTTCCTGAATTAGCCCAAGAATTGAAAATAATGCAGGAGATAATACAAAATGAATTTGCCCAACGCAATAAATTAATACCTCCGGGTATTTACCTTATCCTTAGTTTTAATTGGGGTACGTACTCATGCGATAGTTTAAATATTTTTTATATTTACAGCAATGATATATTGTTGGAAAAACAGTCATGTTAAGGATCACAGTAAACATTACTACCATACCTAGTTATTCTGTACTTAGAGTCGTGTTATATTATATCACTTGGATAAGTGAAAATAGCATAATTTTGCTGAAGATAATTAAAAAAAAGTATTGTGTTAAAAAGTCATCTGCAACGTATGTTTTGTAATCGTTGGCCATTAGAAATTGATTAAATTTGTTACACCGACATGATTTATTTACCAATTTTATTTCTTCATTCATTCTTTAACTTACATATAATACATACATTTGGCATACTTATTGCTGCATAAGCAATCATTTCCAGTCAATCGCATTGAATAAATATAAACATTTTGTGATGTGAATGACTGCAAAACACATTATTAAAAAAACGAAACTTAGGACATAACCAAAAACAAAAAATGTCATAACATATAAATAAGCAAAACTAAGCTACATATGAATAATACAAAACAAAAAAATTGTTAATTATAAATCTTGACATGATTGAGAACAAAGAAACTGGGAAACTAAATGGAATTAGGAACGGTAGGGTAGAGGGATTATGAGAGGACGGACTTTTTCAGATAATCTTTGAATACATTAAAGGAGGACGAGTCCCTGGTATCCGGATGTAGTCGATTCCAAATTCTTATAGCTTGGACAACGAAGTACTTTTCGTAAAAGGTGGTTGCATGTTTGGGAAAAAGGAGACTGAGTTGGCTTTCAGAGCGTAGCCCTATACTGTGTGCAGACTAAATCTGCTTCTAAGATAACTTGGATAAGTAGCATAATCGTAATCCAAATAGTGCGAATTCTACTCGCACTCGACCAATTATTTTTCATTGTAAAATAAATAATACAAATAAAATTTTATATAAGGACGTATGTACTGTGTATAATATAATTAGGCTAAATGCCTCTATTGTATCAAAAATTCAGTTAAGTCGTTCTTTAAAACTAAACCCTATATTTTTTTATGAAATATGCATTTAAATATCTTTCCTTCAGAATGATACAGAGCGAATTAAAAAAAGGGGTTTACCGTATAACCAGCACATTATCAGTTAGTAGTGAATACATAAATATATATCTTGGTCTCTTATAATTACTATCTAGCGATAATTACTTACAGAAATCGCAATATTCCGAAAGTTTGAAATGGTTTTCCAATGTTATTATTATTGAGTTAGGTCACTTTTGTTTTGAAGGTGCGAATATTTGAAAGTAAGTGATAATACATGGCTATAATATTATGTGAGATTTCGTGAACTAGCAAAAAATGTTTATTATACTAAGCCTTCTCTGCATAATGTTCTCAATATTTTTAAGTGAAGTTCATCAGTATTCACTAATACTTTAATTTTATGTTTTGGAACCATATATTGTTGAAGGGATTTTTATTTACAATACTTCTAATATTTTAGCAGAACAACGAAACCCATACTTATATTAATTCGTTACTACAGCTTTGACTCGTAGGACAATTGTTGGATACATGGAAAATAAGTTTAGGCTGTCGAATGTTTTACATAATGCGGAATACTTTAGAATTAAAAAGGACCTTAAAGACCTATGTAATTGAAATACATTTTTCAACAGTTACGTTATATCAATCAAAATGCATAAGCATATTAAAGAAAATCATTTAAATTTTTGAAAACTGTCCTAAAATTGTAGTGGGTTCATATGTTCATGAGTGACAAGATTAATAGTTAGTTTTTTTTTACTTGGGAGTGAATAACTTTGTTAAAAATGATAAAAGAACGATTTGTATAAAGCACAAACTAAATTAAATTGTTTGCACTTTAAGACGCCATTAGTGCAATTAGTACATTATTTAATTAGTGCAACGCAAGTTTTAAAGAAAACAATTAGGATTTATTTTTATTCTTTCATCTGTAATTCCATTGGAGCAACATAAATATGAAATAAATCTAATAAAACCTACAAGAATATTTCTTAAAATATTTGTTCTCCAATTTAAACTAGATGATTATACGCAAAATTGTACATTGAATAAAAATTTGAAATCATAGTAAAGGGATTTAAATTTTCGTAGATCCTTTAATTTTGGCATGCAGTGTGTATTCATATTGATACTTTTAAAGTTTGTTGTAACGGTTTATAAAATATGGCATCCCATAAGAAAGTCAAATGTCATTCCGTAGATACTACTTACAGCACTAAGTCATTGTATATGTGATATAATAGGGACCTTTGTTCCACCTTTCGCGTCCTTATCGACTTTTGTAAAGTCATATTCACTATTTCCGTCATTAATTAGTCGGTACATCACGATGTCTAATAGCAAATAATGTTATACCATATAATAACAAAATGTAAATGTGATATTTCATAATTTACGTCTATTTCTAGTTCTACTTGGTAACAAGAAGCGTGTTGGTCGTGGTAAAAGTCCAGACGATTTAGAAATATATGGTAACATAACCAAATATGCAAGATGTTCAGTATTTTGGTTCGTGGAATGTGAGACCTTAACTTCTAGAAAAGAAATAAAAAAAAAATTTCTTTCAAAATGCTGTCTGTATATTATGGAAATGAAATATATGGAAAATATTCTATATATGAAACTTGAGTTCATCGCAGTAGCAACAGAGTACCATATCGAATTCATGGTCTTATAAGTTATGTTGTTATCTCATAAGGGTCCGGTTTAGGTCCGGCTAGCTACTCTAACACTATTATATTCGTAAAATAAATATACGATCCCGTTGCGAAACTTACAATCATTATACTAACAACTTTATTCTTAATTTTTCTTTATATATAAGAATCATATAGTAACACACTAACCTTCGAACGTATGTTTTGTATGTCCTTAATGCCTTGTAGAATTAGCCGTATAAAATAACTAAATCATCTAGAAAGAAATATATAAATAATATAAACAGTAAGCTTTTAGAAAAAAATAATATAATAGAAACTTAAGTGTTAGTGCATCACATAGAAATTAGAACTTACATTTAATGTACATACACACATACACACACACATATATATATATATATATATATATATATATATATATATATATATATATATATATATATACGCGCCTATGTGAGTATTACTCCACAAATGTTACTAATCAACGTTAAACAATAGTTTTGAGAATCAATCGAAGCCAACTTCGCCTAGGCACGCGGTGTCGACTCGATTACAGAAGTGAGTGGGGAAGTGCCGATGTCGGCCTTAATGACAATTTTTGATTTCCATTTGCCGTGAACGTCGGCGCAATGGGCAATCAAGCAAATTGAATCAATTACTAAGTTCGAATCACTCACAATCGCCGTCATAATTGCCGTTACAACTTTTCCGATACCTTTGAACTCATCGGTATTGCGAGGTTTTGACGAAAGGTACTAACCTTTTGTGTCAAGTAAAACTATTAATTCTCATCTGTGTATTAATTTGAATTATGTACACTACACGTATGTAAACAGAAAAAAATGTTAAGGTCTAATTTTGGAACAAAAACAAAAATAAGAAATTTGCATAAACGGTTTAGAATGGTAAATTGGTTTAAATTTTTTTTCAATGCAGTTTTATATCAAGTATAATTAATATCTAAAATAACAATAAAATATTTGACAGATTCATTATAAGTAATATACTCATTGCAAAAAACGAGACCTTATACCAAAATTTAAAAAAAATTATAGTATGTTTTTAGGAATAGTTTCCTATTATTCATAAATACTAGTATGTTTGATATTTTTGCAGATTTTCTTGAATAATATGTGTACTAAATAAATTCTCATTTAAAATATAAAAATAAAAAAAAAAGTTTAATTTTTCCTTATGTTTTAATTTATATAAAATTCTAAGGTTTGTTATTAATAATTCTTCGGAGTATGTTAAGTACGCAATTACTTTGTCTGCAATTGTCATCAATGCACGTGCCAGTAGCAAAGAAGTGATTATTTTCGTAAGATATAATAAATAATTTCATTAATGATATCCACAATTAAATGAAACTACGTGATGTAGTATTATTTCTACTTTCTTTAATTTCTTTAACCGACCTGAAGATGTTGTAATACAATAAAACCTAGGTCGTGGTAAAGAAATTAAAGAGAGTAGAAATAATACTACATACCGTAGATTCATTTAATTGTGAATAATGAATTTCTACAAAATTAACGCTTAATATATTCAATTACTAATGATATCAATATAAGAAATATTCAAATCACTTTATGATTTATGTATTTCGCAAGCATGGACCAATTTTCTGTACAGTAAGCTGTCATTAGCACTCTCGCATCTTTCAATTCTGTGTACAGAGCTCGACTGTTAGATTCAAGAGAGCATTTGTATGTGGTTTACAATCACATGGTTGACGGTCATCGAGATATTCTAATATAATCCTATAATGATTTTACTTTCCAATGTTGTTTGTTATAAACGATCGGTGTTCATGTTTGGTATTAAATAGATTAACCCAAATCATTTAAAACTTTAGAGTCGAAATATAAAAATATAATAAAATTACTTTCTGGGATTTTTTCTAAATACTGACAAGAAAACATACGATTCATAAATTGTACTAGTCTTATCTCTAAAATATGGTCATAGTTTAGTATGTGCTAATTATTAACTAGCACACTAGCCTTGAATTTTGGAAATAGAAATAATTAATATAACTCGGATGTTTTTAAAAATAATTGGCATTTCAAATGACACAATTTTTTGAAATATCTATTAGGACCTAAATTTGCTTTTGAAAAATTACATGCATCTTCCTTCTTTTCTGGTATATACTTATGAGGGTACGCCGCAGGATGCAATTATTGACCAATTTTTCTGACTCGTATTATTGTAGATTGGTTAAATATTAGAATAGAATATAATGGTTTTCGCAATTATTTGCCAAAAAGTTAAATTTTTATATACAATTTTTAACAGAAACTAACATTTTCTATGCTCAGGGAATGTTCAGCGTCCTCCGTTTTTCATGGATTTTCTTGGTTTTAAATTAATCAATATTAATAAAAAAAAACGCGGAGTACGTAGGTTTGGTGAACCAATCCTTAAAAATATGGGCGTAATTTATATAAAGAAGAATTCAATCTTTGAAGACTCCTTATTAGATGCTATGGATGTTTTAAGTATTTTAATTCCAACGAACGAGTAAGTAATGCCATTGAATTAAAGTCGCCAGCTAAAATTTTACTAGATAAGTTTTTACTAGATAAGTAAGCCTTTATCATTTATATCGAAGAAAAAGAGATTATAATTTGTTGCTAAAAGTGGGGCAAAATTTAAAAAAAAATTGAAAATTATCATATTTTCATATATATAATCATGTTTTTATTATATTTTACAAATTATTAACGTAAGATTACCAAGTACTAAACATTTTTTTACGCTTCGAGATCATATCCCTCATTACAACATAGAAATAATCAAACGAACGCAATATAAAACGTTCACATCATTAAATCTTGAAGAAAATGAATACTTCCGTCATTAAAACCGATAAAACACACAGCTTTCCGGTTTCCTTTTTCCGCGTACTTGTGAAGCTCACGCATTTTGCACTTCAATGGGGGGCGATAGAATACCCATAATGGTATGAGAGGATGCAGGGGATTTTCTATTTTCACGGTTGCATGCAAAAATTCAAAAGAGAAAATCACTCACGTACAATTCGTGGACAATGCAAAAAGTAAAGTGCTTTTCAGCTTTTCCGTCGATTTACAGTTATTTTTGCACGCTGTATGTATAAAACAAATATGTCTAAATTAAAATTTGGTTCTAATCTTGGCGATAAGAATTTAATAGAATGTTTTTTAGCAAAAATTTTTTCTGGCGCCAAGTTAAAATTTTTGTGAATAATTTTTTTCTGTGGTTCGTACCCTAAAAAAATATTATATATATATATATATATATATATATATATATGTACATACATTGGCAATAACATAGGTAAGAATCAAAATTATACTGTTTAAAACCTATCAAAATATTTAAATTACGGATATTTCCAACAGATTTCAATTTAAAATAGGTTGAGGAAACAAAGTAAGCTTATTATCAATATACATAACATCGAATAATTTTGCATACTATATGTTTGATAATGATGCCTTCCTTCATGCGTCTGTCCGCATTCAAGTTGCTTATTAAGTGTCTATTCTTCCTGCACCATTTCATACTCACCTCTAGTCACGTCCATTTCGACAATGTCTGTCCAAACGGAAAACTTCATCGCGCCATTTAAAATATACATAGCCCTATCTATTGATGTTCATAGATACACTATACATTTTATTACTAGGTACTGAGTAGCAAGGAATGTCTTTGTTGTGGTTGTAATAATGCAAACAAAATAAATTTTTGAAAATATTAATTTCATAGTCTTCTAACACATGATTTCTAACAATGAACCAATGCTGATAAAAACAAATACTATGTTTTACTTTATTTAGGCTCTATATTTTTCTAAAATTATAATCTTAATTTATTAAATAGATTTTGCGTGGTTTGTACACAAATAAACACATGGAGAAACGAACAAACAAAAGTACCAAAAAACAAAAATTAAAAGTGATCATTAATTGAGTTATACAGTTATTACAGTTACATTTCATCAAAGTTACTATCGGCTATATACAGCTTACATTTCACGAGATGGCTGTAGTATCATAGAAATACATGTTTTGATAGAACGCCATGTGAAGATCATTTTTGTAATTGTTTTGTTGTTTTAGAATTGTAGTTCAATTTGATTCAATAAATTATTTATTATCATATTCATTAAAAAGTCAGGCCGTTACTGTACAAAACCAATATGATTTACTTAACAGTGTAGTCTAAAAAATAGGTCTCAATTATAACATTAAAAATAAATTCCAAAAAATATAACGATAGTATTGAGTATAAGATAATAATAGATGAGTATAAGATAATAATAATAATAAAATAAATAAAATATTATTTATTTAATTTATAAATAAAACGTGATGTCGATTCTTATTTTTCATATTAACAACAGCTTACCTCTAATTGATTAAACGTAACAGAGTCTCATAAGTTGTTCGATATTTTCAAAGCCTTATAATTATAATATGAATGCTGATATCAGAAAATTTTAATTATATTTGAAACGATATCAAAAAATAATAATCGGGCGTCAATGACAATACTCAACTTCAATAGTCCATATTTAGTTATCCCTAAGATTTACACTAAGAGGGTATTTTTTGTTTCAATATGTAGGTTAAATAGATTAAAGTAAGATTGGTTTAACTGACGTACCACTATTTTCGATAATATATTGTGTTGCATAGTGGCGCGGACATTCCTCTGATTCAACTCATGGTTGCAGAGAGCTTGGGAAACAGATAAACTAATAAATTAATCAAAAAACAACTTTCAGGATATTTTAGTTACTGTACTGCAGACGAAATAAATGATCATAGCATTTTTTAGAACTTTCTAAACTGCTCTGGATGCATGATAATGCATCACTAAGTTCCAAGTTATGCCACTACCAGACGCTACACGTTTCCAGAAGTCCTTCTTGATAATCTAAATTATACGTCATAACTGAAATCCTAAAATAAACTGGAGATGAATACATTACAATGTAAAGTTCATATCTCTAGTAGATTTCGAGATATTTTATCTCAAAAATCATAAATTTTCTAGCTTATTCACTCACTTAATCACCGATAAAAACATAATACTGATAAACTAGAAAAATTAAACAAAAATATGTTCAAGTTCCATTTCGTGATAGATATAATATTCGACAAGTCTTAGATGCAAAAGCTCTAATTCAGTCATTTACACTTCTCTAGCAAAACTGCAAGAAATTGGCTGCTAAAACGGTTTAATTACACCATTGTTTCGGGGACCACGAATTTTGTCTAACTTTAACAGTTGTTTACGCAGGACCAATATTTACTAGTTATTAAGTCATTTCATATGAGGCCGAAATTGATTATATGCAACTCTCGAGAAATATATATATACTAGCACATGGAAATATTGTCTTACAATACTTATTGAAAAACAAATAAATGTCAATGCTCATATAATTAAACTTACGTAGAGGTTATTAACGGCAACGGTGTACTGCTCACATTCGTTGACGGTTGACATTTTGTTGTGGTTTCTGTTGTATTTTGTATCGACAGTGTCGTTACTGCTTCTGTAACTGGTGACTGTTTCGCCAGCGTTTTGTGGAAGAGAGATGTTGCTAAACCTGTAACAACGAAAGCAATGTATTATATTATATTCATGAACAGTTGTAAATAAAATTGAAATTTCATGGGTAATTTAAAATTGTGAAAGTATATATATATATATATATACATATAGGAGAGAGCTAGAGACGTGAAGCGCCTGTGACTCCTTGTATGTATATATATATATATATATATATATATATATATATATATATATATATATAAATAAAAGAAAGAATATTTCCAGAACAAATTCACTGCAGATTCGCCATATACGTGAACATGAGTTCCGACACATTACGATGTTCTGCTTAATCGTTTTTTTCCATATGCACTTAAGTAACTTATGATTCATTCATCACCGATTCATAAGTAGGTATAGACCAACCTAGTATGCCGTAATATTGAAAAATTTGGATATTAACTCTAACACTCGCACTTAAGCAATATATTCTCTCTCCTGATACCTTCGAATTATACATCGATAACAATGGCGAAAAAGGGTAGAATGCGAAAACTATCATGAAAAGGGTACTCAGCAATCCCTCCCCTTACGGCGTAAGTCGTCTTTCCCGTATTAACTTCCGCTTTTCTTTTGTCTTGTTTTGTATTGTACCCTATTTCTTGTTACCGCAACTGCCCATTACGATGTTATTATTCGTTTTTTTTTGTCCCAACTATTACATGCGTATTATATTAGTGGTCATATATTACTGCAGATGCCACACATACTTATAAATAGAAAAACATATTTACAATCCCTAGTAGTTGCTACGTAAGTATTCTTAACTCCGTAGCCTGAGCCGCATTTTTTAATATTTAATTGTGGATGATTTAAGTGTTATTGTAACTTGAAATTTATGTTTAGTTGAACTTGTTTTATTTCTTAGTTGTGCTTTGTACTTTTATTTTATATATAATGTAATTTTATTACCGATTTTTTAAACCGTATCGGATGTTAGTAGCGAAATACAAGTGACTATTCTATGTACTTCCTCTTTAGTGTTGTCAACTTTCACAACGGCAATTTAAAGTGGCAATTTTTATTGATTAATTTTATTTTGTACTTTTTAGTCATATTCTATAAAAGGTATTATGAAGTAGGAGGGAACCGAAACGAACATAGATTATTAACATAGCATATGTTGGGTACAAAATCATACACTATATATTTGTACAGGCATATTTCCAGTTAAATAAATGCCTATTATTTGAGAACTCTATTATATGATACTGGTAAGTGCCACATTATATATTTTTCAGTTAATTCTTGATAATTTTATACGATAAACCTATAAAAGGTTACCAAACTACGACAGAAGTTTTGCGTGTCTCTCTAAATAGAATATAACCCCAAAATAGAAATACCAAATAGAAATAAAATATATTTTGAGTGCTGCATAAAAGTATAACAAAAAATTAAATGGGACATCTCTTGGATTAATGTTATAATTCAAATAAAACCAGACATGTGAATTAAGAGTACTATATATGGGCTGACTTATAGGTTAGCTGCTTCTGTCGTGTAATGTCACATGGAGAACAAATGCCTGGCCTTGCACTTTTTCGTCGTTGCTCATTAATCGAATATATGTATGATAAATTATTCAGCCTTTTCTGACAGTTTTATATTTTGATACCTACGATACCGATACTAAATATATCAGAATGAACACAATATTATTTCTACTGAAACCACATTAAATTTTCATAAATATTTTTCTCTTTGAGCCTATTTCATCATAGGATTAAATTGTACATTTGAAGGACTAAGGATATTGATGGATTAATCAATTTAAAAATAATATCATCTTCACGTAAAAGTGGCATATGTTGACGAGGAGTACGTTACCATAATTCAATTACAATATTTGGGACGACAACGGCATAACGGCGGAAAATTTAAAATAAATTTCCTTTTTGAATACGCGAGGCCTGGGCGAGGATCAAATAATATATGACGACGGTGGTGCGTAAAATAACGAATTTTTCCATAAATATATTATAACTATGTACCTTGTGTAAAACAGGTGACTCGGGGTGAAATTGTGGGGTTACGGTAGCTGATCTTAAAGCTGATAAGTGAAAGGATGATTACATTTCATAATATTGCTTTGGAAGTAAAATAAACATGTTACGCGTAAGCTTACAACCTTAAGTAGTACTTCTAAAAATTATCATAAAAAGTATTTATTAGGTGTTTACAAATATCAATACTATTTGTCGTTATGTAAACATTTACCTAGAAAATCTTTAAATGTGAAAAATATTGTAAATATGCGACAACTATACAACTACTATAGTTTTACGATTACTATAGTTTTCATATGAAATCAAAGTCAATTTCTAGACGCCTGTTAATTATATTGTTTTGAAATCAGTAGTTAAGTTATATATGTTACTTAAATTACAAAAAACATGTATAGATCCTTTTAGCTAGTTTTTTGAAGAAATACTCCAAACGACAGCTTTTAAAAATTATGTATAAATATTGAATATTAACTATATGGATTAATAAGATTCACATAATACAATACTTACCAAATTTCAAGTTTCTACATTAAACGGTTTCTGCAAAAATGGCTATGGCAGATAGATGGACGAATACTTAGGTTATCTTCTTTGCCGTTGTTTTTTATATGACTTTGAAAGCGATAGTAACATAAGTAATTCAGAAAAAAAGAAAACAAGTATATTTTCGTTACTTTTTTTCATCAGTGCATTTAGTTAACCTTTCCAAAACTCTTGATTTGACGAAGAGCAGGCAGTTCATTTTCTTTCATTTTCAATTATCGTTGTAATATTTTACCTATTTTTTAGGCACGATACATCTAAAGTTTAAATACCCGTAATTGGAAAGTCAATGGAAGGTAGCAGGGAAATCAGATTACTCTTTATTTTTTTTTCAATTTCTTGTTAACAATGGTAACATTTCGATTTCTACAAAAATAAATCTTTACTACAGTCAGACAATGTATCCTCCACTGATTGCTCTCCATTACATTTTAAAAATAGTGTCTTTAAGTGCATAAACTATGAACCAGTCAAAAGCATGGCTTTGTGAAGGCTCACAAAATTTTAATATTAAAAATTTTACGTACCAATTAAAAAATTACAATATTAATATTCAAAATTTCACGAAATACTTACCATCAATAGTCATGCTTTAAATAAGTTAATAAAATAAAAAAGTATTAGGTATATTTATAGGATGATTTTCTAAAAAGAATTTTTTTATTATGTACAAAATTTGTCATTTCAATTCGTTTTTGTCTCCTATACTTTAGCATATATTAGTTTTTAATATTACAATACCTGATATAAGAAAATCCTTTAAATATTGCTAATAATTCTAATATTTTTACGCGACATATGAAAAATCATTATAACTTTTTTTCTAATATAACAGATTTATCTATTGTTAAACCTTGAAATTTGTGATTGCTAAAACTAGTTGTAATGAAAATGATTTCCTCAAACAAGTAGTATTTCCGCTTTTAGAAAATTTAATTATAGGTGGTATTGGAACACAACCACTATTTTTATATATTGAATGAGAATAAATTTTAAAACGAAACATTTTCACTCGTGGTATTTTATCTGTGAGACCAGGTTTTTATTCACAAATTATATTTTTAACGTAACTTAAATATTCATTGATTAATTCTTTTCGACCCATAAATTATAACATAAAAAAACTTTGAATCGTTCAAATCCACCTAATATTTCTACAGTTTCTAATTTTCTTCAGAACAATTAGGAATACGCAATTCTTTTAACTTTTTATGATCAGACTCTTTTAGTTCTTTATTTGTTGTAAATAATCTAATGGCATCGTTGAAAAAATCTCGTTCGTTTGGTGAAAATATTTGCATATTCCGTGTCATTAATTTTTCACAATCTTCAACTCTAGATTCACCGTTAATAATCATATCTCGAAATATTTAGGAAAGTAATTTTGTCGAGGAGTATAACTCAAAATACTTATTGGAAGTAATTTTTTCGAAATGATGAAGATAAAAACAACTTTTGGATATAAATAAAAATTTTCCCCCGAAATTGAATTCACTTCATTTAATTCGGCCACTATAAAGTGGGCTATCATTCATAGGTAGTAACGGATTAATATCTCCAAAAAATATATAAATAATCCACCAAATAGTGCATCTTGTCTTGAAGGAATAGCTTCGTAGACCAATTTTCCTCAAAAGTCCACGTCCATCATTTTCATTTCATTAAAAAATATCAATTTACATCTATGAATTTTTTCTTAAAATTTAGCACATGGAAATAGACTGTAGTCTTTATATATTTTATTTGCTCCCAATAAAAGTTTAGAACGAATTATTGAACTATTAATAATAACAGCAGCAGCACAAGTTAGTGCAAGCGATTAATAAGATGATGATTCCAATGTTCGATTCAATCGGAAAGTGAAATAAATAATTACAGTATTATTTCCAGAACCGGTTTTCCCTTGAATAATAATTCTTTTAATAGTTGTTCTTTTTTGTGACCTTGTGGATAAATAAATTGTTTTTTTCAAATATATTAATAATTTATTCCTGTAGGTTGGAAAAAAACAACACCTGGTAGATTATATTAATTGTTAACAGTATTATTTCTTTGATTTTCTGCGACTTTTTTACTTTAAAGAAATATTTCTAATCATCAGTTGTTAATTTAGAATTGATTGCCAATCATGCATGACATCGATTTCTCTTCTGCCTAGAAATACTTTATGATGGATATTATTTACTCCAGCAGTTGTATTCATCCAATCACATTATTAATTTATTTCTTTATAATCTTCTTTGTTTCCAAAATTTGTAGCATATGATGCAAATCATAAATCAGAATATCATCAATATTATTTTTAAAATAATATGATGCAAAATCTTTCAACTACTATTCTGTACATTTAGATCATTCGGCTATCGGAAGGCAACATGTAATAGAATTTGTTACTCATTTTCATTGTGAGTAGTACTTGAACCATATTCAGATTTTAGTATATCCCTCAAAACAAACGTACTTTCTTCTTACTTAATTTTTATATTTCTTTTAAATATTTGTAATAAAATAAAATAAATACATTTCATTAAATTCCGCTAGCTGTTGCGAATAGTCTTCCAACAAATTTAAAATAAAACTTTTGTCCTCTCTATCCACATTCAGATTTTTTTATATATTATCTGGAAAATAATAATAACAAATTGTCAAGAACATTGATATAAAACCAATGCATTCAAATCAAAAATATTTCTTATGCAGAATAGTCACCTTCAGCACAGATTTTTATCAAAATCTTTGAATATTTGTTAAACATTACTACCGCATGACTTTCTACTTATGATCTAATAAAATCTTTCATATTATCCGAGCTTGATTCAAGTTTTATGAAATTTAAAGCGAGTTTATGAAATTTAGTTAACTGTTGAATGAATGATTGAACAACTAACATCAAAACAAATTTTTTGTGACATTGTCATTCCACATATTCTAGGAAGATATTGGTAAAAAACTCAGGTATTATTTAACTACGTAAACTATACACAATTTAGACTTGTTGCTTGGTTGTAAAGTGATTATATAACGCACGATCAGAGGAAGTTACAAATAACACTTCAATATTTATAATGTTAGTATTAATACACTTGTAGTCTGTGTCAGGCAACTAAATACTTTTTCAGTAACCGAAAAACGTAAGAAACAATTAATGGTTAATTTAAATTGTATTTCAAATATAATACATTCAAATTCAAGATATTGTGATAAACGAGTTAGATTTCTGTTTTGCTTTGTTGCTAAATAATGCCCTTGGAGACATATAGATACTGAGATACGTAGTTTCACAATGTTACGGATAATATGTAATGGCTCTCCATCTATTATTACAGCTGCATGCCATCTTGCAAATGAAGAATGACTTTGATAGAAAGTCAGAAAAATAACTTGGAAATGTCAACTATATTTAAATATTAGAGTCCCGAGTCTATGATGGAAAATAGAATTTTAATTTTATTCCCAGCCAGCTTGTCTTTTCCTCTCTATTTTTATCTTGGCAACATATAAATTGAATTAAATAAGTTGAAAATATAAAATACTCACCCTCAGACAAAGTACGGTCAATAATAATTTCGGCAACGAGTTTAGACTAATTGGTTTATACTGACGTATGCGAATTCAAAATTTAGATCAATAAATCTTTTAAATCTAGTAAATTATTTTAGGATCAGTAATATATACATAAATATATATATATATATATATATATATATATATATATATATATATTATATATATATATACATATATATATATATATATATATATATATATATTTATATATTTCTAATCATTTACTTATTTTACTGAATACTGATGTGGAATACTGGCTGTATTCTAATATGATATGCTGCAAGCAATCACAATAGCGCCTGAACAAATTTCAACCTCTCTAGATATTTTTTGGGAGATACAGATAAATTCTGTTAACACAAAAATATCACTTATATTTTAAGGACGCCAAATACCAGATTTTAGAGAGTAAAATAGTGGGAATTATGTCACGTTTTATTTAAACATCAAGTACATTAATAATACTGGTGAGGCCGGTCACCTCCATTCCGAAATTAAAGTTTGCATATATGCATAAACTACTATGCCCTCTTTGCAGATATCTAAACGTATGTAAGAAAATAGATACACATGAAAAACTGTAGGTAAAGTAAAGGAATGGGAAAATAATAAGTAAGGCCAACCATATTTATTGGAAAGTTCTATAGCGATAAGCACATAGCATAAACAAACTGAATCTTTAATATTTGTGGATTACATCGCTTTGAGATAATTATAAACTCAAATAGTACAATAGATTTGTAGTTTTATCATATCGGTATTTATCTATGTGTACATAAAATGTTATATTTCTTATTTTGACACGTTGAATAATTCCGAAAATCGGTACTCTTTTTGGATATTTGATATAATTAATAACTAGTAATGTAATTAGTTTAAAGTAATATTTGTTTGTATCACTTTAAAAAAAGATACAGAGGAGAAGGCACGTAGGCTAACATTTCAGAAAACAATGGGTAGTACCTTTTACCTAGGAATTTGTTGCAATTGTGATTTTAACTTACAGAGTCTTATAAAATTGAGGAAAAATCGACTATAATAAAATAATTAAGATAAAACTTTATTTTTACATATATTATAAAATATATGATTTTGTTGCAGTAATTTTAGAATAAACATTTGAACAATTTTATCTCAGATGGTTTCGTACGCATATTTCCGTTGCTTCACATTTTTCTCAGTCGTTGCTTTCCGCAAACCACCTTTTTACATATGACCAACGCTCAGTTCTACACGCTACTGTATAATTAGCAGTTTTTTTAACATTTCGATTCCCCATCATCTACTTACTATTGTCAGGAATGTATCCGTTGAAAACTATCCAAAAATAATTTTGACCGAAACATTTCTTTTAAGATTCAATACATTAAAAATAAAAAAGCTGTTCTTGTAAAATACGGTAGTTGACTCATTCTAAATTTTGATATTTTTCGTGCAATATTGTGAAATATCAGTTAATTAAAAACCAGTATTGAAAAAAATTTAAAAATTTATTGAAAAATAAGCCAGTTGTAGGCTTTAAATTTGAAGATACGGATAGAGTTGGGTATATCCCTGTCTCTTTTCCTCTCGTAGAATATAATGTGCAATATTAAAAATGACCTCATAACACAGTATTGCCGTCCTTCTCGAAAGCTTAAATTTAAACTTTTATAAATCGGTCAATTTTTAAGATTATTAAAAAAAATTTTCACTCTCCATCAGCTTGTACCTTGAAACTATGATTAATTAAATAAAAAAAATTCCAGATATATCGGTTATCGGTTCCAGAAATATTACTGAAAATATAATTCCACATATGTCTTCAAATTTATTTGTCTTCATTATAATTCATATAATATTATTTATCTTCATCATAATTAATTTAATAAACATATAGATTTCGAAACTATGTGTATTTATATTTCGATTGTAAGATTCATTACTTTTATTTATTCATGAACACTCATTTTTCACTTACTCAAAATATGCAAATTCAATCAACAATTCGCCCTTTCATAAATATTAAAATACCACCGACTGATTAATAAAAAATAAAGTAAGGGAACTAAATAAGAATTGAGTGAAGAAACTTGTAAAAAAAATAAAGAAATAATGGGGCTTTTTTGTTTTCGAATCAAATTTTTGTACGAACCTCTGTGTTTTGAGTATAAAACAAACAAGGTAAATATGAGTATATGTAATAGAAGTAGAATGAGAGTTTTTTAGAAGATTTTTGAGAGATTGAGAATTTAATAGAATGAGAGTAAAAGTAAATTTTTCAGAAGTTTCATTTATTTTATTTTAATTAATTTTTTTAAAAGTCTGTAATATACATCATTATTGTCATTATTCCTTCTTTTGTGTACTTTAAAACTTATGAATATGGTATGAACCTTATGCACATGTTTTGTAATCAACGTTGTCATCAGTCTAATATGGAATATAATACGGGGAACTGAAGTTTGAGCTAAATTGATCTACGCATAAGAACCTATGGCATAAGTAAGCATCTTTGACAGTTTCATAATAGTAAAAAAAAAAGTTTTATGTATTTAAATAATGCACAAAAATATGACACTGGTGCAAAATTACGCTATTTACTCTAGAGTTATCAGCTATCTAGATATAAATATTTCTTATTTTCTCAATGTTTATTATGGTGAAATGTGGTTAAAATGGTTTTATTAATGAAATTTTAAATTATATAGTTACATGCCCTCATATAGCCAGTACCTGTTGGATACATAAATCCATTTAATAAATAACAATTTCTTCGGAACACTCTATGTAAACAATTGTAACTAAGCAAATAACAAAATATGTTTAAATACTTCAAATTTGCATCAATATTTTTCAGTTATTTCTGGTTTTGCGAGTTTTGTGTCTGTTGAATATGGTAATATTACATGAAGCATAATTTGACCTGATTTATATAAGCTGATCTATAGTTTTATAACTTGAAAATACACAAAATATGATATTGTTGGTTGACGGTAACCAAACATTTATCTACTTTAATGTATCTTATTGGTACATATGGCGGACTTATCTCTTACAGCCAACCACAACACCAGTCCAGCCCCGTTGGACGAACGGCCGGGAATCGAACCCGGGTCGCTGCGGTGCACCGCATCGTCAAAGGTCGTATGCCTTGTGATCAACCCAACACACTACGGCAACGACATGAGTGGCTGCACCATTTTTCTCGTCATACATTTCTAGCTGTAGTACTAAACTCTAAAATTATTTTCAAATTCACATATCAATTTATAAAAATGAACTTTTTTATGCCGAGTTCCTGAACGACTGAAGAAATGGTAGTATAGTGATGGGTATATGAAACTTCCTTTTTTTTAAGTTTAAAATAAATATCATAATAGAAAAAATAATATTTCTGATTAGACGGATATTTGAGATCTGTCCTTTTGTATATTTTATTTAAGGAAACATTTTCAGCCACGTTCATACCACTCCAATTTAAAACCTATTTGATTTACCGGATTAAAAATTATGTACCCAAGATGACGGAAAACTCCATACAGCATTTAAAATTTCATAAACATAATTTGAATATGTTTACATACATTAAAATATACCACGTTTTGGTAGATATCTTGGAAATTATTAATTCTCACCAAAAAAGTAAAACTTTGTGATAAACATAAACATGAAAAATTGGAAAAATAGTTGTAAGTATTTAACGTAACTTTTATGTTTGAACTTAGCAAGTTTTTTGTGATAATAAATTTTGCTTCATTTAAAAAAAATGGCTCTTTAAATTATAAAAATTAAGTTACGTACTTAAAATCTGTGTGAGAACATTTCATTTCCAACTTTATTCTAATTTCTCATGAAGAAACTTTTTAAAACTAGACTGTTTCTTTAATTTAAACCTTTTTTAGCTGATATGGTGATTTCAAAAGAACTTGCTCCATTTTTGTTTTTACGGGTTCAATTATAATAAAGAAAATATTTTTTATTTGAATGGTATTTTAATCCAGTTGTCTCATTTTAGAGTTTATGTTTTTAAATTACAGTGACTGCCATTGAAAAATTAATATATTAGGAAAAATCATTATTCGATACATAGAAATAAACTTCGATAAATTTTGTATCAAATTCTATAAAGAAAAGAAACGTTTGTAAAAGGCCATGAATGACATTCGAGTGTATTATTATGTATTCGAGTTATAAATATTGGTTTGTCATCTGGTTTTTCTATTTTACTTCTTAATAAATATATTTCCAATAATTTTATTACACTGAAATTGTTTATTTTTTCTTATATTAGAAAATTTTATATAATATTTTTTTAATCTAAATCTATTATTTGGCCATGTAATAAAAATAAGATAGTTAAATGAAGCAAACAAAATTGAAACCAGACAGAATAATATGTAAAGACTGAACGTGAAATCGATATGTGACACGAACTACAAAATATTTTTAGCTTATTTTCCAATTATTAATAATTTTTGACTTAGATACTATCGACGAACGTAAGCAAATGTTTTATCATGTATCTGGTAAATAAAACAATGTATGTTAGTCTATTTCATCCTACACATAGCTTAGAAATCCGTCGTAGTTATACAACATACTAATTGTTTATTTCCGTAATTTGATTTGGTAACTATTCAATATGTTGGGGTAATAATTTAAATTGCTTCTCATATTTGTTCTTGCATTTTAAATGTAGATACTATAATGCGCGATATTCAGAATTACGAAAGAGATAGATATTTTGGCTCAAAAATGCAGAACAATAGATGCTATGAGAGGGCTATAAAGTCATGTAAAAATTACTGAATGTTAATTAAAAATGCTACAAGTTGAAATAATTTGTATGGAAAAAAAATAATCCGAAATTATAATTCCCCTCTGTGACCTATACCTGAATCATCAAATATTATTTTTATATGTAAAGCTTTAAAAGTAATCTTTTGAAAGCTAGCAAAATATTCGACGTGAAATGTGTAATTACGTTTTAGAAAATTTTTCATTTTCTGATGTTATTTTTATGTAGCGTATACTTTCTTTTTAAGTTACTTAAAAACAGTCATAAATGTTACTGAAAATATCTGTCCGTAATATTCATAAATATTTCAAAACTAAGAGGTTAATAACCATTACCATGAATAGACTTTAATAACCGTCAATACTAAGATCTTATTTGTATTAATGCTTCTATTTTTTTTAAATATAAATAAATCTGTATTATTTTGACATATTCCTGCTATATTACAACGATGAGAAATAATATTTTATTCTAAATTATAGATAAAAATCATCGCTTAAATATTGTTCTTATATTTTAGAAAAATTCACCTACTTAAAGCGCGAATGAAAGAAAAAATATGCAAAAACGTTTCAGTTTTACCGCTCCTTTTCATATATAGCCTCTTAAGAGCAAAGCTTCCTTTCTCTCTTATTTATAATATATTTCCTAAGAAGCTGACATGCATGAAATATCGTATGTCAACAGATATATGAGGATCCGGTACAAACACGAATACAATATAAGCGTCACGTCATGTCTACCAAGCAATATCTTAAATGCCTCCTATGTAAGTTGTATATTACCAAATGGAATCTAATAACATCGATTTTGTGTCACACTCAACGTCGAGATTCCCGAGTAATCAATACAATGTTGTTTACTTAAGTTGAAACTCGTTCGATTGTTTCACGTCGTATTAGAGAAAATTTATTGAATACAGGTTCTTTTTATTTTATCGCAGCGAGAAAGAATGAAAGATATCCTGTGGCATCAGTCACATTTATTCTGAGAATATGTAAGTGTATATGGTTAGTATTGTAATACCAGTGTCTGTTTTTGTTTGAATTTATTGCAATAAGCTGAAAATGAAATATTATAACTTATAAATACTATTGTCTTCAAAGGAAAGTTTCATTGTTTTATTTCGTTTAATGAATGAATTTGCTTCATATTCATTGGTTCACAATTAGTCCATCCGTTAGAACCTATTTTTCAAAGACCCTGCGCAAATCTGATCCGTATATATATATATATATATATATATATATAGGTGAAATGTATAGCTGGTGAGTAATATCTGTAGCATTGTAGACTTAATGTCCAAAAATTTTGCTTCTCACTTTTAAGGGTATCTGTTGTGGAGGCCATGTAAGTTACTAATTATTTTTAAATATTATCTAGTAAAATATGAAATGAAAGCGACTAGCTTTTATTTGATAAGTTAATTGAAAAAAAATTGCAGATATAATTTTAATTTATAAACTACAGAAAAAAATCAATAATAAGCTTTGACTAATTCTCAACCTACTAAAAATATAGGAAGAAACATATGTGAAGAGACAAGTAAATGTAAATTTGTGACAAAATTATAAGTTTTCGGGATCAAATGAATAATATTTTGTCACTTATTACATTTTTCGAAAAGGTCTCAATGTTTAGTTTTGATCTATACAATTGTAACCAATAAATTGACCATTCCGTAATTATTTTTTGTTGGGTTAATCAAGTTACGAATCCTTACGAAAGGACGAACAAGACGGATGTAATCAACATTCATCATGTTCGTCCGCCTGTCGGTCACATTCTCACAGTTTATATAGTTGTAGACCTAATCCTAATGAATTTTGCGAGTAGATGTATCATATGAAGATTTATACTTATATGTAAAATATATAACAAATATGAATATACCTCCTATATCAAATGAGGACGAATTTCTTCCTATATTACACCAAGTGAGATGTCATTAAATAAGCTTTTTATATGAACTTAAGTTTATTTGTGTTAAATTTACTTATTTATTTTTAGAAACTTTATTGAAAATTTATCCAAAACATGTTCATGTGTAACATATATAAACGGTTTAAAGAAAAAAGTTTCATAAAAATAATAAAGGAAGAAGACAGAAAATAAACTAATAATTTAAATAAAAAAAAATATTCAGACTGGACTAAATTTGCTATATTGCTTAAATCTATGTGAGCATACGAAGGACAGGTATATGCTATATGAAATTCATGCGCTTTCTAGGCTAATGCAATATATTATGACTTCGTCCTTTAATATGTCATCTAAGAGAATAAAGCACTATTAAGCTCAGGACCAATGATTTAATAATTTAGGAAAAATACGCCATCCCAAGAACTCTCGTGGAAATTGAAAAGAATTACATCCTACCATTCCCATTATTTAATAAAAGACACATATAAGGGTATTGATTGGACATTTTATAACAAAAGTATCTATTAAGCTTTTTAAATTGTTTTCCAGTTACTATAAGTAACTTTTTACGGAGATTAGATGATTATAATCATTTCAAGAAACAAAATATATTTTGTATAATTTTCTTTTTCTTTTCTTCATTGCCAATAAAAGAATACGCACCAGAAAGTTAAATAAGTCAGGATATTATCGACGTCATGTAGCTGCATGACAAATAGTAGTATGTCTTCTGGCGAGGTATATCAACAAGTCTGTGAAAATGAAGTGATCCTAAAAAAATGCGACGAGATCCCGCACAGGTGGAACGATCGTAGCTTGATCGACCAATCTATTTTGACCATAGCTCCATCTAGCTCATACCTGTGTACAGAGTTAACACGGAAGCGAGAGAAGCGTCATAATTCCATATTTGCTCGCATTAAAATTTAGCTTATTGCTCAGATCCTATTGGAATACTGAATCAATATGAAGACACGAAGAGGTCATCGATCGACATCACGAAGAGATTATCGAGACATCATCGACAAATAGAAGGCAACGAACCGTGTGGACAACAGAGAACAAATCAATTATCATGATGAGAAACAAAAGTGGATCTAAATTACTGCCTTAACTGACTCCGCGTTAAGTAATTTAAAGCTGGAATTTTAAATTTCAAAACTGACGAACCCAAAAATAAATGGCGAAAAATGTCACCAACGTGGAAAGCCTATCTGCACACTACAATTTTACTAGGAGTATGTTATTGTCGACTTAGTCAAATGTCCTCAAAATCAAAGTAGACCATGATGGTCTGCCGCTCTCCATCTAAGTGTATAGCCACATAGTTTCCACAATTAGTAAGATTAGTAAATGACGTGGAATACTTTAGACGGGAACTGTGCTGGTAGCTGTGCTGGTATGCTACAGCTATGCTGGTATGTGTATACGGCCATGCATAACGGTTTTGAATATTTTAGAAAATAAAGATAATACTCCTTATAGTATTTTACATTGGACCTAAAACGATACTTGAGGACAGGAGTCACCCGGTGAATTTCTCAAACTAAAGAATAAGTTTCAGAGCTAAGAGAAAGACTAAATACAGTTGTAAGTGGCTTAATGAAAATACGGGGAGCCTTCATTAAGTAGGAATGTTGACTATGGCTCTATGCGATTCCGACTTCGATAAATTACGTCATGCCAATAGGTAAAAGAGATGCGCCGTCATTATTAGCGACCCGTTCCAAAAATTCATAGTCGAGTCATAGTAGAGTTAGCTTATTACGAAAATAAATTAAAATACTTATTAAAGGTATTTGCACTGGTCTCACCAGAATCCAAGGTCCTATCGTGTATTAAAGTTGCAGGAAGCCGTGTGTCTGAGCATTTACAGGTCATGTACGTTAAAGATCCGACCGACGTAATGCTCGATTCACCATTTCGAAATAAATTTTCCAAATAGTTTATAATGTGACCAAACTTTTGTTTGTAATTTTTTTATCAATGAAAAAACTCTGAAAAATCTTGAAAGTAGTGTTAAGTGGGAAAATTCATTTAAAAATATTTCAGATGATGATTTTCAATGCTAGATACATTAATAAATTTTACACGTGTTTACCCTATTTTATTTCTATTTCATTTCGTGTATTTCCAAGTAAAGAAGTTTTCATGAGGTAGTTAGTAATTTCTTAATACAATAATATAGTGTTGCTAATGATTCTTTCAACGTCGATGTATATATTTGATCATCTAAAGAATTTAAATCAAAGAGTAGTGTGCCTTTAGTTTTGCCTACATGAACTAGCCAGGACTAAAAATGTTTAAGTTAAAGAAGTCATGATATGAGTACAGAAAAAAGAAAATTTATATTTTGTAAAAGTAATTTTATTGATTGGCGATTGAAATATTCGTTAATTAAAGATATACAATTTTAATAGATGAGAAGTAAATAATCACAGCACTATTTATTAACAGTGTAAAGTAAACACGGTTCCCTTTAATTCAATTTACAATAAATAGATGAGTTCACGACTCGCATACATATTTCAAGGCGCTATTAATAAAAATATTTGACGATAAAAATATCACCTTCCCGTATTATAAAAACAATAAAAAGCTATATTAATTCCAATATAAATTATCAATGCAGTCAAATAAAAAATCTAAGACACAAGTGTGGCTACAAGTTTAGGAGCGGAACAGTATATTTTGTAATATTTAAATGATTCGCTGGTAAAAAAAAAGATGTATTAGACAAATTTCAAAGAGTAAAATGGATTTTTCATTTTTTCTTGTGTAATATGTTCTTTGTTCGGACCACTTAGAGACTGACCGTCAAGGTTCATTTAATATTTACTTGTATAAAAAAATGATAAACCCTGTGTAATATAAAAACTGTTCTAAAATCCCAAGTGAATCTCATGAAAAATCTTAATACTCTAATGGAGTGATGTTTGTAACTATGCCAAAATCCCATACAGTGAGAATAGTAATTCGTAAAGAAATAGTAGTTGCCTTACTTTTATTTAACCTAGGTATTATTTTCTTAATGTTGCAACTATTCATATTTTATTTAGGAATATGCTTAGGAATATCCAAAATATATATGACGACTGTTTTGATAATTATCCGATTATAATCACGATCAAACACAGCCCACGTACCGGTTTTTTAAAAAAACGTACCGCAGATGTTGGTAATTTAACATAGAATAAAAGAAATCTAAATAATTATTAACTAATTTAACATAGAATAAAGAATCAGTGAGGTTCTAGGGACAAAGAGGGAAGAGTGGGATAATTAGGGATAAGGTAGAAAAAGGCTAGGATTGGTAGATTATTTCAGATCATAAGTTTTCAGATAAAGTTATCAAGTCAGTTAAACAAAGAACTTGTAAAGGCACTTTTTGTATTTACATTTAATGGCTTCTATAATTTCGTGGTTTATATTATAGGATTCTCGAAAAAATGCAGATCCGTGTCTCTGAGATTAGGAATATTTTCTTTTCTTGAATCTGAGGCAAAAAGCTGGCAGATGTAGGAATTTTGATCAGCGATATAAAGAAATGATAGAATTACTTAGGATATTATTGTAATTTAAATTGAAAATGAAGATTTTTCCTTTTGCAAATTTTTAAATATTTGAATCTTAGCCGGTACTGAAGAAATCATTTATGATGAAACTTTTCAGAAACATTTCCAAAAGACTTTTTTTCTACGGCACATACTTCACTTTCATCCTCATATTTGACAGCATGAAGGTTTGCTCTTAGACGAAATTTAGTTTAATTACGTTATTTTGCGTGGCCCTTGTATATTCCTTCATATTTGTGTGTTTTTCATCTTTTTCCATTTATATAGATCAATCACTTTATTACCTAGAACTTTTCATTTAATTATATTTATGTCAATCTATTACTTCGTTGTAAACAATAGTGGTTGGTCTCATCCAACCCCATTACAATCGAATTAAATATAATTGATGTGGAAAAGGCAGTGGAGAGTTTATAATAAAATTTTTATTCGAATAGTACTCTATTTAAATTTTAATGTTGGCTGAAAACCTTGACTCTAATTTATTGTTTTCATTTAATTCTTAAAAAGTTTCCAACAAAAGTTGCCTGATTTTTTATTTTTTTTACTTAACAGTCTTCCTTCACCGTCTTGATAATGTTGTTGTGATGCAAGAAACTAGACAAATAATTTTCAGTCATATTTAATTCAAGACACCGTGAAGACTAAATGACAAGGCTTCTATGTTTATATTTGACATATTTAAAATGTCTGTACTACTATTGCCACATTTTGAAAGTATTAAAAATGGTTGAAATAACGTAATCAAATTATGATACGGATTGATAGCAGTGATTTTCTGCTCGTAAAATCGCAATCACAAAAACTTAAATGTTTATATTTAATAATATATAATTTATTATAGAAGCTTTGCTGTCAACGTTTACCACATACAATCAGATTATTAAACTTTATAATTACAATTAAAAGAAAAGACTTACGTAATGGTAAATAAATATTTCAAAATTACATGTATAATATTTAATAAATAGTAATCTGTTCTTTGCCTATCGGACTCGTGTTTATTTAATTAAATGTCGATAAATTTTTCTCCTCATTGCAGTGCAGGGACTTCTGTCGAAGTTGTAAATGATTTGTCAAAGGAACATTAATTCCAATTCTAGTAAGTAGTAATATCAGAAATGCCACATTGTGTTTGTTTGCTCTTCTTGCACGTCGCAGCGGAACAACTGATCGACGAGCTTCTTCTGTAAAAGTAACTGACAGATAAAAAAGATCACTAGAGAGAAAAAAAGTTACTTTTTTCCGGGAAATTCAAGTTATTTGGCAAAATATTTATGTGAAATTGGAAGATACTCAAACGGAATACTAATAAAGCTGTGATGGTTTAAAATCATTCTAATACCTCTAATATTCTTTAGTAATCATTAAATTACCTCTAATAATCATTATAATATCCTTTAGATGGTAATATTTATGTTTTAACTGTCATTTTTATTACAAAGTTACGAAAATGAAAACTGTCTTTTAGTTACGAAAGTAAAAAAACACCACGAGTAACTTAGTTATCACTCAACTCTACTAATACGTATTTACCAGGTTAGCACTTAATTAGTTTACAGCGACATCTGTTTCTTTCATTATAAACCATCATAAATTTTTAGTTTCTTAATTTTTTATTCGATGATGGTATATATTTTATTTTTATGAAATGTTTACAATTTAATGACCCATTTCTATTTTTTACATATTAGTATTTTTACCATTTATATGATACCATGCTTTTTTTCTGGATGCACCTTGGAGGGATAAAGCTCGGAGATATAGAAAAGTATAATATGGTATAACTTTTTCCATTTGGTGAGAACGTAAGATTGCTTGTATAAAAATATGTTTCGTATAAATTTCATAAATACTTGAATTAAATATTAACTTAGAACTTTTAAATCGGGATTTTAAACATGTGTGTCGTACATTCAGGACAAAATTATGTATTGGGACATTTTACTGATCCGGTATACCTCTCGTAAAATATCTCTTCGCCGTAATACCTGAGTGTAGTAGATTTGTAGCAAAAGAGTAAATATTATTATAATATACCCATAAATGGACCTGTTGAGTTCCTGTTATTATTTGCTTGTATAAATATGAAATAAATAACAAAATATGCATATGTATACATATATGTTCATGTAAAGTAAGTTTGAAAAATTAATTTCAAGAAATATTTTACATTCCAAAATAAATTTGTTTTAAATTCCACTAGTGACCACACAAAGCCACAATAGGTATTACGTATGAATATTATTAAGCTAAAATCAAGGTTTAATCCTTAAAAAAATCTCAAAGAGCAATTTTAAATCGTTAAAATGAAAATACACTTACAGAACTGCAAATACAGCTTAAGGCGTATTATAAATAAATGAAAAATCCTATGGTAGATATACACCCTCACGTGTATGAAATATATAGCCGAATGTAAGTTTCGTCTAAGTTCGTCTCTACGCGAAGCAAAAGATACTAGCCAACTGTGCCAGGGTATTCTACCCTAGAGAGCGTCCCGCAAATAGACTTAAGTAGAGTCGTCCCTTTTGGGGAATTGTGCAATATTGGAAAACACTTTATTTATTAAAGAAAAACAGCATTTTTGTTATTTTTCTTTGACAATATTCCCTTTAAGTTAGGTTCCCTTAAGTTCATTCTTACCAGTTTAGACGTAATTTGCGATAGACGTCGTGCTTGAAACGGCAAAAATGGGTTAAAGGTTCAGATGAATTAGTCTAATTTTATCAGTCTAAAGTTTTTAGATTAGTTTGAATTTCTAATAGTTATTTTACATATTTGAAAGTTCAGGTTTATGACAAAATAATGACTTATTATTTTGAAATAAAAATTTGATCGGAAAATGCAAATATTCGAAAATGATTCCTCTGTAAAATTTAAAATATGCGCCTGATCTGATTTAACGGATACAAAAAATAAGAGCCCGACTGATGAATCTGAATATTAAAATTCTAAATTTTTGCTAAAATCAGAAGTAATCTTAATGTTTTGTTTGTATTGAAATATATCGAAACGTATTCCAAATTTCCCCGTGCTTCATAGTTTTGAAAACTGTGAAACTTTGACCTTAAAACACGCAGATTTTCACGCAAAAACCTTCAACTTTCATATTAACCAAATGGCAAAAACTACTAGATTCATGTTCAACACATGTCACGAGCAGTATGATATTTAGGTTAAAAATTATTTTACCAACATTTTTTTTTAATTTCAGTCCGTCAAACATTTTTCTTATATTATATTCTCATTTTTGTTTCATAGTTAATTTAAAAATACGTTTGAATAAATTACATGAGACTTCTTTCTTTAATTCCATATGGATTTCCTTGTCTTCTCACAGCATGTAATAGGGTCTTTGAGAAGACCTTCTTTTAAATAATTTTAAAATCTGATTTAATGGATCCTTTTATAATTCAAGCTTTTAAAGGACACATTGAAAAGAATAATAGAAATTTAGTTATTTAGCTGACTAAAGTCTAAAATGTTTTTCTATATTTTAATATCTTGTTACTTACGTAATACAATTATTCTGAAATGTTTATATATTAGCGTTCGCTCGTGGCTCACAATTTGACATGTTTTTCCGAAAGTTTTTATTTATAATTTGCCTGACCTGACTTTTAACATTTGTTGTGGTGCAGTAACGACGGCTTCGAGAATAGTTTGGAATACAATTCTGCGCAAAATTTTTACCGATGTATATAGCATATTAAACGGAATATATTTGAATACTTTTTTAGCATTTATATTCCCTGCTTTACTCCTACAAGAGCGTAATTATATATAGTCTATCTTTTAATATAGCATGTGAATTATCTATACGCAAAATTTCATTGAAATTTGTATAAGCAAAAAAGGGCAAAGAAAGGAATAAACAGATAACGTTTCACTTACATTACATCAGTACGTATTGAAAACGTAAGCATGTAAACAGTACTATAAACGAATCAATGAGATTATTTCTTTTTTTGAATAAAAAAAACAATTTATTTAAATTTATCGTTGTTATATCACAAAAAAGTGTCAATAATTAAATATATAAATCAAAATGATTGCCAGCCTCAGGCCATTATTCATCAGATATAATTTACGATAAAGGTGTGTTTTTAGTCCAACCATGATTAAAAACAATCCCGATCCTAATAAGGTAAATGAGGTTTTATTTCATAAATCAAGCTTAGCGTTATTTGCTTAAGCATAAGTGCAATTAATTTTTTCTCCGTGCAATAAATATAACTTCTTTATGAAAACTTTTATTCCAGGTCAAGGGAGGAGATGGATGGTTAGAGTATTATAGATACCACCCCATAACCTAATCAAATGTACGCATTGTTAATATTAACAATTAGGAAAATATCACTGAAATGGAATTGTTAGGCACTGTACAGTATATTCAGTTTTTAAAAATATCATTGTCTATATAAAACACAAGAATACTACAAATTAAGGATCAAAAGAAGTGACATTACACAATATACAGTTGAAAATATTTCTAATACAGTTGAAAATAACGAAACTACCTGTATGACTATTATTTTTATTTTTGAATGACTTAAACATATTTTAAAAAATTAATTGGCACTCCATACCAACATTTTTGTTTCTTGAATAGAAAAAATTATACCTCTTATTTTACGTTCTAATTTTAGAATTATTAAATGTCCTCTACCATTTGTGGGAGTGATACTTATATTGACATATATTTCACTGAGGTCATGTAATATTTTTTCAGAACATAGTAGTACAAAAGTAAGAAAAAATGAAGTTGTAAACTTGAAAATTAGAGAAAGTATTTTAAGGTAGTTTTGTCATTAAGAGCAACTAGAAAATTAAAAATGTCAACTTACAAGAAATGGGTTTTCTCGAAACAAAGATTGCAAAATGGACGTGTTTATTTAAAATAGATAATTTGGCAAAGAATACGAAAACAGTCTCATGAAGTATATCACTTGTATGTCTACATACATGTAATTTTTCTAGAGAAAAAAATATGCTGTTTTAATATACGCGAAATATTTAAAAATAATGTTATAAATATTTGTTTCTTTCTTTAATTTGAACTGCAGAAGGAAAAAAAGAAAGGTAGAAATCTTCAGAAACGGAGCCTACATGTTGAATCCAAAGTAGACCGATCAATTAGGGATATACACGTATGTGCAAGTGTATTTAAGTATGAATGACTAAGATTTCATATTACGCTGACTCTAATTGATCGGTCTACTTTGGATTCAACATTTAGGGGGTTTCAACGCTTTTTACACGGACTTTCAAGTGCACGCGCACTTATCAACTGGCGCACGCGCACGGACACATGCTCAAGCGCGCGCACGCACACACATGCAGATAATTTACTAAAATTTTAAATGTGTAATATGCTGAAAATTAAATGACAATACGAAAAAACTAATACATTTGAAAATATAAATACATCCCTCCTTGCACTTTGTACAAGTAAATTTCAGAGCGGCATATTTGTAAAAACAGGTTTAATGAAAATAATTAATTAGTTTTAACACTTAAACTACGTTTATTTTCTACCTCACTCTATATGCTACTTGATGTTATGAAAAGACTACTTAAGGCAAATCCCTTATGAGATTCAGGAAGCTATGTTCATACCTGTATCTTCCTATAAAGCCATGTTATTTTTAATATTTCATTACCTGCTTCGAGTAATATTATTGAGCATAAAGTTAAAAAATCAATTTCTCTCGAACGTAATCAATATTTTCATTGGCGAATGGTAGAATTCGACACCACGCACACGCGCATAAACACACACACCCACACGCGCATACACATGACCACGCATACGCGCATACACACACTCTCGCATATATGTTATACGTAAACATGTGTGCGTGTGCTTCTGTGTGCGTGTGTGCGGACGCTAGTGTGTTTGTGGGTGTATATATGTATTTATTTATATGTCAGTATTATTACTTGGCTAAAACATAAACAACCAGCACGCATATATCCCAGGATGCTACGCTCAAATATCAACCCAACAGCTATTCAGGCGATTGTATCATAGAAGCATAGATAGTGCAGTAAAGTTTACAATACTTTTGCAGATACTATACAAATGTTATATTATAATTGAATGTACGATATAACATAAAATTACAGATCAATTTCTTGACCAGATTTTGAATTGTAACCTAATTGTTTACTATCACTGAAATTTTACCGCTTTTACTCAGGGTATTATTACTGCACTACATTATATTATTTGTATGGTCTTCAAGAGTTCATTCCCAAAAATAATTAATTAGGTTGGTATCTACTGCAAAACGTAAAAGGAAAATAGTCATAAAAGTTAACATTCATGATTTCAAATACAAAAATAAGGCCTCAAAATTATTATAATATTAACAGTTATGATAAACGTTTATTAGTAAATGCCTACAAATCAATAGACTGTTCACGCACAAGTCCACAACGAAATAGAACAGCAACGTGACGCGTATGCGACGAGGCCAAAGAGCACGTTAGTAAGACACGGTAGTACCCGAACAAGCACACGTGAGCACACAAAGACTAAAGAAAATAAAGAATTTTTGAAGCGCATCTTTAACATATTATCGCAGATTGTTTTCTGACTTCAGGACTAGAATAAAATATAGATGATTGTTTCATTGTTTACATTTGTTCTTATTTCTATTAAATTCATACATTGTTGAAGGTTAAAACAACTATTCAGATATATAAAAATAATTAGATACTATAGATATTAAATAAACACCCCATCAAAATTTCAAAAAAGTCCCCATTTTATATAAATACAAACAAAACCAAGTTAACTATTTAATACATAGTCAATTAACTTACATCTAGCTTGGAAAAAGAGGAAATAAATGGAATTCGATATACCAGATTATTTTATTTACTTACTTGCGTAAATTTATACAAAGGAAGAAATTTACATGTAAGTAATAATTTTAGATGACAAAGAACGTTAGGATTGAATACAATAGAGTCGAAGTTTTATCAATTAGATTTTGTGCCCTTTATTTACTTACACATGTTTACAGAAAAGGTAAGTAGAAACATAAGTAAATCTTAAGCAAGTCTATAACTAAATCATATTTTTTACGGCATTTATACGATAATAACTTTTAAGACATTTATAGAAAATAAAAATCAGTTAATTTTAACCGATTTCTTTTTACTGATTTCATTACGAATCACATTTTGATAAGAAAGAAGTTTTTGAATTTGAATTAAATATAACAAGCAATAAGAAATTATTTCGTTTTGCATGGGTCAAAAAATCTCAAAAACTCAGTCATGAAAATGATAATAAACTTTTGTGTTCATTAAAAATTACGATTCGTTTTTAATTCTTTTTCGAAATTAATATGAAAGGTCAAGAAATTATGTATTAAATTACGTATATTTTCTTATTCGACTGATAATTTCTGAATATCAGAATAAAATCTACACTATAAAAGTCGCTGACTGTTTTTATACCCATCCATAATTTCTTAGCAAAATACACTGATTAGTTTTATAGCGAACAGTTTCCGAAAAAATAATTTACAAATCTTAATTGCAATATCCCAGTCTTTGTTTCAATATCAAGTATTTTATTTAAAATTAATATTATTTTTTTTTAAATAACCCTAATATACAATTTCAGCTTACATGTTAATTTATGTTAAAACTTTTCAAAACAGCTCCCGATCCAGTCCTGCGTACGAGCGTTTTCTAATCTGACGTGCAACAGACATAATTTTCTCGCTTCTGAACTATATTCGTGATGAGTCGTCAGTTTTGGAGACAGTGCAAATTAAAGTGAACATTTTGTGTTTACTAACGGAGCATTCTACAAAATGATTTTTTTACAATTTGTCTTTTTTATTAGAACTTATTTTGGCACCAAACGCCTTGGCGCTTAATTAAAAAAAAATAATTGTTCATTATGTTTATATAAGTCCATATATGTTAATAGACTATATTTAGTGTCGATATTTATACGTATTTTCATTTTTCAGTTAATTTATTTGGTATAAAATTGTTTCACTATTAAATATGATAGGAAATTAAATTAAAATAAATCATATTAATTTCAAATTCATTTGGTGTCAAAATATTTGTTTTGTCGGTCTTAGTGATCCCATAGAAGTTCTCTATTGGATTCAGATGAGGTGATTATTTTCCTTATTTAAAATATTTTATTAAAAAAAAAGATTTTTTTATACAGTTCTACAAATGTGAAACACAGTTACTGCGATGTGGAACACGGTTACAGCGACGTTTTCTTTGAGAACTGCGTCATAAGTTTTCTTTTGCAGTAAACATAGTGAAAAAATTACTATGGACATCGTTAAATTGCGTCGTTATGTCTGGAGCAGTGAAATGTCTGCATTTTAATAGTAAACTCAAATTTAAATGAGAAATATTTGCTTCGGGTCTACATGGGAGAGGGTCGTTAGAAATTTTACCCTGAGTCTAAAAAGTCTCGACTGTATAATTACAAGTTTATCTTCACATTTCCAAAGACTGCTTATTGATTTTTCGTTTATATGAAATGGCGAATATGCTACACTAGCGATAGCTGGAGCAGTGGCAGGGTTTCGGAGCGCCAAATACTTTTCCGGCCTCTGCGGTTCGAACACAATTTAGCCGCGTTCCGTTATGTTCATGTAAAAGAGCTTTATGTAAAACATTCATTGTTTGTGGAGAATTCGCGTAAGGTATCGAGGCTGAGTACAGTTTGTTAGATATTTTAATTTTCAGTGTATGAAAAAGGAGATTTTCGAAAAAATACGTTAATTTCCATGAATATTTTGCTTGTTGCGCTGTTCTCTATCGTATATTACTTACGATAGAGTATTCATCGTTGTATGCTAAGTAAGGCAGGAGTAAAAAATATAACTTAAGCGTTTTAACTTATTTTGTCACAATAACACAACCAGATGGTACATTTTTTCTTGTGAATAAACAAATCAAATAATTTGTTTTAAGTTTGATTAAACCACTATCGATCACGTACAAAAAATATTCTAATTTCTTTGTATCCCTTTTCTACTTATTATATGATAATGGAACTACAAATTTTGGAACTACAAACTTACATAAATAATATTTACAATTCAATATATGTGTATATATATACATATATATATATATATATATATATATATATATATATATATACATATATATATATATATATATATATATATATATATATATATATATATATATATATATACGTATTATTTATTCTCATGATCACATATAAGAGTACAAGACACATTATATTTGTCTCAGCCATAGGAACAGAAGCTTTAAACAAAATGTTTATACGTGCTACAAACTTCTACGAATTTCCCTTATGAAATTAAAATCAAATCTTTTATTTTTTAGATGCGGTGCTAGTTTATAATATGTATCGCATTAAATTTGGAGTTAGAATAATATGAATAAAGTGTTCACCTTGGTCAAGACAATCTGAACGAGTACATTTGTCTCTTAGATTTTATGTTATCATATTATTAGTCCAATGTGAAATTGAATAGAGAAATTAAAATATTGGTATAATTTTTCTACAATTTCTAGTACTTTCGGTGTAAAGTGAAATTATAGGTAAAAGCTGTTTTTATTGAAGAAGTGAGAATTATACACACACACACGTATATATATATATATATATATATATATACATATATATATATATATATATATATATATATATATATATATATATATATTATACTATTAGTACAGATAAATATTATACTATTATTATTACTACACTTCGTGGATGTCATTTAATATATAAACATGTACTGACGGAAAATTCATTGAATTTCTTTTCGCCTTCGTATTTATCTATCTTATTAAAATTGAAAAATTTATGACCTAATTGAAGTCATTACTATTACAATTTTAGGGATTTACGAATATAGAGAAAAATAAAATAAATTAAGGTAATTTTTATTCATTTTCACATCAGATTTTAAACTTCAAATATGGGAGGTAAATCAAACTTTATTTGTTAAAGTAAAGCGATCAAGTGTTTACATGCGTAAGCACATTCGAGTTTTCATTTCCCCATTGCGCGGCGGCTTAAAAGTTTAGAGAGCTATAAGAGGTATATTCCACGACACATGCTTCAATTGACTTTGAGTTATTAATACCGAATTCGAAAGTGAGCTACAATAAACAGTTCATAAAGGTTAAGAACTTAATGCGAGCTTATTTTTCATATGTAAAATATATATATATATATATATATATATATATATATATGTATATATATATATATATATATATATACATATACATATACATATATATATATATATATATATGTATATATATATATATATATATATATACATATATAGAATTGTAAATATTATTTATGTAACATTATAAATATCACCTTTTGGACCTTATGTGTGTGTTTGTGTGTGCGTGTGTGTATACATATACTAAACCGCGTATATCTGATACAATTTTAAACTAAATGGTCTAGTTTTACTTATACCGCAGCCAGTTTTATTGTATTAGATATCTTGTCTTAACAGGAGTTTACTAGCAATTATTATTAACTAATATTTAAACATCCCTCTCCAAATTTATTTTTCATCGTTGCAAAGACAACCGTGTGATGATTACTTATATCAAAATAATCATTATTATGAAACTATTTAAGATAGGACTGTAAAATTACATAATTAAATTTGTTTTTTGTAATGCAATATATTTTAGAGTTTATTTCATAACATTTTATAGAAAAGAAACAGCATCAGAAGTATAAATAAAATGCAATTAAAATGTTTCAAGATAAATATTTTTGAATGATCTAACACATGTATATTAATAAATATTTTTAAAAATATTACTTAACGCTTGTTTATAAGTATACCAACACAGCATCAACTTTAATATATGCCAATGCTCAAAGTAATATTTAGTTTCCGTACAGATTTTTGCACTTCTGTTTAATTTTTGGTATATAAATTTGTTTACACTGTAACAAAATTTTAACGTTATTGCATATAGATATTACCCCGGCATTTTTTACCAGCAGACAACTATTGCACAAAAAATTCATTTCAAGAAAAAACATTTTTAACTTTGGAAAGAACGTTCATGTTTAATATTTACACATCACATTCAAGGCATAACAGAATATTTCCTAGGTTAGAATAGACTGACTAACAAGATTAATTCTTCCCTCAGTTTTAACATTATTATCGACCTGCATAACTCGGAAAGCACTAAACAGATTTAAGTGAAATTATATCTTTAGTTTCATTTTCAAAGATATTCCATCTCAAAATGTGGTGGATGTAACATTTTAATACAATATACTTTTCAAATCTATTTTCAAAAACATAGTTTTATTTGTGCGTAAAAATCTAAACCTTATTGATTTTATGAATTTTCTGAATTATTTCATTTTCCTCTATATATATATATATATATATATATATATATATATATATATATATATAAATATATATATATATATATATATATATATTACATTTGTATATGTCACATCTAGGTAAAACAATGAATTTACCGACAATAGTATTTCCTATCAGTCAACCATAAAAGAGTAATTTAAAGGTACAAATGTGGAATAAAAATGTTTGTTTCGACACAGTAACTGAAATAAAATAAATAATTTGAAAATGGAATAGCGATAATAATAAATATTTATAAATAAATGGCCTGCATTTGTCACATTGAGAAGAAAAATTAGAAAGTATAAAACGATTGAAATTAGGAGAGGTAATTTTTCGAGGCGACAATGTGGATGGTGAATTTATGGTGTTCCCATTTATTCCATATTTTGGCAACGTAGGAAAAGGTGACCGACCTCTATTTATTGTGCCCAATAGTCTGAAATATGACGCAAATAGTCTTTAATTACATATAAATACAGGGAGTAGAATAAAGTTTGTCATTAGATGACTGGAAACTTTTAGTAGGTTAATTTGTTTAGTGGCCTTAATTTACATTTTTATTAGGAGTTGGATGACCATATGAGTAAAGGTAATTGAATGTTTTAGGAAACCACGAAGTGTGCTTTACTAGAGCATTGAATTCTTATTAGTATCAAATGATTCATTAAAAATTGTTTAACAAAGTTATTTTAGGAAATTACTTTCATAATTTTTTGTAGACATATTTTTCTGTGGTTACCATGGGGTATGATTATTTAAAATTCATAATTATACAATTTTTATAGTGAATAATCAGCATGTACATTAGGAAAAATTGTGCAATAAATCCTATAATTTCCTACTGAATGAAATCATTTTTTTATTTTTAATATTTATTCTTACGTAAAAAATCGTTACCGTCAGTTGAACAGTTAAATTATTAAAAACATTTTTTTCACGAAATTTTAAGGTAATGATTATTAGAATGCACTAACACCAAAATGAATCAATCTACAAAATCCGTTTTATTAACATATTTTTCGATTATTGCTTATCGCAATACAATTACTTGATCTCAATATTTATACGAATTTTAAGAAACGATTATTTTAGTAATTTAACGAATGTGAATAGGTTATTACAAAAATTTTTTGTATGTTTCATGATATTAAAAATAAATTACTTAATTCATATCTGACAACAGCTAAATGCAACTAAAATAAATTTATTAGATATGATACGAAGGTTGATTTTTAATAAAATTTATACGATAATAAATAAATAATTAATATATTTTTTAAACATAACGAACCGTCAAAATACGTCAGAGATTTTAGTTATTAAAAGCAATTTAAATTTTAAAATTTGGGGTACAAATGTTGTTTGCCATGGAGGAAGCTTTCAGTGATCATAGATATTTTGTGGTTATGTAATTTCAAACTTAAAACTGAATTCATCTCTTTGGCTTTATTTGATATTGTCATTCATTATTTAACATTTTTATTTGTAAAGCTTCAAAATTTATATATATTTTTAATTATATGCCCATACAAAACTTAATACCTATCTTATTTTTTAATTTGTTTTTCATTTATCGAAATACAATTAGCTGAGATTATATCAAATCATATAAAGCACACAAGTTTAAAAAAAATAAGCTGGTGTAGTAATTTTTACCACATAAAGCAATTGTTTTCTTATAATCAGACTAAATAAATTTTTATAGGCCTAAATACATGCACGAAACACTTGTGTACATCAATCCAATAAAAACTCATTTCTCAAATATTTGGTTTACCATGCCTCGACTTAGCTAAGTTTCATTTAATTGTGTTTAATATGGTTCGCCAATGTTATGTAATTGCGTTGAATTAAGTCTAATGAAAAAAGCAAGTGGATTTCGTCTTGATGTAGTTAGTTTATGAGATTCCACCAACATATATAACTGTTATTTATTTACCATGGGGTTAGAATTTCGAATACAACCGACATTGGATAATATTAAAAAGTGGTTTCCATCATAAAGTGATATTCAAATTGAATGTTGAGATTATTTACTTTTAAAGTACCATTACGATCAATCGCATGAGTTCAAAAGAGGAGTTTAAAAAGTGTTTCGGTCAATGTTCAAAGTAATAGTTTATGTACAATTTTTGAACTTCTGGGTAATTTTTGGTATATAAAATTATTTGCAGTTTAACAAAATATTTTCTGATTTTAATTGATATGATCAAATCAGGTTTTAAATTTATAGTAATTTATAGTTAAATCAGTTTGTAATGTAAATAAAAATATTATAGTACTACTTATACGATCTTTCTTTTTTCATGGAAATTCACCAAGTGCGATGTTATATGGAAAATAACAATTGGATTATTCACAATTACATGAAACTACGTGATGTAGTATTATTTTTACTTTCTTTAAGTTCTTTACCACGACCTAGGTTTCGTTGTATTACAACATATTCAGGTGGGCTATTAGTAAAGATTAATACTTTCCTATTCTAAGATTAATACTTCTATTCTATATTAATATTCCTAAGATGAATACTAACCTCTCTTTGCTAATAGCCCACATGAAGATGGGCAACATCCATTTAGGCAAATGACAGTATCATCCTTAATACGAATACATAACTTAAATAACAATATCGCATTATGCTTTTAAACATTCTGGCTTGTTTTGAAAATGGGGCAAGCTGAGTAAATTAAAAATAGAACTTATAAATTAACGAGTAAGATAAACATTGAGATAATACAGAGGGTTTCAAAATAAGTTACAGAAAACCTTGCCTACTTCAAATAATGGTTTTGCAAATGGTCCACGGGAATAATTAAAAGCCACATTAGGTGGTTTATATTTTGTATAGAATTTTTTTTATATCACTTAAAATTGAAAGTAATTTGTAACTTGGGAACTAATTACTGATCTTACAAAGATGATGAGTATTACACACATGCGTGATATCTGTGAGCATCGTAATGGCGATTATTTCATGAGACAAAATTCATACTTTTATATAAAGCCACTTCTTATGTAAACTGTGATATATTTTTGTAATTGAGTATATTAATATACATATTTCCGTAATGCATGTTGGCTACAAATATTTTACGTCTACAAGAGCGCGTACTTCAATTGCATTGAATTCGAGAATAGGTTAAATTATGTTGAAACAAAATTTTTGATAATATACTTAAAGCTTATTTACTTCATTAAATAATATATATATATATATATATATATATACATATATATATATATATATACATATATATATATATATATATATATATATATATATATATATGTATATATATATATATATATATATATATATATATGTATATATATATATATATATATATAAAATATATATATATATATATATATATATATATACATATATATATATATATATATATATATATATATATATATATATATATATATATATATATGTATTTGTGTAGCTATGTTTTAGTGAAATAAAAGGAGATATTTTGTTTTTTAGGTCATAAGATGGTCTTCATTTTGATTTATATTTTCCACTGCGGTAAAAATGATTATTGCATACATTTATTGCTAACATTCAATTCTAGGCGTATAATCAAAATGACACTACAGAGATGTTTGAATATCGTTTAAAGCTTCAAAAATTAAAAAAATCGTCTATAGTCAATTCTGGCACGGTGGTGTTATACTACAATTGTCAAAGTAACAATTTGAACTTTACGTATGACGTGATTGGATGGACCACGTGAAATATTGAGAAAATGGTTTTTAATATTCTACTATTAAATTTTAATATTGAATCTTTAATATTTATTTACATTTTCCTTCAGAAATCTGAATGAAAGTTATGGATTATTTAAGCATCTTTCATTTCTCTAACTAAGATGCATTTATCCTAAGGAACTTAGATCTATTACCATGAGATCTAATTTAGACGAGATGAAACAATTTCTAGAATGGTTTTCATAATGATATATTAAACATGTGATAACGTGGATGATAACAAAGGGATTAAACTTATAAATAGTCCTCAATAAAAAATTACGAACATTGTTCTGATGGAAATATATTGTGATCGAAGTAAAGTAAAATATATTCATATTACAATTGATATTAATAGTTTGTTGTTTAATGATCTTATAAAAAACTATAAATTCTACATAAGGTACAAGGCATTATTTGAAACTCTGTAGCTGAAAAGGAAAAAAAGGTACCTTTATAGCATCACTCATGTGGATATCTACCGCAACCGTTTTTCTTGAAACCAGTTAGAAAACTCAAATCAGGTATAGTAATGAAGCTTGTCGACTCTTATATATCTTGTTATTCTTAATATACCAAAAGTGCTAAAGTATTCATGAAAGAATATATTAAAATTTAAAGAATTGTTTACGGGAAAACTGTACTACCGATTTCAGATCTCATGATTTTCAAAGAAATTTTTTAAATAATTTAGACTTGTAAAATATGTACTATATTAAGCCATATAGAGTCCAAACAATTAAAAGAGATACGTAAAAGTTATCGCTGAATGAACGACAATAATCTTGCAATTATTAAGGAGAAGCGAAAAACGAAAGCGATGTGCGCTGAAGTAAAAACGTTGAAAAAATTGTGCACCTGGATTCAAGTTGCATACAGGCGCGACCAAAATGCTCAACTATAAAACAAAATGTTTGCTTTGTTACAAAGTATCTCACTACCAAAACTTGGGCGACCGAAGTTCACGAGGGCACTGAAGTAAGTATCAATGGAAACACGGACGGACTGCTGTCCATTACTTTTCTGGAATCTAGTCCCGGAATTCGTCTTAGGGCCAATGAACGAAGGAACAGAGCCAGACATTCTAAAATGTGAAGTTTGAGCTGCAATTAAAAGTAGAGAGATCGAGAAAACCACAGAAAGAGACTTTATCCCTGTCAAGACTATCAAAGTCTAGGGAAAACATAGTAGAAAATCTTTAACACACTGTGAAATAAAATACAGTGGACAGACAGATGTCTGAAAGGCAAGCTTCATAAAGGAGAAGGGTATGCATAAAAATAATGTAACGATAGTCTAAATTATTAAGAAATCCTAGTAATTTAACAAATATTGTTAATGTTTATACAGCACTTGATTAGATATAGTACTAGCCTAAACTTTGAAATACGCTAGTGAAGATAAGTACATACAAACACATTTTACATCCATTCAGGCGTCTTTATAAAAATGGAATGGTTTTAGCTGGAATAGACGATGTATTTTAGAATCACTTTCATCATTAGTACAGGAGTTTTCCAAAGTTGTATAACATTGCCGCTTCTATTTAATATCTACATGATGCTTACAACGGGAATTTCTTACCAGAATTGGACAAATGATATCATAATCTCCCAGTCAGGAAATCAACCACATGATGGATTGGTTTAAAATTCGTAACGAAAATTAATGCGAGCTGATTTAGCCATACGTCTATTTGGAGGTATCACTTTCTGATAATGGTGGATGTACTGAGGAAATCAAGGGACGTATGAATATTACTAAATCTATGAAAGAATCGCAACATCACAAAATTCATAAAAACTTGACTTATTCGAGCCTGAGTGTTCCCCATTTTCCCTTATGCTATAGAGACGTGAACATTACATGTGAGTGAGAGAAAGAAGATAAACGTCTTGGAAACATAATACTGGAGAAAAACGCTTAAAATATCGTGGACTGAGTTCGACATCAATACTCCAAGAACTAAAAATGAGGCAGCGTTTATCCAGTACCGCGAAAAATTGTATAAGAAATTTTTTTGGACCCCTCTCACAGCAGAGTGATGATAGGATTGAACGAATACACCCCGAGAGATGCATCGAACGAATACACCACGATCATGCAAGATGCATAATCATTCATCTGCACCACACATAATATGATAACGACGACCACTCTGCCAAGACTGAAACGACTAAGAAGACGAAGGTAATGTAATTGCATGATGAAATGTTACACAATATTTGTAGCTTCTTTCACAACAATGTTATGTATCAGTAAATGTATAAGGTTTCGTATGTACGTAGATATATACGGAAACCTATAGTATGAATTCTACTCGTGATTAATAGTTTTTTATTTCTTATTATATTTATATATATATATATATATATATATATATATATATATATATATATATATATATATATATATATATATATATATATATATATATATATATATATATATAAACACATATTAGGGCTTAGTGAAGAAAAAATATGCTTGTAGTAAGTTATTTTAATTTGTCTTGTTTAATGTAATATAAACAAAAAGATTATAATTAAGAAATAAATATCTAAATGTCATCTTAATTATTTGATGTGGCACGTCACAGAACAGTTATACGCTCTGTGTGGCATGAAATTCAAGGCAAAACTAAAAACAAGCGGATCACTTTTATCTTGTTTCTTTTTTCTATTTTGAAAATGTAATAAAAAGATGAATGAGATATTGATATTGTATTTGCTATTTGTATTTTTAGAGTCCTCTAGCAGAATGTTGCACACAAAACCTTCATTGTTCTCTCAGCCGGACCTCGCGTTTGGCTATCTGTCTATCTTTCAAAGCAAGGTAGCTCATAAACTAAGTATGGTACACATATACTTAAATATATCTATTTTAAGGGATGTCACACCTTATAATAGCTTTTTTTTCTTTGGGCCAAAAACAAATATATATTCTTTAATTTAGGCATATGGTAGGAGAAAAGTAAATTTTCTTTCCTCCCACTTACACTTTTAGGGAAATAATGGATAAGTTAGTGATAAGTACAGAAAATATTTTCACCAGATAAAATAACAATTTTAAATATTAAGATGCATGGAACAATTGATTGGTTATTGTTAGACTTTAGTGAGGTATTTTACTAAACTGAATTATGAAATATATTTAAAAAAAGAACGCCAAATGAAATTCCAGTCATGATATGTTTTTGTTCCATCTAAAGAAATAAAAGCGCTAAATTAAAAGATATTCATAAGGTTTACTTAAAATATTTTATTGATTTTCTCAGGATTACTCAGGAAAACCTTCAGATATCATTTCATTTTAAACAAGGGCTAAGTTTTTCTCTTTTAAGGTACATTCCGAAAAATTCCATTTCATTTTTAGCACACTTAAAATATTCAGGTAAAAAAAATTAAAATTAACCTAATTCTTTAACCAAATTATAATGAGATTTTAATAGTCATTCCATGATTTATTTTCTGATCTTTTTAATTATTTATACCATTCCAAAATATTAAGTCAAATTTTTTCGAACAAATTTCCAAAAAGTTTCTCGTGTCCATTGATGTGGACAGTTACATTAGAACTCTGCATCTGAATCAGTATTAATAAATATAATTTAATAGTGTGTCGGGTTCGAAACTGACAAGTATTTATTATGCCGAATACATAAGGTGGAAGGTACGATATTAAGACTGAAAAAAGGTCTTTTTATTTAAATTTAATAGTAATCAAAAGTTATGTTTGGATGAAAATATAGAGATTATGTAAAAAAATTTTACTTTTTTTTAAAAATCGAAAAATATAATTTTTAGATATAAATTGTAGTCATATGTATAATCTACAGTTTTTTTATATTTTTTATTGCGAAATATATTTAAAATAGCTTCATTATAAACTATATTAATGAAATAAATAAAAAATAAGATTCTTTTCCAATATTCTTATTGGAAATATAACAAACAAAAATCAGTATTCCAACTTCTCTACACTACTTTTTCTAACTTCTCTACATATCAAGTGACACTACTTAAAGTCCTTTTTCGAGTTGAAGTTAGGCACTATCTTCCTAGAATTCAATTAAAAATCAATAATTCCTTCCCGGGCTTCGACACTTGCAGTAGAACCTGCAGCTTCAGTTGTCAATTTTACACACATCTCCTTGAGTGTGACAGGGAAAGTTTCGAAATTTAAAACATTACATGTCCTCCCATATTTTTTTCTAAAATCGCCGTTTCTGCATGACGTAAAAGCCATGGTTCCGACAAAATCAACTTTTCGTCATTCCAGTTAATTAAGTCATAGTAATAATGGCATTCTAAGTTGTTCTTCCTTATAATGCAATTTCTCAACAAAGCCTGTGGCGTGGTAGGACGTTTGATAACTAATATATCTTCTGCAGCCTTCTTTCCAAGTTCTCTTATTTGCTAGTCATCATCGGACAACATTGCTAGCAGCAAGTTTTATGTATGTGCGAAATATGCATTACGCTCAATTAATGGATATATAATCTTCTTAATATCTTTGGAAAGAAACCTTTTATTTTTTATAAGAAACCATACATTTCCAGCACCAGCTTCACGAGCTGTTACACTTGATCTGAAACCATGTAGAACTGTAGGCTTTGCAAATATAAGTGGCAAGCAAACTCCCCACTAGAGACTAGTGGGGAGTAGTAGACTCCCCACTTGAAACAGCTAAACAGATATCGTATAAATATTCCTGAACTGCATCTGAATCACAATAATTGATTGCTTGGAATATGAGGCAGAGAAACAAATATAGGCTCAAACTTAGTGATAGGTATATTTTTACAAGTTTTAAGTGCTTTGCCAATTGGACCAGGAAACGAAGTAGGTCCAGTGGTTTGTTCATCGAAATGCTGGAACAAATGCTGCAGTAGTAACTCATTGGCATGCAGTTGACAAATAAGCCATTGAAGTGGCCTTTGAAGATTCTTTTTTAGCAAGAAAATAACTTCACTTTTTTGCCCAGCATTAACATTAGTTCCATCACAACCTAAGGCCTTTAAAAAATCCAAACTAGGTTTCTTTACTGTCAAGTGGCAAATCATACCTTCAACAACACACTTTGAAGTTCCAGCAGATGGAGTAACATGACCAATATATACAGCTCCTGGTTCTTGATCATCGTTATATGTTCTTCTGTACATACGCGATGATAAATCTTATTGTTTCTTCTGACATAGTACACTGTTTGATCTTTTATTCCATCAAAAAATAATGCTTCTAATGGTTCTTTTCTTTTAGTCTTTAAGAATGTTGTTCTTCTTATAACTTTTTCACGTCTAAGTTTACCATGATCTATTATTATAGGAGTTGAATTTTTTTCCTTCAATACATCACTTAATGCAGCTGATGCCAGCTCGGTATACCATAGCGATCACAGATATCTGACATTTTTTCCAAATTCTGGTGACTGATTTTTCTTTTCTTAGTTTTTTTTTTCTATAAACACTTCGTCTTCAGAACTATCAGTTCAGAACTATCAGTTTACCAGACTGAACGTCACAATCGGATAGTGTAATTAAAGCGGTTCTCGGAGTCGAAGGCTGGGGCTCCAATGTTTTTTGCCACTTTCGGGCTCGTACAACTTTTTTTTGTATTACGGTTATGATACCAATATTTCCAATAATCATTTATCTAGGTGTCCTTTGGTCCTCAAGGAAGGCGCGTTCTTTGAAGGACAGTTTTTACCTTCTCACACTTACACGAATCAAATTTCTTACATTTGCATGCGGCAATATCAAAAACAAGTGTCGATTGGGAAATAAAGTTATGCATATTCTCCTCGAAAGATTTACTTTTAGGTTCTCTATTATAATTTTTCAAAAATTTGCCTGTATTTCCCAAAGTAAGATAGCACAAGTTGACTCACCCTTGCCTCAGTCACAGTTGGGACCGAAACTTTTACCACACTTCAATGACACAATACCTACCTCAGATGTTATACATTTTGCTGAAGGTTCTTGATTGCTGGATTTCTTCATTTCGAGACGTATCGACTCGTAATGTCTTAACACGTTCTGATATGTTGGTAAAACATTGTTTTTAATTTTTTTCGGAAATTTATCAATAATACGAAGTTTCGTACTTCCCCTGGTACTCTTTGAAGTCATTTTGTTTAATTATTTATCACAATCACGCACGTAACACACAAAGTGACATTTATTCGAAGCAAACTTTCTTATTTCAATCCCGTAGTCTCAATGATATTTGTCACTGTCACTCACAAAATAGGAATGTTGCTTATTTGTAGGTACTTAATATTGAACGGAACAAATATTGAATGGCGTGTTTCTAAACGTTTACTTATAAATTATAATATAAAAAACTGTAGTATTCTGTTTAGACTTGAATTTGAGACTCAAAGATAAGAAATAAAAAGTTATTGTTTCCAGAGGAAATAGGATTTTTTTCGGAATTTTAAGGTAGTTGAGCAAGCCAAAACCGGCAACCAAACGCAAAATTATAAATGTAGTTTTACATTAAATAAGCAAATGCAACTTTTGAAAAGTATTACATATCATAATTCGAATGTTGAAAAAATGACACATCCTAATGGGAAGGAAAGAATTTGTAATGGGCCACCATGTAATCTTTAGGCTCTTTCCTAATCATATGATATACACACGGCGCCAATTGATGCTTTCTGTTGGATAATTCTCAAAGATTTTAATGGACACATTTTGCAGTAAACAATGAACATTAACCTTATCTTGCCACGAATCTTACTGTGTTCATCTTATAAATATTACACAAGAAATTATTTAGGTTCTCCATACTCAACAACTCTTAGGATACGCCGTATGTTTTTAAAATAACTCTCGAGTAACCTAATATGTATTAACTAGGAATACGCAGATTGTAAAACTTGCAGCACATGATATCTATCTTACCCAAAAAGGAGAAAAGTTTAGAATAAAATATTATCGTAACTATGCGTAGTTTTAAAATGAAATGTCATCGTAACTATACGTAGTTTTAAAATGAAATGTTATCGTAACTATGCATAGGTTCATTAAATGAGACAGAATTTTATAACGCACAATGAACTGGTGCTCTACCTTCTTAACAGAAGCTAATAACTAATTTTTATGGCCATTTTCGTTATAAGGGTATATAATCCACTATTTTTAACTATTAGGATTAAGAAAAAATGTGTAATCTAGGCCAGTATATAATTTCTTTTGTATCTCCTTAAACATAGAACATGATTTTTTTATACGGACCCCATTGAATTTATTGTCATTGAAATGGTCTTTTAAAATTCTAGCAAAAATGTTGAGTAATATTTTCCAATACCATATCTTTTTCGCGAAATGTGAAACAGTATTTCAGTGTTGTGTATTGGGCCTCTTTATAATTATATAATTACTTATGTCCTATGAAATAAGGTTTTTTGTCGTCGCCGTGGTATGTTGGGTTAATTATTAGCAATACTGCCTTTGGCGTAGTGCCGCACCGAGGGGACCCGGGTTCGATTCCCAGGCGTTCGACGAGCTGCACTGGTTGGCTAAAATGCTTTCATAGCAATAAGTCTGCCATATATATATATATATAAATTAGATACATTACAGTACATAAATAAATAAATAATTACTTATGTTACAAACCTGAAAAAAGACTAGGAACACGGCATCTAATATATATTTCGGTCGAAAATTTTGTTAAATCTGAATAATTGAATTAAAGAGATATATGTTATTTATCTTACACTTGTCAAAGTTATATTTTAATGATGAAATTTACATTTATTAGTCTTTTATAAATGTTACGTAACTATTTGTATTCAAGCTTTCATATGGGGATAAGTGAATACAGAACCCTCACGGTGAAATTTTGAACCTTATTTAGTAAGTTTACATTTATTTTCATTGGTTTGCATCGTAACTATGACTGCAAATAAAATTGTCACATGTCACAAAACTCCATATCGTCATGTGGAACTTTAAGATACACCGAAAACAACAGAATTAAGCATCTAATACACCATCTTTAACTCCGTGTAGCAATTCATCAAGTTAAGTTAGATTGATAGAAACTATCAGTTGGATCGTTAGTTGAATACTCCCTTTAGCGGAGGCCCCAATCAAAACTTTTTCGGTCGCACGTGCAAACTCTTTGTTGGCAAGTTAGTTAAGCGAGGCGATCAGTTTGAAGTTGTTTCTAAATTACGTTTTATTAGAAGAAGAAATGAAGCATCTGAAAGTGTTTGTTAATCTCAACAACATTGTTTGAACACAATATTTGAGAATTTTTCGTGATCTGAATTTCTATTGCACCATGGTGAGTTTTTCACTTCACTCAATATTCTTAACTTTTCTGACTAAGGTGTCAATTCAAAAAGAGTGTCCAAGAATTATGAAGTTGATTCTATATATCGGACAGCTTTTAACGAAAACATTAAAGAATTATTTTTGGATTGTGAACGCTAGAATTTCTGTCAACGTTCAGAATGTGACATTATTTTGAATCTAGTAATCCGATTATTCATTGTCTATTAATTTTATATTTTTATATATTTTTTTAGGTTTACAGAACGTTCAGTAATTTATTTATGCTACTTTGTTATGACAACTGTATTTATGCCTAACTTTATTACATAGCTTAAATTAAATTGTTTATTATTATTGGAAACATTAATTGGCTTAAAGCAAATTTTTTCAAGGTTTTGATTATGGTGTGTATACCAAAGGGAGAATTTAACTAACCATCCAATTAGTGCTTTTTGTTGACGTAACTTAATTTAATGAATTTGACATGAGAAATTCATGTAAAAATTCACGTCAAAAATCATGACAAAATAGCATATGTGCTTGAATACGTGCGTGCTTATGTGAGTGTGTATGTGTGTGAGTGTGCACCTGTATACATAGGTGAATTACTATTAATTGACCATATCATCACAATCTTCAGAACCATAGAGATAATAAGTTTTAATTTAAGTCCTTTTTTGGTTTTTAGGCGCTAGCAAAAATATTATCTGATATCCAGACATAAAAAAAATAAAAATAGAGTGGAAAATTTTATGTAAACTTTAAAATAATTAAAGGTAGAGACATGACAAGGTATTAAAAATAAAGAAGAATTTATTTCCACGATTTTGGAAAATTACTGATTTTTCATGTTCATTAGAGTTAATTAAATAAATGTCTAGTTAAAATTTATGCAAAATATTAAACATAAATTATCCTTCTAAGAATAGTTAATATTCACGCATAGAGTTAGAAAAAAGAGGGGAGGTGAAGGGTAAAATTAATTCATGTCTAGAATTTTGTTAGCCAACCAACACATCAAACATTCAAAAAAACATTACACAATTAATTTTTGAGTAGAATGAAATTCAAGTTGAAGATTTTGTCTCCAACGTAAAGTATCATTCATGTTGCTAAAACCACCCAAAATATTTGCGAAATATCAACATAAAAGTTTAAAAAAAACTAAAAGCCAGCTAGGCTAGAAACTAATCAAAAGTGCTAATTATTTCAATGTCGGCAGACTCTTTATTCGTGTACGTTAGATTGGTATTAGTCTTTTAGAACGGTTTGGTATCTTATACAAATGATATTGTAAAATTTTTTTCAATATTACCCGTATATTCGCATATTTCTTGTACAAACACACTAGGGGAATGTAAGGGGTATATTTATTAAAAATCTTCTGAAAGACTATTCAAAATTTTCATCTCTGGTAGATTCGAAGTTTGTCGCACTAGAAAGAACAAACGATGAAATTAAAAAAATTAAATAGGGAAAAGATTTTAACAATTCCAGATAACTTTCCAGTAAAATATAGGATACAATTTGATATATATAAATAAAATTTATTGATTTGTAAAAACATGAAAGCCTTTGATTAAGTTAATAGAGAAGTCACAATCTCAAATGTTTTTCAAAATTAATGAACGTTCCATTTAAAACTTTTTCATGAAAAAGCCGACTGTTCTGCATAGATGTATATAAAATGAAGAAAAGATAGAAAATATAACTTGAAAAAAGCAAGAAATAATACAATCTTTAAAATTTATTATGATTGTAGGAAAATTATATTTTATATCCTAAATGTGTTATTCAGGAAAAGAAAAATTTGTTTATACCAAAAAACCAACAATGAAAAAAAATTCAGCACATCAGCTTATTTCCTCACGTTTTCTAAATATTTTTGACCTACTAGAGAGAAAAAAGTTATTTGAAAGAGAATTTAAAAAATATTTCTTTACCATTATCTAAAATGATCACCGTGGAACATTATTTTAAAACCAACCATTCATTTAAACTTTAATGTCGAATGTATATTTAAAACAACATGTACTCAGTGTTATATAATCCAAGTTTGTATCAATCTAAGAAATGGAAATTGGTGTATGCTACCCGTACTTATTGGCTTTCGGGTGTATGTCCAAACATCGTCATTCGTTTGACGCTAATCCGGTTTCACGTAGGTATAGAGTAATTGGGGTACTCGCTAGATGTCAGAAGTTATTATTGTGAGTGCTATATTTATATACTTTAACACAGAGATAAGAGATCGAAAAATGTGTGTACTCAGTAGACCTTATGACAGAAGTAGAAGCTCTGCGACAGTTTTATATAATTTTTTTATAAGAATGTGAAGTTTAAGAAAAAAAATAACAAATTCAAACGCGTTACATTGTCCGCGCCACAAATACTAGACAAATTGTAAGCGTTTGGAAACCTACTAGTCTTTAATATGACTTAGGTAATTATTTTCTATCGCCTATGTACCATTATCTTTTACCGATGGTATATTTTGGGACGTACATACTGATACTCATGTGAAACGAATATTAATCGTAGCTAACTCATCAAGACTGAATTCTCAGGTTTTAAATGAAGTTTGTTGCAAATTATTTTAGACCGCACCGTAAGAAATTCTGTTTCAAAAGAGATATATTAGGAAACGGAGGTGATATATTAGATTCTATTCAAAAAATAGTAGAAGCAACTTTATGGCCGATTTACAAATGAAAACGGCACAGGACTTGTTTAGGCTTAAAATAATGACCGCACCAAATTTGGTACTAAACGAATTTGTGTGCAAACCAACAGTTACAGTAGTAAACCATAGTTAGCAAAACATAACTCCTTTGTATCACCACATCACTTATGTTGCTACATTATTTTTAAAATTATTGTAAATTTTTCCCAAATGGCTTTTTTATTTTTAGTTTATAATCCTTATGATTCGAGTTTTGCAGACTCGGCTTCCCCCTGTGTCTATTTATATAAAAATCCCTTCCTTTGGCTAGTTTAATTTCTATTTCCTGTATTTTACTGCATCCATAATTTCAAGTAATTTAAACCACAGCACGCTAATGTTGAAATGCAATTTTTTGATGACCGTATGATTCCCATCCACAATGCAATTACCATAACGCTAAGAGTTCCGTATCTAAAAGTCAATACAGAAACTTTATTGTAAAACCTCGGTATCTGTTTATTTATATGTCACGACAGTTTTTCTCAGCAACTACTATCGATACCAATTTGAAAATTGTGGAATAGATATGTTTGTAGAATTTTCTAGTAAGCATCTTCTTCCAGGAAATCTTTTTTTTATAATTTTTATTTTCTTTGATGATATCCACTTCTTCTTAGCTTCTACGGATTAAAAGTGAATATCAACAAAGCTTCACGTCGTGCGTTTAACTGACCGTTTTAGATCAACGATGGGCAACGGAATCTGAAATCCGTAAAATTTACCGACTAACGCGAATCGATTGATATTATATAAATCGGAGTGAATATAGTCATTACAAATTTAATAAATACAAAATATGTATTGACACAAATTGTACCTACCTGCATTAAGATTCTTTGTGACATAGTCGTAAGAAAATAAGGTACACTTTTTAATTAAAAATAAATTTTTAATTTTTCAAAGCAATACGATGAATTTTTAAGATCGTAATCGTTTGCATGGTTCGGGAATGATAAAATCATAAATCAGGTAATCAATACATAAATATCTAAATCCAGTGCGAATTTATTCTTTTTTATCTTACCAATGGTAACACTGAATTAAACAAGTAATCTTTGACGTATACCACACTTCATGCGAGCTGTGAAGAATTAACGGAGCGCCACAATGGAGAAGTGGAATCGGAAATCACACAGTTATCATTTTTACTCACGCTAGGATATAAACATAGCAACTATGTTCCATTTTTAAGCTTTCGAATCTCAGAAGAAAAAAGAAATCCTTATGAGAGCCCGCACATGCCCGTTTGTCAATTTGTCCATCTATCGTTCAAAGTTGTTTTTACTAAAAACTGGAAATGGGTCGAATATAGGCGAAACTTGGAGCCAATTTAACTTCTGTTTTACCATCATATCTTAAACGGTGGCTTAGTTAAAATGATGTTCTGGTATTGTATTCCATAAAGCAAATATATAGGGCCTATAGTACCCCACATACGCGTTGTGTAGTCTATGTTGGATATCTAATGCAGGTCAAGTATTCATTCCAATAGAAAGGAATCTCGAAAGTTCCCTCCGTGGATTCTTAAAATTACTCTTTGACTAGTACCTAATATGTTTTTAGAAGATGTTTTTATTTTCTATTATACCGATTGTCGAATACGGATATTCGGCTGAAGATTCGGTTTAAGATATACCACACCGAATATTCGGCCGAATTATTCGATTTTATTTTAGTGCATTTTGCTTCAAGCAATAGTTTAAAACATATCTGCGAGGTGCTCGGCGAGTAGTGGCATTTGCCCGTCCCCATAGGTTAAAAATAAAAAGATGTGAAAGTTCCCATATACCTCCTTATTACAAAAAAGTGGTGGCATTTTGTACAGAGAACGAAATGCCAGACGACGCTCGTAGCGTTATCAGCGCTTAGGTTATAGACGATGCTATGTAGGGAGCATCTTGGTCCATACATGGCATTATAATGGAACATTTATCTTGTATTCATTAAATAATGTAAAAAATTGATAAAACATATCAAAAATATTATTATTTTTATAAATTTTATTACAACTGTTAAATTACATTAACGAGTCAAAAAACAAAAGTACAAGTGAGGTTTTACAATTTTGGTATTTGTTTAAAATGTAATAATTTCTAAAATACATCTTCAAGACTTTAAAGCGGTTCAGATGGATCATTTTGCATGTAGCGAGACAGAACGAACGGCTACGTTATTAGCTTTGATATACTATTTAAAATCGTAACAAATTCATCAAGAATCAGTAAGTGATTATAGCAATTGGCCTTCAACATTCCATTCCCTAAGTCTAAAATAAAAACAAATATCAAGTGTACAGCAAACACTAGAGGATGAATTTATCAAAAAAATAGGAGATCAATGACGCAAGATCATTCGAAATTCACTATATAATAGCTGAATTGATCGCATCAGGTAATCAGCCTTTATCCATATTAGAGGACACTGGATTTAATATACTGAATAATTTATTGACACCGAAATACCTAATGCCTGTAAGAAAACGCACGTGAAAAGGTTAAAGCCATATGAATAATCAGATACATGTGGACCTGTGTGAATAATTTAACTTGATCTTTACTGCAGATTGATTTAATGAAGAATGTTTCTTTCAACACAGTATTCTTTGTATGAAATCTTTAACTGGATAGCACACCGCATGCAACATCCGAATTCACCTGGAAGATATAATAAATATGTGGAAAATTGATTCAGTAATTTATATATAAGTTTGGTATAATGGATCCAACATAGTACAAGCAATTAACAAGAGTCTTAAGCAATTAAAAAGAGATTAGAAAAGGGTATTTTATTCATACATTAAAATTACCTATAAATAATAATAATAAGTCAATGAAAATATCAGGGAAGCTTTATAATCGGCAAAAAGAATTCTCACTCATTTTAGTTACTCCACTCAGGGCAGAGAAAATTTGGTTTACCTTCAATTTGTTTAAACATAAACATATACAAGATGTGAGTATTAGATGGAATAGTTTTGTCTTATATGTACAAACACCTTTAAGGACAAAAAAAGAGCATTGCCATTATATATTTATTTTTCGACAACTGTAGCATTACGAATCTTCATGATTTGAGTGAGAGTCTATGGCTAGTTTTGAACGAGATTATAACCTTATATCAAACTTTTGATGAGATAAAAAAGATTGTCAGCTTCATATTTTCTTCAATTTTTTTAAGTTTACATACACAGTGTAGTTTCTAATGGTCTAGTCAATCTAATTTTACTTTATCACAATTTATCTCATATCAATTTTAAGTATTAATATTGTATATCTGGTGCATCTTTTGTGGTTTTGATTAACAATTTTCATAATTATTTTGCTATGCTATATGCTAATTATTATTTTAATATAATGTTGATCTTATGTCTGAGGTAAGCTCTTTGTTTTTTTAACGCTTCTTCGTTTCTTTGTTAATTTCACGTTTATTATTTTGTTCCTATTCACGTTATAACTTTCATATTATTAAGTAATAATAGCCCATGTTGGTGTTTTATTATTTTTTTACTAATATGTACTTGTTTTATATCCATGCTTTATTCATTAATCATGTTAAGTACTCGTTACATTAGGATTTTATTGCAAAGTAATATATAATTTAAAAAATATAAAACGAAATTATTTTTTAATTTTCAGTGATAATTTGGCAATTGTACCGACTATTCAATCGAATACGAATATAGAAAAATGTGCCGAACATGCCAATTACCCAATTTTTACCGAATATTCGTTTCATTACTACTAGAAACCATTCGACGTTCAGAAACCGTTCAAAAAAATTACAATTTTGCAGATAACTCTCAAAAAATTTTAGATGAAAATTTTATAGGAAGATAATTAAATGCTCGATTACCTAATTTAATATATGCTGAAAAATATGCAAAATCAATTTATTGTTCCCTTCATTTCTGTAAGTATAAATTATGACAATACATATATTCTAAAAGCCTACTTAAAAGGAATAAGAAAAATATAGCGATGGTTCTAAATTTCATAGTAGTGTCGTAGTAGTACTAGGCAAAATATTTACATGGTAAAAATAATATTTTTTAGTAAAATAATGGATTTACTTGATAACGGTATAAGTAATAAAAAAATATTCTTTAAAGGGCCTTATTCTGGCTGTTTGAAAAATATAGCAATTAAAGGCAAACTGCAGGCCTTATTGCCAATATTAATTTCAACTTAATATCTCAAGCCATTTCTGAAAAAAAGGGCATTGATAGACCGAAAAAAAAGTGATCCTGTAAGGGTTACTTTTTTCATTTTTAGGAACGGAGCACTAAAATTGTAATAAAATATATGTGGAAAATCACTATTTAAGAATCCGACTCAACACACTCATCTTTAGTAATAATACATCAAAATTTGGTAGTTACAAGTGAAAGTGAAAATTAGGGAAAAGTTATTTTTGCAAGCATATATTATCAGTTTACGTACGAGAAAAAATTACGTAAATCCCCACTTTCGAACGTAATCTAAGACCACTTATATTCAATGTAATGAGATCTCATGTTTTCTATCGGTCGCTTATTCACTTTCAGGTAGCTCCAGGCTGCCGTTCCTCCTGGCGTCCATTGTAGAGAAATTGATTAATATATTTTATAAATAACATGTTTAAACGGCCGCCAGAGTAGATTTTTGTAAATATAATGTCTTTTTTCCTTTTTATTTCCTTTTTCAAAGTAACAAAATATTTGGAAGCGTAATTATTAAAGTAACCGAATATCGTTTTTTTTGTGAAAAAGTAATTGTAGGAAAATAACCTCATAAATTATTATTATGGTTTTAGTCTTCTATAAATAATTATTAAACGGATTGTCACTACAATGCTTTCAAAAGACTAAATAATAAAATGGGAAAAATATTTTTAGGTATTATATATGGATGTATACGGACAGACAAATAGGTGAAAAAATCTGACAGATAAGATAAGTTTCTCTTATTTCCAAAACTACTAAACCGAAAATTGTGGAAAGTTACGAAACATTTTAAATAGTATTTCTATTAAACCGTTCTTCAAACTTGTACTCGCACTTAACAGTTTATTACTATTTACCACTGATGTATACCTTGATGTACTTCGTTTTTTTTATCTATGAATACTTCAACTCATGGAAGGTAGGTAGATACGATTATAAATTTTGTCAAAGATATTATCTCAGCAAAACATTGATAAGTCTATTTATCAAGATATCCCATATCTCAGTGTTAAATACATAAGGAGAATCAATGTATCACAAACTAGGCTGATTTAATCTAAAATCGAATACCAAATGAATACACTTCTAATCTTCTGTGCTAACGTTAAAGTCAAATAAAGCACGTGATACAGAACAAATTTATTGTAATTTTTAAGGCATTGTCGTTACGCGATGTGGAAACTAGGATATAAATATTCTCCCTCATGGTAATATTTTAGTGCTTACTTCAAGAAGAAAACTTTAACGTACGTCATATGAAACTTGCTATATTTATTTACTTGTCTTTTATTCATAATCGTATAAGGAAATGTTTGGGGAAAGAAATAATAAATTAAGAAATTTTTTTACTACTTTATTAATTAATACATGTAATTTTTACTCAAAGCATATTTTAAACTTTTAACCTGTCACGACAAGAAAACTTTAGCCACATTTGGCTCAGTTTATATAATGTTACGTCACGAAAGAGCGGAAATATCTCATACAGAATGTAGATATCGGTCGAAGAATTTTTTTTTATAAAGTTAATTATAAATTGATAAGAGAAGGTCTGTTTGTGATATGAGATGTGTATGACATGATATTAAAATGAATTAAATTTAAGTTTAAATACTTACTCGAACTTCGTTAACGAGAATGTCTATTCGAATTTCTTTTCTTTGTATTTGAAAACTTATACTCATATCACTGGTCTAAAATTATTAACAGTACCTTTGATGATTTAAACTTTAATATGTTATTTTGTAAAGTTAATAAAAATTTTCTAAATAAAATTTATGTAAACAACGCTTATTGCATCGAGCTTACCTCACTTCTATCAATATCGAGATCTCAACAAAAAATGCTTATTTTACAGAAGCATGTCCATGTCCAGATATAAGCACGAAAAGATGGGAAGTTTTGACACTATAAAACGACTGAGCGTTTGGAAAAGTAAAGCGTTGGAACTTTGCCACCACATCAGCTGTTGTAAGAGTTTCCCGCTGCGCTATTTGCAATGATTCTAATTAATGCTATATCCATTTTATTTGGTTCTTGGTCGTTAGTTCGCCAAGCTTTACGCTTGAATATTACAGAATGGTATTTTTTTTAATTACTTTGAAGGAAATAGGTCAGGTAGAAAAGCGTATAAAAATATTTACAAATATATTTTCATTTTTATATTTTGAACTGGACGATTGTCTCAATAGTGAGAAAATAATTAGATTAGAGAAATAACAACGTTTATTACACGGATTTTAAAAACTAAGAAAAGCGTAATACTTATTTGTACATTATATTTTACTCTTTCTCACGGAATTTACTTTATATGCAATTGTTTATTCTTCGGAGAATATTCAAACTATAGTTTCCCAAAATTCAATTTACCCAATAAAAATAGGAAGTAATTATTTTGTTTATTTACGTATAGTATAGTATTTGCTAACCCAGAAACAATATTTCATGGCCATCAAATATACAATTTCTTTGACTGATAACGTCTCTAATTAAATGCGTATCTCAATTATTTTATGGCATATTATTCTTATTGTAGATTGATTATGTTTATTTGCCCAATGCAACAATTTTTTTGTCTCAGTGTAACAAATTCACAAAGGATTTTTTAATATTAAATTGATGCAAAATTAGTTATAAAACGTTTTGATCGTGACAGCCTTCTTCTGCTAAAAAAACACAAAATGAATTTAAATTAATCAACTCGCTAAAGAGAGTTCGTACATGTAGTCGATAAAAGTTTTAATTGGAGCTTTTGCCCGGAGCAACTACGAATTGAATAATGTTTTTAAATGTTATTTTTTATGAACTATTGTATTATATTTTTTTATGAATGTTTGTTTTATGAACTATATTGGTTTAGCTAATAGATAGTAAGCGTTTTGAAAAAAAATGAAAATATATCTATATTTAACTTTACTGTACCTTATTGTACGTAATATATGCGCCATCATCAAAAACTATACATCTTCAACAATTTGGTAATGAATCGATAGCGTTTAAAGAAAAATATGCTGGTTTTGAATTGAGAAATTCATCAGTGAATTCTCGAGGACGGTTCTTCTCATCAAAGTTTTCTCACCTAATGTATCATTTAATGAACTAAATAGACGAAAGTTGGATGACACCAAGTCCGCTAAATTAGGAGGATAATTTCTTTTCTAGTACCGATAATTTTATTAGATTAATTCTTGAAATATGTGGACGGTCATTATCACGTGGAAAGGAAACAATGTCTCTTGTGGACTTCTTCTAACTGGCGTTCTTAATCCCAAATAAAACAAACTGCATCACACTTTTGTCGTAATAGTTGCAACACTCGAAAATATTTCCCAGTAATATCCCACGAAACAAACATGTTGTTTTTTTGATGAGTTAATTTTTTTTCAATGGTGTGCGCAATTTCTTATACAATTTTCAAAAATTTAAATTTTCTTTAAAAGAACGCACATTACTGATTAGTCAAACTGATTTAAACTCAATAAGGAATACTTTTTATGCTTTTTATTAATATTTAGCCAATGTTATGCCAATACCAAGATACATATATCATTAGCAAATAACTATTTATATCGCAGTTTTTGCAATGAAATTATACACACACATACATCCATATGTGTATATATATATATATATATATACACATATATGTGTGTGTTTATGCGTCAGTGTGTGTGTAATTTTAACGGACTTATTGCTTTATAATAATCCACTATTCGCATGCAATAACATATTTGCAAATTTTAAATTATCAACTCTATCTCCAGCACGCCCGACCCTAAATTAAATTCACTTCATTTCTTAGTTTCACAAGCAGCATCCGAAAAATCTCAAGAAGGACGTAATCAAGTATGGATGGATTGAATACATTTGGCCAGAGACGGAGGCAGGGGATAAAAAGCGGGCGTTTAACAGCCCCTCTCCCCCACATTCCCACAGGCGGGAGGCGGTTTAAAAGCTTTCAGGAGAGTTTCATTTTTGAGCAAAAAGGATGTGTACTCGTAAGTAATGTTGTTTTTCTCGGGGCAAAAAAATCACTAAGCACGAAATGAAATTTGTTCGGGACATATGGGGAAGCTTTTAATGTAAGTAGCAGCCGCCGCGTTTCGTTTCAAGAAATATGAAGGGGTCTAATTCGATTTCAGTCATTGGCATCTACTATTTATGGACCGTACCTTAGACTTTTGTATATTACTGACTAGTTTGATTTTGATATAAATATAGTTAGGTACAAATACTTTTAATTCAAATTATTATTTGGTTTACTTTAAATAACTTTCACAAATTAAATGTGCAAAGTTTACCCGCCATGTAAGACAATGATTAAACTTTATGGACACAAAAGGATTTCTCCATAATTTGTCAATCTTAATATAAAACGAATACCTCAAAAAGAAAAATGAAGCCCAAGTATGATCACTCGTGTGTCCATTTGAATATCCCTCTGTCAAAGTTATTTTTCTAAGTAGCTGTTTGGTTCAGAAATTTACAGATTAATATAATGGTAAAGTATATTAATTGACATAGATTTTAAAAATTAATAGAAGCCATTTGATTTGAAAATGAAAGTAGGGCAGTGGCAAAACCTAGGGTTTTCCACATGTAATCCCTTTCATCCACGGACAGAAAATATTTTTTTCTCTCGAATTTTTTCTCTCCATTCGTTGCATATTACTTCTAAATTTTTATTCGAATTATTAACTAGCTATATATAATACGACCATTAATTAAAAAAAAATATATGAAGAGTTCAAAATCACATTTTAATAAAAATTATTTATAATCGTTCTTCACGATAAATTTCTGTAATTTATGTATTGGTTTAATTTGCCTGCCTTTTAATCATATATTGCTCTAGGTTTACTGACGAAGGATGTCCTATAAAATGTCGATGAAATATACTGATGAATGAAGCTACAGACCATCGCTATTTTTGTCGTAGTACGGAAATCCTGTAGTTAAGGCAGATTTATTGTAATTGGTAGGTGGTATAAGTTAAAGAAGACTGTCAGAAAAACATGATAAAGTGCTGCTCGAGAAATTGGAAGCGGATTTTATTCTTTCTAAGCAAGCAACATAAATATGTGTTAAAAACCACGCAAATGATTTTAAAGATTTATCGACTACATTTTTATCATAGGTACGAGCCCAACCATTCAGGGATTATGCTCCAAAGATGACTTTCTTTTAGCGGAGGTCAAAGTTGTTTTAAAGATGAGAAAATTGGTAAGAAAAATTATAACACCCAATAAATATAATGGCACCAATTTTTGCTAAATGCAGAGCTGGTAATTTTAAAACTTTTACCTAATGAAATCAAGTACCAATACCAATTTAATATTTGTTTATAGATTGGAAACCTAAATGGATTAATGATTAGGTTCTTCAAGTGACTACCTATACTTGATGTCCAACATGATTTGAAGTTCCTGCGAAATGACATTCCGATTCTGTTTTTCGACGTACTATAGTCCTTAAGGCAGTAAAGAGAATTGGTGCTATATTAATGTGGGGGAATTTGCATGAAACTTTGAAGGTTGCTTAGATTCAAGATGCAACCTCATTAAGAATATCAACGTGAACATAAAAAAGGCATTAATGCATATTTTTATAAGTGGATAATATTATCTCAATTTTACAAAACGATCACCTTAATTCTAAAATATTAAGGCACGGGTCAAGAGTACTTTTAAAATAAATAAATCTATTGATGGTATAACTTGAAAGATGTCTACACGTGATATATTACAACATACTTCAAGGTGTAATATATCGCGTGCTTGGCTGAAAGTATTTCGTAATTATGACCAAATTAAAATCGATGTTTGACAAGTGGCAATATTTACATCTCATTTAAAACTTTAACTTTTCAACTAGTAACACAAATAAGAACATATATAAATATTTATGAGTGTGCCGTTCTCTTTAAAAACTTTGATGGGATACGCCGTGATGAAGAGCGTATTTTATTTACATATAAACATCGATCTATGCAAAATAGAAATTCAAGATTTATGAATCAATACATGACAGAAAAATTAATATATTCTATAATTCATTTATATGTCAAACAAAACTTAGATGTAAATATTCTTTTAATAGTTGATGATGCCTAATTAACATACCGTGCCCTATCATTAGCGGAATTTATAGTCTCCCGGACTAGAATCGTGAATTACCGACATCTAACCGACAACTTTATACTTAATATACACTCATATAAAATTAATAAGATGTATGTATGGCTACTAATAGTGCCAGGCGCAAACGATGAAGAAAAAGAGTCGCCGATCGAAGGTACGTAAAAGACATAGTGGCCAAATTACCTCAATTTTAGAATGATAGTGGTCTATATAATAAATTATCATTGGTTTTGACTGAGACCATATTAAACATTGAAAGTATAAAGCTATCAATACGCATTGGAGTCACTGAAGGTCAACCAAACATATTTATGAAAGTGCATTTTGAACATCATTCAGACAAAAATATTTTTTAATAAAGTTACAGTAAATTAAGAAGTTTACATCTACTCATGGCTAGACTACAATTTTTATTATTAATAGTCAGTACAAAACTCAATGTTCCTTATTCTGGAATGTTGGTCACCTCTACGCAGTTTTATTGACATTGAACATACAAGTCTATGTCAGAGACAACTGGTACCAGTGATAGACCATAAAATAATACCAGTAGGGGAAAGTGGTCACCATTCGTACGCGGGGCACATTCGTACAGTTAGTATAACAGAAATACTAAACGGCACACAAACACGCCTTTGCTTGTGTGCATAGACATATCGGCCGCCATGTTGCTAGCGGAGTGTCGCGCCAGTCGCGCTACGGTGTATCAGCTGATAAGACGTAACGTGTTTTCGCGCGCTGTGAGTAAATTTTTTACCTAAATTTAGTTCGTAATTGTGAGTAGAATTGTTATGTTTTTGACAAAATGGTGATGATTAATTAATGTTAACATTGTTTATTTTGAGCTTTAATTGTTATATTTCTCAAACTAAATTAGAATTTGTATAAAGTTGTATTTTAATTTTGTTCAAAGGCATGGGGTGCATTCAGACAGGCGGCACATTCGTACGCGTACGAATCTCCCCTTTAGATTTTATTAACTACCAGTATATAAAAATTAAATTTTTATGAAATAAAATATAGTATTACCTTTTAAAATTATCGTGTAGACAGCAAAATAACATATTTTTCCTTTCATAAAGTATTCTTGTTCTAACAAAATGAAATATTTTTATTAAGTCAACCTTATAATTATTTTTCTATTGCAGAATCATGGTGCGAAAATATAAAAAAAGGGTACGCATTCTCAAGAAGTGGATGAAGAGACCATGAATTTAGCAATTGATGATGTGATACAAGGACGGTTGTCGTATAGGAAGGCCGCGTTAAAATACAACATCAAAACATCAACGTTGGAAAGCAGAGTTAAGAAATTTAAAGATGGCTCTAACGCCGATGGACCCTCACGAACTTTTCATTCAAAATTCACGAGTCTACAAGTCTTCTCATTGGAAGAAGAGGCAAGCTTAAATGACTATATCACTAATTGCTACAAAATGCATTATGGGCTAACAATAGTACAAATTCGGAAACTTGCCTACGAATATGCAAAAGCGTTGAATTTAAAATATCCAGCGAAATGGGACGAAAATCAAACGGCTGGCTTAGAGTGGATGCGTAAATACAGGGAACGAAACACCAACCTCAGTCTGCGAAAGCCAGAGAACACTAGCGCTGCTCGATCATTCGCGTTTAATAAGAACGCAGTCCAAGAGTTCTATAATAATTTGGCTGAAGTGTTACAGCGACATAATTTTGCTGCCGACAGGATATTTAACTTTGACGAGTCAGGCGTGTCTACTGTTTTAGAAACACCTAAAATTTTGGTTTCTAAATCACAGAAACAAGTGGAACAAATCGTGTCAGCGGAAAGAGGCGAATTGATAACATTTGGTTCTATTATTTCTAAAAGTGGAAATACTATCCCTCCGCTATTTGTCTCCACGGGTGTACTACATAGACCATTTTCTTGAAGGTGCGCCTGAAGGAAGGCTCAGAGCTGCTAATAGAAGTGGGTGGATAAATGCTGACATATTTGTTTCAGTATTAAAGCACATTCGGAAACACACAATAAGCTCTAAAGAACATCCGATTTTACTGCTCTGTGATAATCACGAAAGCCACATCAGCTTACAAGTTATAACATATGCTCGAGATAATGGCATAATTTTTGTCTTTTCCGCCGCACATAAATCATCCATTGCAACCTTTAGACGTTGGAGTATTCGGCCCATTCAAGGCAAAGTTGAAAATAGTGTTCAATAATGGGCATATGTCGAATCCTGGCAAAACAATCAACATTTATAATATTCCTAAACTGGTAAAACTTGCATATTTCGAATCTTTTACCGCAAAAAATATTACAAGTGGATTTTAAAAGCCAGGTACGAAGGTTGAACGGTCATACGTTCAATGAAATGGCCTTCAGCGATGAAGATTCCGCTCCCATTGACGTGTATGCTTCAAATAATTAGGTAAATGTGCCATCTAATCTGGAAACAAGCACTGTCGCTCTAGAACCGCAACCTTCCACCGGCGTGCCATCGACTGATTTGAATGAGTCAGATATTCGTGAGCAGTCGCCTTCTTTGCTCCAAAATCCTCAAGACATTGTTACCGGAACTGGCGAACCTTCCACCTTTGCGGCTGATGCACAATCTGAACCGAGTTCTTATTTTCCCATAACACCAGAAGTCATAAGATGTTATCCTACAGCTGTTAGAAACAGAAAAACCAATAAAGGAAGAAAATCGGGTAAATCCCGTATATAAACAGATGCACCTGAAAAAACTGAACTAGAAGAGAGACATAGACAGAAAGAATTGAAAAAAATAGAGCAGGAAAGGAAAGCCAGAGCCAAAGCAGTGAAACGAAGTTTGAAGGAACTTAAGTCAAGACAAAAGAAAAAGAAGCTAAGAAAATAGAAAGCGATGATGATTCAGGTGAATTTGAAGGATCGCAATTTAGCTTGCGGGAGAGTTCAACATCTCCAGTTGATTTAGAAATGGACGAACAGACTGATGATCGTAGCATCAATAATAATTTAAATGTGACACCAGAGAAATTCAAAGATAACTGTTATGTTTTGGTAAAGTTTGAAAAAAAGACTTCTGTTGTCTATTATGTCGGAATAGTTCTCAGTCATTATTCGGATACAGAGATAAAAATAAGTTATCTTCGGAAGAAACCGGGATTATCATGGTCATTCTTTTTCCATGATATAGAAGACATACACACTTTGTATGTCGCCATGATCCTCCCTGATCCTCAACCACGAACGGGCTGTACATCCAGAATGGCTGGAATTTTTACTTTTGCAATTAATTTAAATAATTATAATGTGCAAAAAGTTCCAAAGTAACCAAATGTATAATTACCTACTTTAAGTTTAAATTGTCAAAGACTGTACAACAATGTCATACAAAATGATTGTAAACATCTCATTTTGACTGATTGTAAAGCTTAGAATTATCAATAAGTAAACTAAGGATGAACGATTTTATTTTTTGTTATTTTTCTAAAGAAAGATTTATCGACTATGAGTCAAGTCACAAATTATTAAGTTAATTTCTTTTCTTTGATAAATAAATATTTTTATAATAAATAATAAAAATTTAACATTAATTGGCTTTTTAATTTCCTGTATGAATCTACCACATGCCGTACGAAAGTGCCTGCTGTACGAACGTACCCCGTACGTGGGGTACGTCCGTACAAATATCTTATCATAGAAAAATGGCTATAACCCTTTAACCTTTTTTCATAAAAGTTTCGGACTTTTTTTGTAACAAACTACAATATATTTGTTATACTTAGGTACATAAACTAGATAAATTCAACAATTAATCATAAAGTAAAAAAAATAAATCTAAAAAGTGTACGAAGGGTAACCACTTTCCCCTACATGGTTATAGGCCATGAAATACTACCAGTACTGGGTAACTTTCACAAATCATTCCATATAACAAAATGAAAGTCTAAAGTTAGTAATTAAAATTGAAGCTGACACAGAAGAAGAACAAATTTGAAATACAGTCGTTCATCATCGAATAACGAGAAGTTATCATATCGGCAAGCAGGAACAACACAATCTTCTGTCACTACTACTATTTCAATGTAGTGGAAGATAATTTTTGATAAACGCTTAAGATATATTTTCATATATCTTAAGCGTTTATCGAAATTTATATACTGTATATGTGATATACTGTGTCAAAAAAATATTGATAATTTTCAATAAGGTAATATTTAGCAATAAGTTTAAAATGTTTTGAACTTTCGGTTTTTTACAGCTACATAAAACTATGTGTATACATAAATGGCGTTTGTAAATTTAATAGTCATACTGAAGTAGCATCAACTAGAGACATAAATATTTTTTTAAAAGCCCGTAAAGCTTAAAATGTGCATACGGTACCATAAATAATGACGTTTAATGCGAACCGAGGGAGAGCCTATTAAATTATTTATAAATGAAATAATTTATTCAAATTCCTCGCGTTCTCCTTTCGCGCAGCCATTGTATTCAAACCTTTGATGTAACAGAGATTCCATTGCTCCGCCATTCCTTTCCCTGGTCACGCACTTCGGCCTCGCGGGCGGAAAAACTCGCCGCATTGATAAGGAAAAAGGTAGGTATAATAATAACAAACGCTGAAAGAGTGAGAATTTCGTTGCCAAATCGTGTTTTCCGTCTCCTGAATATTTATTTCTTCGATTCGTGGGAGTCGGGCACATGTTATATTGAAACCGTATTGAGGAAGCCTTTTATTTCTGCCGACGATCTTCCCTTTTTTATCTCTAGGGATAATATAATACTATAGTTGTATAAATCATATATAAAACTTGCTAGTTTTGTATATATTTCAATTTGGTTTATTATACCGAAAGTAGGAGAGATAATATTCATATAATTTATGTTTTAAAGAATGCCTATTTTCCATTAAATTTGTATTTATTCACTTATCGTCAGTACGCAAGACTTCTTGAAAATAATTTCATTGATTGAGTGGAAATATTTTGGAACTTGAAATGAACCTTTGAAAAATATAATATTTATATAAAAAAATTGTATTTTTAAATATGAGTTCGATCAAATCTGAGATGCCAAATGATTTACTTATATAATAATATTGAAACAAATGAACCATTAATGACTATATGGTAATTAGTAAAATTGTCTGTTACATTTTTGTTTAAAGTCAAAACCACTTCGGCAAACATGTTTTTACTTGGGTTTGTTATTTGTTCCATAATTAATAATAATCATGTCAAATTAAGTGAAACTGAATTTAAAATTATGTTACAACAGACGAATGACTAAATAAAGTATACCCAAACTTATATGATGTCCATAGAGGTGACTTGTAATGTACTTGCTAAAACATATTTAATAATAGCTTTGGGTTGTGGCTTCATTTGAAGAAAAGGAAAAAAAATGGTGGTGAAAATAAAAAAAATATTATTAAGAAAATAATCTTAGCATTAAAAATTATTAAGTACTTTGAGACGCACAGAATCGAAGAAATGGCGCGAAAGGAAACATCTGCGCCTTGCCGCAGATAGCCGTAGGCTGACACGTTGCCGTGATGTATCATTCTATACTTATTTTCACGTTTTAAGGGAATGATTTTGTTTTAGTATGAAACAAATTTCCATTTTGGAATAAATAAATTGAAGCGTGAAAGCAGAACAAGTGAAACGATAAAAACTCACTTATGCATTTAAATTTCATTATTATCAAGAAAAGAAATATTTATTGTTGCTCTATTACAGGACAAATAAAAGTTATCGTTTTATAGGTCAATATTGTTATATTTATATTAATATTACGCACCAATATCATGTTTTAGTATTCAACCTTCTGAAAATATACCACATTTCAAGACATTATTTTTTTCGTATGGAAATATAAATTTATAAGTCGTGAAATCTTTTTCATATTTTTTACGATTATTACTTATGAAGGGCCTTGTTAATTATAATTAAAAAACATAACAATTGCTTTCCTACAGGCAACTTTTGTGTTTTTCACCGAATTGTTAACTAATAATAATACAAATAAAACCATGCCTTAATTTAAAACGCCCCCAGACGAGGTTGATTTGCTTTTAATAAATTAATTGATCAAGGTTTTCACTTTGTAGGTGTTTTTACATCAAAACCAAAAGGTATGTAATTTAAAACAAATGTATGTTGAATGTTATTAATATATTATAAATTAATCTAAATCGAAGCTAAAGTTTTATTAAATATATTAATTTAAATTCAGAAATTATCTAATATAAGGTATCTAAAAATTGGAAAAAAGACATTACAATTCAATTAAAATATAAAATTAGAATACCTAGTCTATTTTCGTATAATCCTCGAATCAATGAATTTATCTGAATTAGTAGGAACATAAATAATATTAAATATATAACCATCAACATGGCAATCAGAGGTGCAAAGAAGAACAAAACTATATAACGATACACAATATAATACGTGAAAATTCAATAATCGACTATGCCTTAGATTGGGTGAAGTTTAAAAATAAAAAATTAAACTAGCTTATCTTTCCAAGTTCTTTTAAAATAACAGCTCGAACTGAGGGAAAATATAAAATGTAATAACCTTCTTAAACTTGTAACAATAAACAAATTCAAACAAAGTGTCAGCACGCTCTACGGTGTACATTGCTTAAAGTCGGAAGACGATGAGTGCTCCCTTAATGCTCGCATTAATAAATATCCTTTACACGACTTTCTCTCTCTGGAATAGACTTCTTAATGTAGACTTCTTAATTATGTATTATCATAACTAAGTTGTTTGTGACTTGGATTGAATGGTAGGCGGAGTCGAATAACAGACGGTGAATTATTATGTCGACCAGCTTGCTTCTTATACTGCAGGTGCGGACATTGATTAGAAAATGTGTTTTATTACATGCATTCATATAAAAGAAGAAGGAAAGAAAATAGTGGATGAAGTAGAGAAGAAAACATTTAGAGGATAAATTTTCACTGTGGAATTAATAGTTTTTTGTAGTTTCGGTTAACAATTCTGAAAACAAATTGTTGAAATTATTACATAGTATTAAGGACGTATATTCTATTGTTAGATCTTTATCAAAAACAATGTAAGATCAACGTGCAAAATAATAAAGGATGACAGATAATAAAGGAAATGGTATATTTGTTACATCTTCCAATATTTGCGCAATATTATAAATATCTTTTGTCAAAAATATAGAAGTTAGTTTAAGTTACATTAAACCAAGTATTTTTTACCCAAACCAGGGCGTTTTTGAGTGTCGCTTTAGTTAAAAATATAAGTAAATCGATCTATTTCAGAAATAGCAATCTACACAATTTTAAATTTAAAATTAACAAATTTGGGAAATACGTTTCTCATTTATTTTGTTCATTTAAATTTCATGTTATCAAAAAAAATCGTGGAGATATAAAAAAAAACAATATTTGTAATTTAAATGAATTCTGGTCCCTAGTAGGGATACCTTACGTCATAGCTGTTATTACTTTTTAATATCAAAATGAAGTAAAATCCATTAATTAAATTTTAACACTTTTAAAATCCACCCTTCCTAGAGGAAATCCATTAAAACATTTTCATTTTAACCTTTCCAGGTCCAGGTATGGACCTACAATTAATTTTCACAATTAAATGAAACTACGCGATGTAGTAATATTTCCACTTTACAAAGATCATCTTTACTAATAACCCACCTGAAGATGTTGTATTACAAAAAAATCTAGGTCGTGGTAAAAACTTAAAGAAAGTAGAAATAATACTCCATCGCATAGTTTCATTTAATTGTGAATAATGAATTTTAGGTTTTAAAACTAAAAAAATTATAAGTTTATGGCTGATGCATGGAAGCATGCAGAAAGATAGGAGCAATGATGAAATGGCATAAGGGAGGGGTATGAAGGATATGAAGATAAGGGTTCATTGTAGCATAACGGAATTTTATAAAATGAGTAAATTTTACACTGGAAAACACGCATATGCGATTTAAAAAAAAAAGATAAAATACAAATAAAAATAAATTGGTGAATATCTTGTTTTGAGTGAATCCATAGTATAAATACTTCAGAAATTTTTCATGTTTCGGTACAAACTTTTTACAATTTACAACTTTTTATAATTAATAAAAGCTTTGAAAATGTTAATCTTCATTATCAAAGAACGGTTAAAACTCACGTGTTAAAAACGACAGCAGACCACGTTCGTATTAAACATTTCAACGAACAAAGAATAAGGTATCAAAAAAATAAGGTGTTACGAAAGGAATAAACGGCCATGATCCTACAATGCGAATTGGCCAGTCTGATTTTATCAAACTTCAGTGAATTTAGCTTTAAATGTACCCGGTTGTACAGACTTCCGTATAGTTAAAAGCGACCGGGAACTTTGGTCGGTGGTTTCCCACTATATCCGGCTGGATTTCAGGCAGTCGGTTTAATTTCTTTCCGTATATATTTCAATTTCTGGTGACTATTTTTCAATAATGTTCAATGACTTGTGTAGATAGAATTAAAGTTATGTTTTTAAAATATAGTTTAGGTTTAATTGTATTAGAATAAATGTTAGAAAAAAAATTTCCTAAAAAATACAAAAGTATATTTTAGGAAAATTTGATAAGTTGGTTCTAGTAGTTTTAATATCCTTTCCTCTTTTCAAAGAAAATAGTGTAAGATAATATAAAATGGATATCCATCAGCTTTTGAAAGTAAAAATTTTCAAAATTATAAACTCATCAAAAAAATTGTGACTACATAAACTTTGTCAGTTACGTTTCATAGAGAAATAAATGGGATATCATTTGACAGGTCTTTTTTAAAAAAACCGAGTTTCTTTCAAAAATGTTTTCGATCTTTTGAATCCTGATTTGCAAAACATTAAGCTTCTTTAAGTATTTTATTACGTATGAAGTACTTTGTTACGTATCCCAAGTTATTTTTAAAGAGACGTTAAACAATTTTAAACTATTTGTAAATTAATTACACAAATAGTTTTATTTCACCATTTCCTTCTCCTTTAGGAGAAAAACATGAAATTAATGCACTGGGAAAGCCTTTATTGAGGAGTAGCATAATAGATAATAGTTATAAATACGTATAGAGAGGTGAATTTTGTTAAATATCGTTAAAACGATACGCATCCATTAAACTTTACGATCCTTTTAATAAATATTGGAGAATAAAATATTCTCTCTGCAGATGTATTTAGTTAGACACCTAAATGTTGAAGTTAAGAAACACATTAATGTAATCCTATCCATTAACTCAAAACATGAAGGTTTTATCTGAATAAACTGGTGCTCGAATTCGTAAGTTGCCGGAAGTCGAATAAGTTCGAGACATGGTCTTGGGAGGAAAATAAGTTAGTCTTATTTAGCTACGTAATCATTATATATAAATAAAGACCAAAAGTTTGAAAAAATTGGTCAGTATCTGTTTTCGTATTATATTCAATCTTTTGTATAAAACATGATTCTGTGTACCCATATATGAGTATGTAATAATATGGTTGGCAATGTTACTACAATATATAACCAATTTTTATAAATTTTTTCATTAGTGAAATTTTTTCAACTGTTAACCATACAAGAAATATTTAAATTGTTTAAATATGCACATCTCATTTGTCAGTATATTACTGAAAGTGACGCTTAGAATAAGTTAAAACGAAAAAAACTTTCTTTATTTCTAATAAATTTTTAGTTAGAATTGTATATATATATATATATATATATATATATATATATATATATATATATATATATATATATATATATATATCTGCGTATGCATGCGCATATGTGTGTGCGTGTGCGGGTACGTGTGTAGCACACGCACACACACAATGTACTGAGATTTGAAAACGAGCGGAACTTTCACTACGTGGGGTAAACATTTGATGCAATAAAATATGCCTATTAAACTTTGTACCAAATTTTAATTTTTTAAAACGAAATTATATTGCCTACTATATTTATAACAGGCGCATACTTAAAAATATTTTTGTTGAATGATATTATTACAAATTAACGATTTTCGATTTTTTTTCTTCACTTGTGCTGTGAAATATAGCTTCTTGTAAAATTTTATAATTCTAAGTCAACGGGAAGTACCCTCTAGGTTGATTTAATTACGACGGTTAAAAATTGCAACATAAATGGCTGTATTTTTAGGAGTTCTTTTTATTGCGTTGACTTAGAAGCTTGATTTCATTTCAACTTCATACATTCATGTATTCCTGTGAAAAATGGTCTTGATAGAAAGGCCGACAGGGAGGTGGACGTCGAAGTGATACATTTCGAGGGATGTACCCTAAAATATTAAGAATCTCCACTAGTAGATCCTATAAACTACTATCTTTTCTTAGGCCTGTAACTTTGTAATGGTTAAGTTTTGCTTTTTGGCGGTAATAACTATTGTTTAGCGGTAAATTGATTCCTTATATAGATATAACTGCTTTTTTTAATTATTACATTCATATTTTAAATTTTCTCTAATAATAAAAGGCCTACCATTAATGGTTAATACTGCAAAATGTTCAATGTTAGCAGAAGATATAAAATTATATTTGGCAATAAGTAAACGTTACATTTTGAGTTGTATTATAGTGACGTCGATTCCGTCTTACAATTAAATTTGTAAAACAAGCTGTGTTTTAAAATAAGCAAGTGTGCATTGATGACTTAGTTTTATTTTCGAGAACTTGTGTCTCGTACGAAAGTAAAATGGTCGATTTTAATCGTGCGACTTTTTCCAATGTTTCGGACTTCTTTGTAATTTTAGATAACCATAACTCACTTCACATTAGAACTTCCGAGAATTTCATAATATTAGGTATTGTTTAATGCTCTCGTTATTCGTAATTAGGAAACAAATTCAGTCATTTAATCTTCTTATATAATGATACAAGCGATACTACAGGAAATGTACGTTAGATTTCTTTACTTTTAAAATTTTTAATACTATCCCCACAGGCATCTCTAGCTTTTCATTTCATATATATCATGTACGTCCAAATATTCGATTGAAATACTTCCAATTATCTGCTTTTCGATTTACAACCATAAAATCAAAATCTTTTAGTGATTTTGTGGTTCTCGGCTCGCTTATTATTTACAATCATGCTTTGTGTCCATTACAACCATGCTTTGTGTTCATTTTTTGAATTTGTGCATTTAGTAACTTCTTGAAAATGTAACTGTAAAAAGAATAAACAGCAAAATAAATGCAGTAAAAACACTTGTTTTTTAATTAGTTTAATCTTTGTCATACAATAATATTAAAGTAAATATAATTATACAGGAAATCTAAAAGTTGCTTTAAAATAGTTTACATATTTATAATTTCTTTCTTTATTATAACCAGAAATGTATAGTTTTATATGTATTTTAACGTCCAAGAAAGTGGAAACAAGCGTAAATTTATTTAAAAAATAATGCCAAACTGGTTTCTCTTGATGAGCGTATTAGAAATTACATCGGTTTAGCTTTTAGTAGTCTCGATTTCTTGAAATTTCTAGCCGTGTCTTTAAGTTTTGTCTCTAAATTTAACTACAATGTGTACATCTTTAAGTTAGCGAACATTGTTAAGTCAGTTAATCTTTGTTCATATGCAAATAATGGTTAATTTTTTTGTTTTCGTTACTTGAAATTCAATTCAATCACAATAAAGTTAAATTGTGTATATATATATATATATATATATATATATATATATACATATATATGTATATACATATATAATAAAATATTTACTTATTAAAATTCAATACAGATAATACAATTTTGGCCCAATGCAATTGCCGCTTGTTAAACCCGATGAGCTCGAGTTAACTGTAAAAGCAAATATTTTACATATTGACTTCTTTAGTATGACTTGTTCAATTTGCTCAACCATATTAAAGTGATAGTGTTTAAAGTTAACCCTTCCTTGAAATAAATGAAGCAATTTAAGTTTGAATTGGCGACAAATTTGAAGTAATTTCAGATTGTTTTTATCTTTCTTTCAAGTTGGTTTATAAATAGCTGGATTAGTTTCTACAGGAAGATTCTTTCGAAACAAAAATTAATTAAATTGAGCCAAGCGTTTTATGGAAAATTATAAAATTTGAAGACTATTTTATTCATTTTTAACGGCAATAGTAAGACTTTACTTGTTAAATATTAATGAAACAACTACGATCCATGAACAATTACCACTTCAAAAAATATTGGAAAGGACTAGTCAATTTTTTTTTAATTTTCTATTTTCTGGCTTTTATTCTCTATAAATAAAAACGCTAGCGGAAAGAACGCTATAAAATATACGAAGAACGCTAAAAAATGTTCGAGATAAGTAATGTCGAACATTTTGTATGCCCTAAAATAAAAGTTAGGTACAGTAGTAGTACAGTATTCACTTAAAATTTTGAGCATTTTTGTTCCAACGATTAGCTCGGCTTGTATATAGTTGTACGATGCAGCCAGCTCATGGATAATACCTAGAGTGAACCTAAATTTAGACGTGTACATACACACAAATACTTTATATTTTCATATATTAGCAAGATATGTTTATAAAATTGTAATTATTGATAAATAAATATACTTAAAAATATTTCTGAAAGTATTGGTAGTAGGATGTCGTTATTATTAGTCTTCGGTGGAGGTGACGGAAAGCAATGGAAACATTGGCTAATCCAGATCATAATTTTATCCAATTCAAAAAATATGGGAGCGTTTAATTGTCATATCATTTTCTAATTGTCCAATCGTTATGCCTCACTGGATACATAAATGTACTTAAACCTTCATATTAAATTAGCTAGTGAACAAAATACAAATTTTTTCTAACGCTACCTGCTTGGCCTATAACCAGAGCAGAATAAAATAAAGACAATAATTAAAAATGTTATGCTAACGAATATTAGAATTTACAGAATAAAACAAATATACATAATTACATTTACATAAACACAAATACATCTGTATTAAAACTTGTCTTGAAACAATTTTGGCTTTTTTGGAAAAAAATTGCAAAACTCAGAAGAGAGCAGTTCTTCATGTGAGTTGAAGTGCCAAAAATACTACTAATCTAAAACTCGTAATTCGGTATTCGTGTAAATTCACGCACGTCTACTGACAAGCATTCAACATGAACATCAATTACAAAATTCACAGAACCACACAAAGCTTAAAACATTTACACAATTCCCGGCGAACTCCGGAACAAACGTCCGCAATTTAGAATCAAATACAACACACCCAAACTAAACCTGAATATAAATCTCAAAGCATACGGAGGGGTGGTCCGGAGTGAGAAAAAAAAGCGCAACGTCCGCTGGACACCCCACGGACTCCGCTCCAAATTGATAGGAGCGATTTTAATAATTTTTCGTACGCCGCCGCGCTCTCGCCCCATGAATAATACAGGCCCCGTCGGGAATTTATATTTTCCATTATGAGGCGATCAAGAGCTCAGCGAAGAAGGAAATTGTTTTAATGCCGGAATTACTTCCCGGCCACCCGACCGGGGATAAACACGTCGACCTGCGTACCGCCCCCATGTTCCTGTGAACAAACACGATGTTTGCACTTCATTAACATTCGTTATTATGCCCGAGGACGGTTTCAGTAAAGTTTTTTAACTGTAACAATTATAGTATTAATCTAATATAATTCACGGTTTTCTTATACATACCGATTCCGCAACGATCATCTGTCTATTTGTTATTCACATTTAGTTTTTGTTCTTTCACAGTGATTTTGTCACTAACTGCTAAGTAAATTGTAGAATGATTAGATGTCACATCAAGTCTCTCTTCAATTCGAATATAAATTGATGACACATTTTTAGCAGCAAAAATCCCTATTTAATTCTGCAGTTTTATTAAAATCTGTGGTCCGATACGTATATGTACCAGTTGACATGAATTCGTATCCATAACTAGCATTATCCCTGTATAACTATCGTCCCTTTATAGTGATTAGCCTCAGTGTACCATATGTGCTCCCTTTATAGCGATTAGCCCCAGTGTATATCCAGCGCATTTAATACGTCTAAGCTACTTGTTTCAATAATCTTTAGTGTGATTAAATGATTGATAAATTTTATAAAAGTGATGACTACATTACAAAATGTTCTAATGCCATATATTTTATTTATGTTCACATTCTTCTTAAACAAAGCAATAAACATATCTAATGGATTCTTGGTTTTCCATTTCAACTCAGGTAAAGTATTCAGTGCTTTCAATCCTAAATCTTATAGATTATTTACAATTGCGCTCAAAAAAGGTGCATACTTTTAATCATTGTTCCGATATTTCTGTCTTGTTTGATTTCATATGAATGCCATAAAATTTCATGTCTTTTCAGTTCGTTAGTGACGGTTTTATGTACATTATCACCCAAGCCATTTATTTTATTATCGTTATTGTTTATTAGTTTTGTTTGAAAATGATCACTACTAATTGTTTTATTTACTAACATATTTAATTCTTCAATATTATCAATGCCAGTAATCATAATAGGCGATTATTTTTGTATTTGTTTTAGTTCTAAAACTATAAATATAATACAATAATTAACAGGCATTAAGTACTCGGAAAGTCGCGTATTAAAACTAGAGATGGTGTCATAATAATAAATGCTTAAAAGTGATATATTTCTTTGTAGACTTATTTCTTCCATAACTTTTATTACGGAAGTTAAAAAACATTACATTTATCTGTTATCTGTGGACAATAAGATTTTATCTCAATGGATTTTATGAATTCGGAACTCAAGGAATCAGAAGTCAAATAATTTGGATTCGGAGAATGGTTTTGTGTTATAAATTAATTAAACTTCGCGAATTACGAAAATAGTGAAATCAAGAAACTACTATTTGTATTGTAATATTAAAGTCGGTCATCAAATATCACTTGCTAATACAACTCAATTTAAAGATTTACTTATTTGTATCTGTTGAATTAATTAGCTCAAATCAACCAGAATATGTAACGCATTTTTAATTTTAAACATTTATCTCTGCTTAATTTGTAAATTTTTTCCTATTTCAAAGTTTAAAAGGACCTTAAGAAAAAAAATTATCATAAAATCCCGAAAAAATCCAAATTGCGTCGTAACTCATTATTTATTCACTATATTCGGTGATTATCAACCGTTTTCCCATAGTGAAAAAATAATGTGTTTATAGCGAATTATCAGTAAAATGTTCAAATATTTTTTTATTTATTATTAGTAAAATTATTAAATGCTCATATTTTTCATCGATTCAATTGCATCTTAGAAAGTAAGTGAATAAATTTAAGCATTCTTGTAAACTATTCAAAAATTCAAATGATGAATCTTCCTAGAAATTAATAGTATCCTTTTATAGTACACGAGCAATAAATTATAATTTTGATTGCAAACACAAAAGCGCTCAATTATCATTAGTAAATACTTGGAATTATTTTCGGTCACGTGTTATTTTTTCTGATATTTAAAACATGTTTATACCCTGTGGTTAAAGTTGTTTATATCGTCATTGTTTCGCTCGACAAATTTTGCTATTCCAAACTAAATATTTCCTACAAATGAAAAAAACAAATCATAATATCTAAACCAAGTCTAGAGAAAAAATGGGTTCTAAATTAAATATATGCTGCTTGTACAAATATTCCGTTATGTAGCCTTACTGAATTAAGTGCTCAAAGATTATTATTTTGCATTATTTGGTATAAAACGTAGTTTTTCCTAGAATATCATTGGAATGTACTTCAGCGGTAGGTAAACGAAAAAAAAATATCCAAGTAATTTTCTAACAAATAACCAAAAGTTATGTTTACAAATAATAAAATACAAAACAATCATAGGTTAGAAGACTTGCTACTTACTTCTTTTCTTTGTGTGTGAAAAAATATTGAAACAAAAAGATCGATTTTATTTCATTAACAATTTATTTAAGGTTCTATTTCAAAGATGACGTATATTTAAAAATGACTGAAAAATTTATTTTATGTTACTTTAGAAATCATTGATTCTTCACTTATATGATATCTAATTTAATCTTATTCTATTTCACAGGTTGATTAAATTATTATTTTTATAAACTATTATTACGTTATAAAACTCTTCGCTAACTGGATTACTTGGGTCGTTGTAAAATGCAAATAAAATACCATGTTAAATTTATTAAAAAATATAAATTTAATTTCACGAACAAATATTTTAATATGCTGTGTATTTTTAAGACCGAGGCAAATACGATCATATAAATATAGTGAATTAAATTAATATTGAAGTTAAATTGTAGGCCTAATGGTCCAGTATATATTTTTAAATTATAATATCACTTGTGTTTAATATTTTCAATATAGCCTGTCAAATACGGGTAGAACTTTTTTATCAGGTTTTCCTAAATATTAAAATACAAGTGAAAGTTCACAACTATAAGGATACATAGTATTTCAATAAAATACCTAACATTGCAGTAAGCAGATGCGAATTTTTAAAATTAAATTGTCTGGTGAATAGTAGTTTACCATGGGCGAATCCCCGCCTATAACATTTGTATTTGTTCTAGGCTGGAGCTATCCTCGTGTTTTATTTCCTAGCTTGTATAGTCGTTTCCATTCGGTATTGATAAGTGATGTAATTTTGGAACCATTGCAAATTATTTTTTCTTCAAGTCGTCTCTGTTATTGATTTGACCCCGTAAAATTGTAGCATCAATCTTTCATACTTTGTCTTACATTTGTCATAGCTTACAGATTATATATATATATATATATATATATATATATATATATATATATATATATGTACAAAATTCTTTGCTTTCTAAACAATGTTAGTATATTTTATTAAGATTGGTTAGAGCGCGTGTCTATTTCAAAATATCAAAATACACTGAGCGTTCAGATAAGGATGCTCGAGAAGCACTTCCTTTATTCGATGATTAGAGATGAGTCGTTTGGCCAAGATAGTCTGAGCCGGTGTTTACATTTCGGCCTCGTCTGGATTTATACCTAGTGGATTTAAACTGGCATTCCATTTTATAAGATGTCTTCGCATCAAAAATGTTCGTTAACATCATTATAGAACTTTTGATGCATACTAAATAGATTAGGAAAACTGAAAATTATGAGCTTGTATTAATTTTATAATAAATTTAATAGGTTTGTTAACTTAAAAGATAGTACAAATTACCCCAGTATTATTTTTTGAAATCATTATCTCGTTAGAAATATTATATGATCATGTTACTCCAATACAAAATTATTATTATTACTAATAAAATATTCAAATTTAATACTGTCATACTAAAACTACTATAAAATACTTCATTTGCAGTCTCTTAGTATAAGAGTGTATAAGTGTGAACATCTTTTTTGGTTACAGGAAAGGCAGGGTACGCAGGTCGACGTGTCCATCATCAGTCGAATGGACCGCGCAATAATTTCTACATTAAAACAATTTCCTTTTTACTGAGCTCTTGATCGCCTCATAATGGAAAATATAAGTTTCCGACGGGGCCTGGATTATTCATGGGGTGAGAGCGCGGCGAGGCACGAAAAATGATTAAAAAATCGCTCCTATCAATTTGGAGAGGACTCCGTGGACTCGTGGCATCCGGCAGGCGTTACATTCTTTCTCGCTCTCTGTACGGAGGGAAGCCTTTATGTACTTTGAGATTTATATTCAGCTTTAGTTTGAGCTTGTTGCTGTATTGGATACTAAATTGCAAACGTTTGTTTCGGAGTTCGTGGGAAATTGTGAAAATGGTGTGTGCTCTGAAATTAATATTTGCAATGATTTTGGAGGCGATAGATACGTATGTATTTTTGTTCATGTATTGACTAGTTTTATAAGAAATTGATTAAGTTTCTGCTCATGATTGATAAGGACATATGTTAAAACTCCACTCATTTGCACATCATATTCATTCACGGAAATACACTCACAGATATACAAGCTCTTTAATTTAAATAAAATAAAATTTTCTTTTAATTTTACCTATTTTTATTTATCTTTGTCTTTTGCATTTTTCTTTGTGGAATTTGTATACCAGCCTTATTTTTTGAATCGTTGAAACATATGAAAATTTGAAACTCTCATCTTTTGATAACTCGTCAAAAAAGCACTTCGCTATCTTTCGCCTTTTATTTTTGAAAACAGTTGTTACATCTCACTTTTTCGTTAGAGCTTTGGATTCGTTTGGCAAACTATTGAATGAATCTTGATTTCTTACTTCTGTCAGTTTATTCAGAAGACTGCTTTGTAAAACATTAATTTTTTGTAAATCATTATTTTTATACTGTAAGGCTTTAGACACAGGGCCAACAAATTTAAACGGTCAAGAAAAAAGGTGACAAGTATTAGAATCATAGGTCTCTTACATATAAATTATATTTTTACATTCATCACGATAGTTTTTTTGGTTGAAATTAAGTATAGTGGATATAAACATTCATTATATGAAAAAAGAAATTATAATTAATAAAGAGTAATTTTTTGTCAATAAACGTATATATTTGCTCCACATTGTTAAAAATTGTGACACTTCGGGAATATGTTTTGTAGCATCATTTATAATTAAATTGAATGAGTGTGCTGCACAAAAAACTAAATCGGCATTTGGCGCATGCTCTTTTAAAAGGGCTTATACCTCTCATATACATTTGACCTTACATTTGCTTCATCATAGCCCAATCCTCTACATTTGTATAGATCAATTCCATGTTCACCTATTGTATTTAAAATTTCATTTTTAAGCTTTTCTCCAGTACAATTGGCTACTGGTATAAATCCAAAAAGGACTCACAACTTTTAATTTCCTCGGGTACATCATCATCATTATCTTCTTCTATCGAAATACATTGAAAAATTAAAGAAAGTTGGTCAATTTTTGACAGGTCTTGTATTGTATCCGTAATGATAGCCAGAAACGGAGCTGTTTTATTTCCAAAACAACATTTTCCCTCGCTGCGGCACAAAATAAATTAAAAATATAATTTTAAATCGCGGTGTTTAAATAATTTATTTAACCCTTTTGCTTTATAAGAAATTCTTTTAAAATAGGAGCATAGTTATAAAATAAGTGTAACATTTATATAAAATTTCCTTATTTGGAATCGTGACCGTTTAAGGTAAATCCCACGACGCTGAAGTAATTATAATATTAATCAGACGATGTAATATCTCAATAATCTCACTAACTTTACGATTGAGTTGCGTTAATATGCTGTTGTGAGTTTTCATGTTCAACAATACTTTGCGTAAAATTACGACTAGCGAAAATTTCATTAATCTATGAGGAATACGAATTTGAACGATCTGCTAACTACCGATAGAAATGGCAATTTGATTTGTTTAAAATATTGGAACGATATAACCATAGTTTTACAATTTGTATACCAGCCTTATTTAAATAAATGTAATGAAAGATTGGAAACATCGCAAGTCATCAAAATTTCCTCTTTCAGAAAAAGATATATTCGGAGATACTTCACATTTTTAAACATTTCGTCGTGTGTTTCTTCTATTGTTGGAACCTCTGATAGATTATCTGGTTCAAAAAAATCTGAAAATCCAATACAATAAAATACTATTTAGATATTTAAAAAAATTTGTAACATTTTTAGAATAGGTTAATGGTAATTAAAAACTTTGCCAAAAAAAATCTGGGCCGCAATAAGATTTTTTCCAAATAATTCTTACTCAATATAATATGAAATTGCACATAGTTTCGGAATTTGAATGTATATTTAATTAAAGAAACTATGTTAAAGTTAATTCAAGAATTTATTGCAAACTATTCCTGTTCGTCATTCTTAAATATTGATTTTACTTATGGAAATTATACATTTTTACCTATATTTAATAAAAAAAATATTTTTATATAGTAGTAGACTATCATTGGTCGCACTCGTTTAAACCCGTGTAAAAAATCTGAGAAGCGTGAATTTAAAAGAAAAAAAAAAATGTTAATTTCGATTCCTCCAAATTCACTCATAAAATAGAGGGTATAATTAAATGTGGAGATAACTGTATATCGCGATATATATTAAGTGAGCAAATACTCCAGGAAGAGCAGGAATTTATGAGAGTCTATTGTAAAAGAATAATTTAAGAATTTATATAATTAATTTAATTTAACTCATTCATTTAATCAATTGTTTGGTTATATAATCTTATATGTTTCAGACATATGTTAAGGCAAAAAAACGTAACCAGAGATATCTTTGAAAATAATGTATCAATATTAATTTTAATTAGGAAATAGAAAATATTTAATTACAAAAATTAAAATTATATTTAACCACGCAATATTAAACAAAATAAATAATTTATAAATATTCAACACTTTGTGGTTATTACAATTTTTTTAATATTCAGAACTATAATCGTGAAATAAAAAATGATTTAGTCGTGAACATAGAATGGAAATTATTCTTGAATTTTGACAACTATATTATAAGGTAAGCAAGAAATTTTTTTTCGATGTAGGTACTTATCATTACTATATAAAACAATTCTATATATAACTGCATACATAACATCTAACTGCTAGAAAATTATGAAATTTTTGAAAAATTTTTAGAAATATTTTTTTATTCCTTCTTTTCAAAGTACCACCCCAGTGGTAAAGACCTCTTTTTCTTTCGCTCATTTTTTTGGTATTAATATATCACATATAAACACAATCAGTATTGCGTGTACAGATTGAAGTAAAAATTTAAAACGTTTAAAGAGTTTTTTCATCGCTTATTCATGAAACGGAACTTCTCTCGGCAGTAGAGACATCATTTTCCTTGTTGCCACAGACAATTTGCGAACTCAGGCGGCTTTACGTTTTTCGAGGATGATTTTATGAAATTTTTTAAAATTGCATAATTTTTCATTCAACTTCATAAATACATATTTTTCAGGCTTTTAAATTGGTCATTTAAACGTGAAAACTCCGCCCTTCATGTAGCTTAGGTGTAATGCTCCAGTTTGACGTTAATTATTAGATAAGCGTTTTAATGAAAAAAATTGCAATTATAAGCATCATAGTCTCATCTCAAATCTGTACAAATTACTCTATTTCAGCTTACTCCACGACCTTTTTACATATGTTAAATATTATTGAACTACTTTTTTGTCATCAAGTAAACGAGCTTCCAATATTTTCAGAAATTTTCATAAGTTTAATTTATTTTACCTCTCTGGTAAAATAAATATTAACTTACCAAAATTAAACTGCACTAACTTATAAGATATTCAAAATATTCGTTCACTTAATACACTATTTTTGTGTTTAATGCTCATATGGAATAAAAAGTTTTACGACAAATCCTGATCGGGCATTGATAAATGTATTTTCTCAATTTGTGGTTTTTTAAATAATTGAGTTTCTCGATGTGAATCACTTTTTGACTAACATGGAATCATGTGTTTAAGTGGATTATGGTTAACTTATATTATCATTAATCATAAAATAATAAGCTCTATTTATAGAAAATTAATTCGCCAAGAGTTAAATGTGAGAAGAAATTTCGTGACATAAATGCATTTCGTAATATCAATGTCGAAAATTGTGTTAGTTCTATAAATGACAAGGGTCTCATTCATATAACCTTGGAGTATGTACTCGGTTAATTTGTTTTAATATGCGTAATGTAATTGACAATATTTGTGGTTATTTTATTGTTTGTTCCTTGTTTAAATTGTTAATGCTTTATCATTTTTCTTCGTTTTTTTTTTAATCCAACGAAAATAAACATATCAACGTGAGTATAATGTACTTCATATATTTGTGTCATACTCGACATATAATTTAATTAATTTCATGTTTAAATTCCATTGATAATATTTAAGTACTTTAAGAAATTCATGAAATTACATTTACTATAAATATCAAAACTAATTCTTAGATTAAAATAAGTAGAAGCACCGTAATTCATTTGGGAAAAAAACATACACGTGCCCTTCTGTATTGACTTTGACAATTTTGTAAAATTTACGTTGCTAACCTATTAAACAATATAATACAATACGCTCTAATATAAATTAGAGTGCCTTTTAGTGGTATCTTTACTCTTAATCTCGAAATGGAAAATGGTCGGAATAGTTTTTTTCTTTCCTTCAATATACCTAACGTCTGGTTTTGTACGTCTTTTAGAATAATGAACCACTGACATAGATAACGTTCCACAAAAATATTTAATGTAGTGTTTCGGAGACTATCAAATAATTCTGTTATCCATCTCTGTTTTTTAAGTGAGATTTAGTTGAAAATTGCTATTTTTATATGATGAAAAAACTTAGTTACTACTTGAATAAAAGAAATGTTTTAATTTTCTTTCATTATTAGATTGAGCAAAGTAAAATTTTACATTTGAGTAATGTAGACCGATCGGCTGAGTGTATGTGTATATAAGTGATTAAGATACGATAACTGCCGTGAAGCTTAGAACGTGAAAATAGAATGTAGTGAAATTTGTTAGGGACATTTTTTATGTCTTTCCTCAGATTAATTTTGGTTATCAGCTATATAACACCTATTTTGAAAATATATAGTTATTCGGATATAAACATTTCTGATATATATCTGATAAAATGTTCTGATGTTAATCTTTTATAGCTATTTTGATATATAAATTACGTTATTACCATTTCTGGTGTGGTTTAAAATTAAAGGCATTAAGGAGAAAGTCACAAATATCAATAAAAAGGAGATTTAATAATAAATATAAACTTATCAAAATGAAACTAACGTATAAAATATTCAAAACATATATTCACTTTATACACTATTTTTTGTGTCTCATGCTATGGAAGAAATGAAAGAAAACAACGAGATTTTTGAAGAATAATGAGATTTATGGAGAATAAAAATGAGATTTAAAATAAGTATATTACATTCATGCCTTATCTGATATTCCGTTATTATATTGAACATCTGAAATAGCAAGTGCGACGCAACCCTAGTATATTTTATTTCTAAAAAAATGGATTTCCGAGCGCAATAATAGTAAAATAGCATTTCTAAACGGATCACTTTTGCATGAAGAAAAAAATTACGACTGATAATAAAATTCTATTCTTTAAAGAAAAATATAATTTTAAAATTGAAAAAACTAGCATTTAATTTTCAAGATTGCTCTTTATTGTTAAAATTTATATAAACCTGTCTAAATATTTAAAAAACACATTACAAATGCAATTATCCTTGGAGGTGTATAATATAAATGTAAAAAAAATAGATTTTGGCCGATAAGTATTAGTTATTTATTAAGATTAAGAAATAACATAAAATCCCCCCTCGTCCTTTTTGTATACAATTTAATAGATAATTCTGTCATTTCAAACCATCGTTTAACGGCTCATTATTGACACAAAGCCTCAAAAATCAAAATTCTTCCCCTGTATGGTGCTCAATTCATACTTCTAGATGATCTTTAAGAATTACCTTCCGCACTGGTGGTTAAAATAAAATTTTCTTGCCAGCTAATGCTGTTATGATATGTCTTGCATGGTGCAAAGAAATTCTAAAAAAATGAGGGAAAATATTCTTAATTTTAGTGATAATATGTGCTTTTATAATACGTGCTTTTATTATCGTCCATATTTTCATGGTATTTATTTTTCCAAATTAATTATTATTAATCGAAAAAAACATTTAAAACGTACCGGGTTCCATGTATGTATTAAGGATTTAGTTTACATTAGTACGTAAACATTCATTCACATTAGTATGTAAACATTCATTACGTGGGTTGCTAAAAATGACTTATATTATTAAAAATATGTGTAAAATTAATGTTATAAATATTATTATCTCATAATATGATATATTTTAAAAATTTTATGACATATCAAAAATTCAAACATAAAGCTCAGATGGTGTTCAATATTAATTAAATTTAAAAATATTTCCGCGAGGAATTATTTTTCCTAAAAAAGCAACATAACTTTGCTATGAGATCTTCTCAGAGTTTAAATATTTGACTTTCACTAAAGTAGATTCAAATATAAAATAGTATCTTGAATCCGGGGGTAGAAATTCATTTGTTTATATTATTAGGCTTTATCAAATTAAATAAATTTGATCAGCTTTAAATAATTATTTTTTTTCTATTTAATATCAAGTTAATATAAATAAATTAAAAAGAAAACATATTTCTCAATACGAAGAGCTCTTCAAACATTTCGATTTATGAGCTAGAATCCTGTTTTTGATGTAAATAAAAAAAAATGAATTAATAGTTACAGTGATATTTACTAACTAAATTAATAGATAAAGAAAAATATTTAAGTAAATTACCTACGTAATTCTCTTATGATAATTATGTTGTCTGCAATATTACCGCTTTCAAGGGTAGATATCTATACTTTGTCAGAGTTAGGGGGATATTCAAACGAAGCACGAATTGCTATCCACTGCACGGCTATAAGCCATTCGAGGTAGCGAATATTACATGCTATCTCAGATCATGATTGGTATTTTATATAATTGTTTTCGTTTTGATATCTTTAAGAACTTTGTAAATATTAGCGAAAGGGGGAACATTAACCCATAAGGGGAAAATTAACGATGACCGAATGGCTGCACGTCGTGTAGTAAGTGTTTTAAAATCATGAATCTTTTTAATTATTTGTAGAACGGGATAATGATAGTGGGATTTTCAGATCTTTATTTTTTATTGACTAGCCCTTTCAAACATACAAAGCTTTGTATGGAATTTTAACATAATTTTTTCGAGTACTTAATTTCCTCCTTCCTCCTAAAATTTCCATCTGAATATTCTCAGTATTATATGTTGAAATATATGTAGGTTATATAATTTTTTATCGTATTAATTTCAGGTTTATACGTCCAGTGGTTTCTAAGAAAAACGGCTTTGACAGATGGATAGACAGGCATGAGAGTGAAACTGAAAAGATTCCGTATTTTCTTTTGAGGTAGGTCCCTTATAAAAACCTATATTAATTACGTCATAATTTTAGATTACTTTAATAAATATAGAATATTTATTTAAATAGAAAAAATAACCACAGAAAACATTTCCAGAACCAAAGAAAAACATTATCAAACGACGGTCAATGCATGACAGTTACAAAAGAAAGCGTAATCGCAGCAAGCACACAATATTTCTGTTTCAATTTCAATTACAATTTTGTTTCGAGATCTAGTGAGCAAAAGAAAATAGTTCAAATTCGTATAAATATACACATCTATATACAATTCTCATTTCATTTCATTAAACCCAAGGTCCAATAATTCTCTCAAATTAACTTCAGTGTTACAGAGGCGCGGGCTCGGTCACAGTCTCGCTATATTGAGTATTTACTTGGGAACATTGTTATCACCAAATTGCTCGTGTGAGCGCGCACATCGACAGCCTTTGTGTGGGGATAATGAGTACGGAAAATGTGTATATGTTTTCATTTATTTTATCAAATTTACTATGTGAGCATCATATCAGAGCCATTTACATTACAATATACTTGACAAAAGTCGAATGGTTAATTAAATTATTTGAAACAAAATGCTGTCAATTTCAAATTGCTAAAAAATATTGCATTTTTAAATATAGTGATGTATTACAAAAGGAAAATTATGCTTGAATATTATTTTTCGAATAATTATAACGTATCATTATTTCCATTACAGATGAAGTGTCTAAAGTGTAAAGATCAAAGTGTGAACAGTTTTTGCGTTTAACGATAAGAAGCTATTAACGTAATTTCGTCTTATTATTTACAATATTTTGTTATTTATTTGACAGTATAATAATGGTGTACTAACAGTATGATATAATAACAGTATAATAACGGTATAACGGTATATTTTTTATCTTACTTTGGAATATTTTATTTCTCGTGTACATATATACATTTTACATGCAATATGACTAAGATGTTTTTCATAAGTATTATAAGTATTCCTAAGTGATTTTTAGTTGATGGAATTTCAAGCCATTACTTAAAGAATCCAATCAAAATTTACTTAGAAAAGAATTAGGGTCAATAAATAAAAGGTTTTCAAACTTTAAGGAGTTTTGTTATAAATAAAAACAATACAACATTTTTAAAATATTGAATATATTTGGCGTTAATTTTGACAAACATTTTTTGACAATATTTTTCGTAAATTTATTTTAAAATGTACTATCAAAAAAGTCACCGCGAAATATGTAAACTCTTGATTAAGTAGTGATAAGTAAATGTTGAAATATATTGTAAATAACGATAACGAAATTAATGTGTTTCCTCGTATTAAAAGCAAATTATGCTCCAGTAATAAATTGGATAATAAGTGGTTGAATATTTAATACAATACTATTTTAATGAAAATGATAATATGTAATTTTATAATTTGGTTTCCAGTTGTAAATACCCAGAATACTTAAAGTAGAGCAATAATGGAAATGCTTAGCAGGATATTGATAGGCAAGGAAACTGGATAAATCATCCCGCTTCAAATGTAGCCATTGTAGGAACGTCTTTTCGGTAACATAGGGGTAGAGAGAGCGAATATCGACCAATGGGCAATATCAACCTTACTTACTGCGATCAATTATAAAAACTTGGAATACCGTTTGTTTTTTAAGGTGGTAACTAGATAGTCCAATTTAATCCAAGCAACAGAAATGTGAACGGATATAGGAGGTGAGAAATATTTATTATTACAAGTTTTTAATGAATTTATTTTTAAAAACTATTTCAGACCTATATGTTCATTTGATTTATTATAAAAAGCAGTAAATGTTATTGTTTATATGTGAAGCCAATATAATAATGTATACTACTTTGATTACGAGTTACATGAACGAAATACCAAAAAAATTGTTTCATAATGACATTTCGGCAATAGAGACCGATCGATCGACCAAATTTGTGATGAGCGATATTAGTCTGTTTTGAATATTATATACTAAACTATTCAGAATGCTATAATTTTAGGAACCACTAAGTATTATGAATAGGTTTAGATATTTGAATTATTATGGGCGCTTGATATCACGCTAGAAGGAACGCACATCTACCATGGGCCATTGTATTATCCATTTTCCATTTGAGGTTGGACCAGTGATACTACTGCACTGTTGAGTGCAATGAAAATATTCAAGAGAAGAAAACATCGAAAAGGGCAGCTGTAAGATGTCATGGAATCTTTTACGAAGCTCTTAAGCAATGTTTAAAAAAATGAATTACACAAAAATTTAATCTGGGAGGGTCTCCTGTTTTTATTTTAAGCAATTTCAATGTCAGAAACATTTAAATTACTCCACAATTTTAGTGGTAAAGAATACTTAGCAGATTGGTAGGAACTATTCATGAAACGCAACCCTGGCATATCATTGCGAAAACTTCATCTAGTTTCTATAGAATTACTGCGTTGAATAAAAATAAAATATACCTATTTTTCAAAAACTTGTAGGAATTGATTACACAATTTATGACGTTGGCGAGACCAGTTAGTACGTTTCCAAACCCATCTACAATACTAGTACGGATTGAAGAAATACGAGTTGATTTCGATTTTAGTTGCGAAAGAAGTACCATAAAAATATCACAGTTTGTATTCAATGAATATGAGTGATAACTTTGTACCACCTATTTTCAATTATCCCACATCCAGAATGATAAATATTTTAAAACCGACCGACTGGATCGATATATCACTGCTCCAGAAATTATTGGACTATTAAGTATTTGTTCTTGACTAGGTTAGAATACTTCCAAATACATTGTCCTGATTTACTTGAAGATAATCATTATATTATCACTAAATAATAATTACACCCATATTTTACTAGCTTCTTATGAATTTTACGTAAAAGTAGATACACATTGTATCTTATATGTTAAAAAGAACTCAGCCATTAGATGTTTAATTCAATGCCTTGTCCTTCCTAAACTTAATTTATGAATATAATAATATTGATAGCATTTTTTATCTCTACCCCGCCTTCTTTAAAACAATTATTCGGTTAATATTACTCGAAGTGGGTCGTAGATATTGGACTGGATATCGGTAATGTCGACCAATAATCTCATTTTTAGTATTAACATTTCTTTTAAATAATTTAAATTTCGTTTAAAACAATGCCAAATGGAATCGATGGCAAGTTTAGGCTTCTTTTTCTCTCTAGTGCATACATACCTACACACACAGATGCGTGCTACATTTCCATTGGAAACGATTCCAGAAATATTTAGCATTAGTATTATTATGTCAATTTATTTACATTTGGAAACGATGTTGTACTACAACAGTTCCAAATAAGTACTCGTATTTTCATTAATTTATACTTTTCAGTGCGTTTATTACTCAGTTGCTATTTGAAATCAGTTAAATTTTTTGGAGAGATGTTTATTTTTATATTTTTAGTTTCCATGAATATCAGAAACTTACGATGAATTCAAGAAAAATAATATCTCAACAGATGTTTGCAGCAAATAGTAAACTTAAGTATATTCACATATTTCTATATACAAGTATGAATGGATACACACACATGTCCTTATATAAATACATAAGGACATGTAAATCACATTCCTTCTTTTGACTTTACCGTAGTCAGTGCTTTAAACCTTTATAATACAACTTTCCATACTATATATCCGGCTACTAATGTTCTAGTTGCTATATGTCTTTGTATGTTTTTATGCGTATATACGAGTACCTGAATATACTTTATTTCCTACCTAACTATGCACTAATTGTTGGTCAATTCATGCATTGGTTTATACCTGTACTTGCTTAATTCTCTACTCACTAAATAATACTTTAGTTCCTTCATACCCTTCTATGTGCCCGAAAAAAATTACCTGCCTATTTAATTTATTTGTCAAGACAAAGTGCATACTTGATGAGTTTACTCCTCATTATTGAAAAGTTCCTGTTACCACCTCCTGGTTCTATCGCTGTAACCTGACTTTACTAAAGGGTAGATTTATTTCGCCCATACTCGTGTGAACATTTTAGAAACTTTTTTGATAGTATATTTTTTGACCTAAATCATATAAACTCAATCACCTATGCCGTACATAGTTTAGAAATTCTAAGTCGCATCTTCAGTTTCTCTGGTCAAATTAAAAAAAAATGTATGATTATATCTACACGACCGCCATTAAAATAAAAAAAAGAATCATTTAGTGTGGTTGATAAATGCCGGAGATATGAGTTAACATACACAAAACTGGTCGTACTACTGCCGTATCAGGCTGAGGAATTCAATGACAGAGTCTCTGTTTGAAACCGACAATACTAATTAAGTATATAAGCAGGCAGTGACTGCGCAATATGAAGACTGAAGGGTGGGAATATAGAAGTGAATAACAAAGTCTCTGTATGAGACATACGAACTAATTTAAAAACAGCAAATGTTTAATTCCTACGATTTAAGTAGGCAGTACCCCCCCCCACACACACACACATATATGTGTGTATATATATATATATATAGTTTTTAGAATCGGTTCCTAGTGAAAGCTAGCACTCATCTTTGTATGTTCAAGTACATGAGAGAGTAAGAGAAACATCGATTTATCAGCGATTCCCAAAGCCTCTAGCTAAGCTAGCAGTGTTTTGTAAATATATTTATATTCGAAGGCGTATTGTATAGCAAAAGTTTCAATGAAGTTAACGCATTTTCATAAGTTTTTACTTTAAAGTGCTATTCAAATAACCATTCATAATTCGTTGGTTATTTGAAGCCAGTTCAATTTTTTGTTTAAAATTTTATTTATTGTGATTTGTAATTATACAGGTATATACCAATCTAAAATAATAACCTTAAATTATTTTCTTCTGAAGTCATTTCGATTTTCATAAAATAATTGTTTTAGAATTAAAGAAAATATGACCATTACACATGTGTTAATTATAGAAATTAAATAGATTCATCCAAAAATTTGGAAAAGAGAAAAAAGTTACCTTAGGTGCTTTTACTTTTTACAAATCTCCTTTTTCTTATGAAAAATATTAAGATTCAACATTAAACTTAAATATATATTATTAAATGTTATCCTAAACTTGATAGATTATTTCATTTACTTTATTTGGGTTACAAGTATTTTAGATATAAATCAATTATATTGAAAACAAAACTGAAAAAAACAGTGATGTGTGTAATTAAAAAATGAAACAAAAATATTTTTTGAAACCGGCTTGGACGTCCCAGAATAATTGAATTTAAAAAATAAACATTTTTATAATTAATTATAATTAAGAGTATATTTATTTACATATCGAAGTTTTAAAAACAGATAGATTATTTCACAGAGAGGTAAAAATAGGTAATTTTGTAAAGAAGCTGAATGATTAGGACATACTAAGTAATGTAATAAGAAAAATGTGATTACAATTTTTGACACAAGATTGCAGAACTACATTGAAGCGTAAAATATAACATGAAAAGAAAAATGGGAACATAATAAAGGTGAACCATTTACAAAAAAAGATGGAACGTTTATACCACTTCCTATAATCAATGAAAAGATTAAAAATATTTACTTATAGACTGGCACTCAGACAAATGAAAATTCCAGATTTAATTATTTTTTACTATTATGGAAATATCGAGAAATCATACGTAAATGAGAAGAGAGTTGATTTATTTCCAGAAAATGCCTCATCATCCTTATTATTATTTCTAAGGAAGTAATACCAATAGAAAACTAACTATAACATTGCAGTCAGAAAACTGATCGGTAAAAAATTTATACACTTTTAATGCAACCGATTATCCTAGATAGACCAAGGTTAGCCAGTTGATAATGAACGTGCAATTTTCAGTAAAGATTACCACATCCCTTATTCTAAATAAGGATTTTCAACCTTCAATTTATATCTTAAATAAGAAAACTGATACAGGTAAAACGAAACTACTACAAGTGTCTAATAACTAAACACCAGGGTCACAAAGTAGGACCCAATAGGCTAAGCGGTATACTTAAAATAAGAATCGGATAAGCTAAAAAATTAGCAGTTATTTAGTTGCAGGCAAAAGTATTCATCTTGTGGAAATTTAACAACAGGCCGAGAGATCTCAAATACAAAACCATTTAGTAGTTATTTAACTTCAGTAGTTACTTAACTACAGGCGAAAGTATCAACCCTGGAGAAATTTAACAATAGGCTAAGAGATATTAGTTATAAGACCTCCTAAAATCTCAAAACGGCAGTTGGGTAGGTGACTCTAAGCAAAAAACTAATCTGTTCTCAGAATACCTGGCTGAAATGCAAAAAATATGACGCTTATTGAAAACGATAACAAAGTCAAAATACGAATAGTATTGTTCACTTTAAAAGAACTTAAATAGTTTTGCAAAATTTATACAAATTTAGTATAAAAAAAATGAACACGCCATGATGTTAGTAGTAGACAAATTATAAAATAACTTCTAGATCTGCTACTATAAAGCTGACAATATATTTAAACGTTTCAAAACCTTGGAAAACTGAAGAAATAAATATTATATTCTTCAAACAGAAAAGCCGCCTACAGAAGTGATGTCGTATAGTCCAGAATAGCTACTTCCAAGCATGTCACTTATGTTTGAGAAAATATTATTGAAAATATTTAATGGCATTATTAGGGAAAAACTATTATTATTTTCAATTCCCTAATCATCACTTTGCGTTTACAACTAACCACTTAATAATAGATCGAGTACGAAAGGAATTTTTTTGTTTGAAGGAAAAACATCTGCACAACAGTGCAACACAGCGTTTGATAAATCATGATAAAAACTTAGAGTACAAACGTCTTATATATTGCATATGATGATACTATCAGATTTTTTAATCTTACCTTGCAAATAAGAACTTTAAAATAAAGTGACAAAAATAAAGTGACAAAAGTGTTTAAAATACAGTGATCAATGAAGAAATATTGACAACCTTTACTAATGAGGCAAATTATAATCCACAAGAAATTGCAAAGGGTAATAAATTATATTAAACAAATTACACAAAAATGGCGTATTAGCTTAAGCATAGTATCAAATTTTAATTTAATAAAAAATCAATTTTCTTCCTTGGTTGAAAATATAGTGATTGACCTAGATTAAGTAGCAAAATATCTAACAATAAATTTAAATGATTAAAATGAACTTTTTGACGGAAATGGACATAAAAAAAGAATTGTATGTAAATCACCTATATCACCGGTTGCTAGAACGAAACTCAGAACTTTCGACTGAGAATAAATTTACAATCTACTTTAATTTAAACTAAACTGGACTTAGGAAGTTCAAAGTTAGGGACGTAGTAGAAAAAGAAACATTCACTCAATAAAAGTCTTTCAAAATGTAGTGTTGCGGAAAAATTTAAAGCCCCGCGGTAAGTTGGAAACATTGACCTTTGTCGTGACCTTTAAAGTTGCATAGCATGCAATTATAGGATCACAAAAACTCTACCACCATAGCGATCCTCAATATGGTGGATAAGCGACGATGTCTCAAGGGAACTAAACCTCATAAACTAAACCTCATGTCTAGAACCCAGTATAAGGCGTATCCTATGGTGATTTATCTGCGTGATATACCTAAAATTAAATAAAAGTCACTAGTCAGTCCGTGTTAAGCTAGTCGTGATTAAAGTGCGGTTTTTTTACTGGATAAAAATCCCACACTATCTATTGATTCAATAAAAGATCCACTATACTCGTTGACCAATTAATTCAATAAATCCATATATTAGGGAAACTAAAGAAAATGAAATAAACTAAAACGTTCCACAAAACGGTAATATTTCTGCAATTCAGATACTATGTTTTTATCTTTGGTGTGTAACTTTGCTAGACACATTTTATGAGGGCAAATCCTCGTAATCGCATCTATTTTATGAAACTCTATACAAAACTGTCATTTTCATTTTTAATGACACGTTAAATTTTTCTTCTCGTATGTGTCTTGATGTGCTAACAGGTTTGGCCCGGCGTTATAAAGGTAAGCGATTAGACCTACAGTTAAGCTTGACTAATGCCTGGACAATTATTATTTAGGTAAAATATTTTTTTCTTTCTTCTTTTTATCTTTGAACTCTCGATTTTTATGATTAAATGTCATAACAATTAATTAATTTAAAATTGTATGAAGAATGTTGTATATTTCTAATTTTAATTTATTAAATATTAATTAATTACGATTAGAATAATTTAAATTTAATTATTATAAATAAAATCAGATTATATTTGAACATCGATTGTGCCGTACATGTGTTAAAACCAAAATATTATTATAAAACATTTTAATATTAAACATATTTAAATCCATTATCATAAAAAATTAAGGAAGCTAAGTTTCATAAACAATTTTTTCTTTTTTCTTGATCTCTGTTTTGTTTTTTTTATTTTAAATTTTTTCGAGAGTCAAATCTGTACTAGAAATAATTGTAAATTTATAAGTCTCGCTGTAAGAGTTCAGTAATTTTATTATTTGATCTTGAAACCTAATAAAAATATTTTTATATTTGTTAAAGTTACATATATTGGGACCATTAAAACGTTACGCTCCTAAAGAGTTGGTAAAATAAAAAAAGAAACGTGAAGAAGCGCATAATATCTAGTTTCAATCGTCTCTTGAAACAGCTACCAAAAAAAGTGTTATGCTGTGTTAATTTTCAAAGCCTATCTTAGACGATCTATTTTTCCAAACCAAAAGAAAAAATAACAAATGGTCACGGTACACTAAAACACAGTAAGCCAGCGCATGATGTTAGTTCGTACAGGCCAATTATTTAACTATAGTAATTCCTTGAAAAAACTATTTATCGGTAAACAGAATGGGAACCATAAATAAGAAACACATATGTACAAATCTCAATATCAGTACTCTCAAACAAGAGATCGTTAAATACAGTAAATTATTATGTAATAATAGTAATAGTAAATTATTATTTAATAATATTATTTAATACATAATAAAATAATATTACTAAATAATAATTAATAAAATTAGCGCATAATCATAACAATTTCTATATTTAAATTAAACTTTTCTGACGAAAGAATAAATAGTTATTACGTTACGATTAGAAATTGACGGTTCAGTATTTACATTTACAGAAAAAACAATTTTCTGACCGAATGACTAAAAATTATCTAAATATTTTCATGACAGTAATGTTAAACGTAAGATTTTTATTAAAAAAAATCCCCCCATTTTTTCACCCATTCCATTTGTACTCAATACATATGTATATATTTTATTTAACGTCTGTATCTTGCTTCATTAGTTTCAGTCTACTTTTTTGAAATCAAAAAACACTTTTGAGCATAAGATGAAATTCTTAGAGGGTTAAAAATCAAAAGAAATATGGATTTTATGAAGAAGATAGAACAATTTTGGTACGGATTAATTTAGAAGCTTAGTTTACAGTTTTGTGTAATCTTAAACTGAATTATATGTAAATGTATACACATACTATTAAAATATGTTAAGCGAGGTAGAAAATATAGATAACTTCCTGATTTCGTCTGTGATAAAATAAGAAACATGTGAATATAATATTTATTTAAAATCATTGAAATATATAGTAAAAATTATTGATGATTTATTTCGTATTTATGTTTTATTTTGAGACAAATTACCTAAATAAAATAAAGTTTGATAAAAAATCAAAACTTCTTCAATAAATTCTGATAATACATAAAGATTATTTTGATTGATAAATTTAACACATGGATGTGGTTCCAATCTATGGACGCAACCGCATAACAAACAACAGGCATGAAACTAGGAAAATTATTACATTAGATACCTGTAGCGAAATTCTGAAAATTCCATGACATATTACATTATATTATAACAACCATTGCTTTATTGGAACACTTTATTGGATAATTGTAATTTTACCTTCTCAGCTTTGCTCAATATTGGGACGACCTTATCTATAACAGAAAAAAGCCAATTTCGCCATTTTCCCCTCCCATTGTCGTCGCCCTCAAGTGCGTTACTCGATCGACGCCCCACCCTGATGAAGCTTTGTTTGTTAGCGCGTATCGACTATCGCACGCGGTCTATCTCCAATTTTCTTTTATAGTATTTTCTCGCGAAATATAAGATAAAGATAGGAAGAAGGCAAATAGTAATCATAAATGAGGCTTTGCGCTCTGTTTACGGCGCTACCTTCCCTTATTGGATTTGAAATTTTATTATAGGCTGAACGGAATGAGATATTGTGAAACGTATCCAGCGTTACTCCCGATTTTTATGTGCTTCCGTAAATGTATTCATAGGTGTGTGAAGAAAGTTACGTATATTAGGTGCGAATAGGTGTTTGAGCTATTTATGTGATTCACTTGTTTTGATTTAAAGTGTACTATCAATGGATGTCAGACTTACCTAATAATATGATGACAGTATATGCAGTCCAATGACGGTCCATGTCTCACTTTTGTAACAGCGTCTGTGTAGGGTAAAAAATTATTACTTGCGTTAATTAATTATACATAAAGTAATTAGAAATACGATTAATCTTGCTATTATTTGGTGATTTTATGATCATTATGTTACATCGTTATAAAATTTACTCGATCTCAAATTTAACATTTAAGAATGGCGAATACTTTTTCCACAGGTAAGAATGACAAATAATCGACCATATTTGAAATGATTACGATGGATGAGAAATATTAATACATAAATATAATTTTGTCTATATTAAATTATTAAATATATTAGAACCGAAAACTGCTTAGAAAAGTACTTGATTATATTTTGAGAAAACTTTTGTTAACTTATTTTAATATGTACCTATAACTTTAAGCTCAGGGAATTACTTAATAGGAACGAAAAAGGTACAACTTACAATTTTGCACTGGCATATGGGCCTTCATACGTTGCCAATGTGAAAATTTTGAACAAAATAATATTTGCATATCCAGGATGAAAAAATAATAAACAGGAAAAAGAAGTGATGAACGGTATTCGTCGTTAAAAGTTTACGCCAATGTGTAAGTGTGTATAGACATCTTTGTTGCTACATAGGTTTGTTTACATGCCATTACATAAAATAGTAAAATTAAGTAATAAATTAAAGGTTTAAATTGTAAATGAACACAAAAAATTATTACTATATAAGTTTGCGGGATTATAGGTAAGCAATGGAAAAAAATATACCATTATTGTAATTTTTCAAAGTATCTTTTTTCCTATGTTCGTTCGTACGCGTATTACGCAAAAAAAATATTAAACAAATTTATTTTAAACTTTCACTGCCTATTTATAACGTCTGAGATGTATACTCGATAGGCAAAATATTAGGCATAAACTGTTTTTTAAGTTCGGTCTGCCAATATTCTTGTTAGTATATTTGTTTGTACTTGAATCACACATAGATATTAAGGAAATTTTCATTACTCTATACACCAAAATAACACAAGAAACCAAAGGCATAAAGAACGATTCAGACCGATAGAAAATCAAACAAAATTAAAAAGAATTTACATAAAAGTAATTTTTTTAATTATGGGAACCATATACGTCACATGAGCACTCGTTTCAAAGTTTTGGATGTTTTTCGCACGTAAATAGTCATGTAATTATTTTTAAAATAAAAATTATTAATATTTAGCATGCGAAAAGTACATCAGCGCATACGTATATACTATCATACAGATATACTTACTCACAGAAACCGAACTATTTCGTACTGATGAACGTTTCGCGGATCCCCTACTGAATATTGACGCACTATTTTCATCTTTCTGGTGACAGCAAGTGTATAAACTAAGTTGTTCATTAGGGAAAATAATATTTTTATAATAATTATATTTACTTTGCATCACAAGCATAATTATAAGATATATACCGTTAGACAATTTCGCTAGTAAAACCGTTCATTCTGTTAACCTACTAGCAACAGGCATATGCATTTTCCTCAATAAATATTTTTGTGAAAATACAATGAAATGAGCACCCTCTTGACCCGATAATAGTTTTACTGTCGTAGACGATGGCATGCAAATATATTAAATCAGATAGAGAAAAGAAAGTTTAACTCTGTCTTTATAATGTGATTCTGCCATACTGGCTTTAATTTCTTATATAAACGTGTGTATGTTTATGATTATACTATATCGCTTCTTATTAAAAAATCAAAAATATTTTTTATATTTTTCTTTAAATTTATTTGTGTCATATATTTAGAAATAAGACGGCAACAAACTAAATAAGATTTTGAAAATATTATAGAATACATATGAAAAAAATTTATTTAAAAAAACACAAACCGAAATAAAAGTATTCACACGTAAGCATTTAGCAAAATAACTAATAAAATGCATGGTGGAATACATGCAAGGTTGGGTTTGGTAATTGTAATATATCTTTTAAAATTATTAACGCAGGTTAACCAAAAAAGAGTTTTAATCAAATTCGAATATATCTGGAATTTTTTTATGATTTTGAAAGACCTCGGTTGAAAACTTGGACGGGGAGGAATACCTTGCATATCATTTCATCATTTTAAAACTTATTATTTCATAAATGGGCATTTTAAAAGACTTATACCATGATGACCCATTCGATAGGATGAGTCAAAAAGAACTCGTCTCCCCTCTATTTTAGTATGGGGGTGTATACATCCCCATATATATATATATATATATATATATATATATATATATATATATATATGTACATATATATATATATATATATGTATATATATATATATATATATATATATATATATGACGACTTTTCGAATCCATTTTTTTGCTTTGCCAATTTCTTTTCTCTTACACGCCTTTATTAGGCCGACTTGTATATAGGTAATTATGTAATAGAATCTAAATTTTATGAACTTTAAATTATTGTATCATCATGAAACTTGCGTAGTTCTGATGACCATACAATCTTTTTTGAAAATGATGATTTTTTTGTCTGAAAGGAAAAAAAATACCAAAAAATGAAGGAATCTTTCAATTAAATTCAATTAAAATTTTTACTCACTTCCAGATATCCAAATTATTTGAAATTTTGCACACACTAATATAACGTACGATACAATAAAATAATACATAATATAATACAATACAATAAATGACTATAAAAGGTAAAAATAAATTAATAGTTTAAAAAACTAAAATACGCATTTATAAAATACTCCATTAAAAAGCAAAAAAATTATTAACCTGTTTTCTCCGTTTACTCGGTAAGAACTTTAATATAAGCCAAGTTTGTTATTGAATATAATATTGGAGTATAAAAGCTTAGGGCGCTTTTGTTAAAAAAATTAATTATTCTATTTCTCAGGTCAATATCAAGTATATGTATATACAAGTATATACATTTTTAGTTAGATGTCAAAACAAAGTGTGTCATGCTTTTACACTCAAATATTATGTTAAATCATTAATATTTGTTTCACGTTGGCTTGAAGAGACGTCCGAATGTTATAAATTAAATAAGAAAAGCAAAAAAAAGCTTTAACTTAGTCGTAAATACATATATACTTTGATTTACAAAATAAATAAAATGTGTCCCTACATTTAAGCGAACGAAAATGAAATGGTACTTTTTAATTTTCATGTAAGATATGATATGCCCTTTGGATAGGAACACCTTGCCACAAACTAATTTGGCGAATTAATTTAAAGTCAGGAATGAAGAAGAGAACATGTGAAAAGGATATCATTTTGAACTCTTGAATCGTGTTGAAAATAAAACTCTTTTATTAAAAGGAAGGATGTGGTTTAAACTTCAGTGAAAAATAACAACTAAGCATCTAGAGGTACTTGGGCTGACAGAAACTCAAAACGCTTCGGTAATCGCACAGAGGGATATATTTTATTTATTTATTTTTATTTTAGTTTACATACTTTAATGTACACAATTGGTATATATGGCGGACTTATTACTACAGGAGCTATCCCTTAGAGCCAACGAGATTATTAATCCAGTTCCGCTCGACGAACGGCCGGGAATCGAACCCGAATGTGTTGGAGGACCATACACACTCGGGTTTGATTTCCGGGTGTGTTGAATTGATCATAAGACATTTTATCTTATATTTTACATATAATTTTATCCCGTAAGTACGGAATGTAAAGGAAATAGTAATTACATTTAACTTTGAAGTAAACGTAGTTTATCAAATGTAAAAATACTTTTAATATACTTTTGAAGCAAATAATGGCCAAGGCTGAGAAATTAGTAGCTCTGTGACAAAAGACATTATAATCTAAATAAAATAATAATTTCGTTTGAATTGAAGAAAAAGAGTTATCTTTATGGGAGCTTTTGGTGAATTATAGTTTTAAAAGAAAAAAAATAATCGATTTATTAAAAGATATTAAAAGAAAAAATAATCGATGTATTATTCTTCATAACATTAACGAAAACATACGGTTTATTTACAAAATTATGCTAAGAAAAATTTTTCAATGAAATGTTAAAATAATTATATCAAATTCATCAGGCATCATCTGTAACAGTTTGTGAAATTATATAAATGATTAAGTAATTTTAAAACATTTAGATCTAAATACGAATAAAGAACAATTGAACTTTTTTCACAACCACTGTAACTTTGAGCATATTGTAAGAGCAAAGTTGTCAATAGAAAACTTTCCCTCGCCTGCATATACAGCAAATTGACACCCAAAAAAGGAAAGGTAAATATATATATCGACCGCCTATAACTTATCTGCAACATTATTCTTTGTTCAATAAATAAAAAGGAACGTAGGCATTATTTATCTTCAAAAAATTCTACATGTAACTATAAATTCAATTTCGTAAACCGGAAACGATGAGTGAAACCGCCTCCCCGACGGTCAACTGTTGCTAGCGATCAATCGAGCTTTCTTAGCGGATGCTCATTTGAATATATGTTCGGATGAAAAGCTCGCCAAATTTAACATTTGGCTCCGCCAGCCCATGCTGAACTAACAGGAAAACTTCCCCAGCGCCACGTCCGGCGGAATCGGCAATCGATTTCTGTAAGGCGGCGATTCGCGCGAGATAATATGGAGAGAGCGGTACTGACGTGGGGGTGTTATACTTCTGCCGAACTCATCATTTTTTCATTCGGCAACTTTGACGTCTGCTTATTGACTAGTTAGTTGGATAGGTATCGGAGCCCCTGGGCATCTTGAAGGGTGGGATAGGGTCGATTGGATTATTTTGCTTCAAACTGTGTATAGAGTATTAGTTTAAGCTAACGAAGTATTGATCTGATATGTCGCTCGCGTGGAATACGATAGTAAATATTTTTCTGATAAGCACGTTTTGGATCATATAATCGTTATAGCTTTTATAATGATATAGAAAAAATTAAAACTTATTTGATTAGGATCCTATTATAATATAACAATAAAAATGAGGAAAAATTACCTTTAAAAACAGATTATGACAATAGATATTATAGGAAACGAAGTAAATTATAGTACATTCATTTTTGATAAACAGGAATAAATATTATTTTTAAAAACAATTTAAATGCTTTTTATTTGTCATGAGATTTTTCCTTTTTTAATGTGAGAGTATTTAGGTTAATCATAATACAACAATATTGTGTTCATGTATTTAATCAATGAAGTGATGAAATGGCACTTCTATCTCAATAATATGTAACCTCTACATGGCCTTTTGTTATTTTATCTACTATCGTCTATAACCTTCAAAATTTCGAAGACTTTTAATTAAAAATATTATTTCTTTTCCATTTGGCAGTCTATGTTATAATTTTATCTTATTTATTCCTTCATAAAATTTAATAAATTATTGCAATTAAACGATTTCAATGAGACAAAATTTTGGTCTAAAATAAGTGCCATAAATATTAGTACGATTACTAAACATAATATTATTGATATTATTTATTGAATTTATCCAATTTTAAGAACTGTATAATATGGATATCTCATGTTCTTATTTTAGTTGAGTATTTTAGTATTATATAGACGCTAATTTTTATTGAAAATTCGATATTTCTAACATTATAATTTTTTTTATTTGGCCGATGTTTTATTTTACTTCTAACTGCTACTATCTGCTACCTTCATCTAATATATATAACTTATAATATTGTTTTGGATATAACTATTTTTGTGAACTACTCCTATTAACTTTATTGTGAGTCTTTGCAAAAAATTCGTTTTCTACATCATTCTTTTATTCTAAAATGGTAACATGTTACGTTTGAGAAAAAAGTAATGCGCTTTTTAAATATTAATTTGTATATATTTTCTGGAAATAAAATTACGTTTTCAGAAAATGAATACATTTAGTGTTAATTTCCAGAAAAAATATCAGAAAGGATTCTTAATATCATAGAAGGTAAAGAAAAAATGAGGGTTGTTGGACATTTTTTTTTTCAAATATATATTTAAATAATTGTGGGGAGGTAACAAAAAATGTCTTATGAAGACGGGGCTCTCGTTAAATTATTAGTCTGCTTTCACTACGCACGTACATTGACGTACAGAGTTAGAGTTGTTTATTCGGTTTTAGCGATAATTCATGTGCTAGAAAAAATAAAGTAATACATATTTCTTCCTCCAGTAGTGGAAACTAGAATGATATTGTTCAGAAACGTCTGCTACTTTCTAATACACTTATGAGCAACTTTAAACTTCACACCGAATGCAAACTGTGAAAAAATATTGTAATAGTCAAGAAAAAAATTTAAAATTCCACGTTTTAACATCAAATTAAAATTAGGAATAATACTCTTGTCACTTTTTTGGTTTCTTAATTTATTGGTTTCATTGGAATACGTACTCATGTCTTGTTACCTCTAATTTGTGTATTTGTTTCACCCAATCACATACGGTAGCCTTTACTGCTGTAGCTAACAAGGATACGCTTGTGGTGAATTTAATTTCAGATCAATTTTTATGCATTAACTTAGTAGGCTAAAGGTGATAAAATAATAACAAAAGTTTTGCCTATCTTTTTATATGTTTTATATGTTCTTTTTAAAAGTTTTGCCTACCTTTTTATATATATATAATATATAAAAGTTTGCCTATAGCTTACTCTATCACTACACAGAAGTTGATAACATATTAAATTTCTCGGTCCGGGTTGTGTCCTAGTGAGTAAAATAAATGCAGTAATCATAGACAACAAGACACTAAATACGGTAATATTTAATAAATAGAACATAAGTAACGTATCTAATATCAGAAATAAGCAAACGCACACGCACACATGTTCAGATAAGGAATGGGGACCTTTATGCCATAGTCGACCGTATAAAACCACAGTGTGTTTGGCAAATTTCTCTTTTCTGTTCGATTTACTTTAATTGCATGTCAATAGTGATAGATGACATCGCCTACGAGAACGATGTTATCGCCGGCTCCGGTAGTGCCCATTTTGTCGTATTTCCTTAGCAACAGTTGGGGAGGAAAGCTCCATCTGCCTGTTGCTATTAGTTTAGCAGAATGACGTTAGCATTACTAGCTAAATTGGCTTGCCCTATTTTCTTATGTGATGCGGGAAGTTTGCACATATCCAAGCGTGTGTGCGTATAATATATTAGTTTTGTTTGACAATGTGATTTAACTGTTTACATGTTTGAAAGTTTAATGAGACTAAACTGCTTTCCTTTTCTATTTGCGTTTTTTGCTATAATTTAGCTCCATGAATAAAGATGGAATTAAATGAAATCTATTTGTAGTCAAATTATTTGAACTCGTACTTACAACGCATGGGGCTGTTGGAAAAATACCAGGATAAAATAAAATTTTAAAAATTTCTTAAAGCCCGCCTTATTCCTGATAAGATATTTTTCTAAATATATTAAGTTTTTGCATAAAGAAAATATGATTCAAATTCTGGCGCTTACGATTTATATGGTAAAATTTTTCTTTTTTCAATTCGAATCTCAATCTGAGAATTAATAAATTTAATTATTTGTTGATGTAACAGAATCTGTATAAATTTCTTCTTTTCCTCAGTCTCATTGAACCTTTTAAAGATGTACGAAAGCCTTTTAAAATTATTTTTCTCTAGAATTATTGGTTGGTGCATTTCGATATATTCCTTTATTAAACATTTCAGTGAAAAACAATTTGAAAGCGACGAATTTTAAGGATATTAATGGCGTAAGTTAAATAATTATTATCAATTTCTTTTTATAACATTATTTTTTAACAAAAAAAGCAACTAAATAGCGTCAGTCGATAATATGTATTTTAGAGTAGAAGGAATTTGTCTTGTGTTTAAAAAGTAATTAAAAAAACCTTATAGACAAAAATGTTATTATTTACAACCTTGCATTCCTTTGTCCTAAGACGATTTTTTAAAATATTAATTTGAAACATTGAAAACGCTCGTGTATTTTGAAACTATCGACCTAAGCTTTTTTATGCTTACTTTCTTCTCGTCCATATAGTAAACGTGGCCTCTGGTGTACCTTCTATATAAATTTGTTTAATTATTTACGTGCAGTTATGGAGACATTACAGTTACTGTACCTAGGGTTTTCAACGATGATAATAGTACTATTAAATAAACTTCATAACATTACAACACATAATGATTGCAGTTCAGAAGTTTATTACGTTTCATCACAAAACATATCAGACTGTGGCGCAACCGCGATCAGCTGGTTGAGTCAGAGTTTTTTTCCAATAAATGACTTCCTGTAATCTGAAATTGTCAGCAATTTGATTAATTGTTTTCAGCGGTAGAGTACCATAATTCTTATGTAATTAAAGCATAAATATTAGTTTCCCCGAAACTAATATTTATGTATATATATATATATATATATATATATATATATATATATATATATTAGTTTTCACGCCTACTGAAAAATCAACACCATCGTTAGTAGAATTTGTAATAATGCATTACATACATTTAATACTAGCACAAAATTATGTGTTTGGTTCTTTGTTTACGAATATAATATCACATATTTTTTTTATCTTTTGCAAATAATTCATATTTTTTCCCTATTTGATTAAACATAATCAATATTGAGGAAAAAAATATTACTATACAAGAAACACATTTTAAAGCAAATGAAAATTTCATTTGAGATAACTTACATTTCAGGTTAATATGAGAAAAGATGGAATGAATGTGGAGATATTTATTTCATTGTAATGTTTGTTCCCGTTTTCTTGTAATTATTAATTTAAACAAACACACTTATTTGTATTAATTTAAACAAAATCATTATTGGCTTGTCCTGTTAATTAAAATACTGTACACTGAAAATTAAATAACGTGGGTGGCTGAAATATACAGGACAGAAAAAGTCAATTATTACCCTTTTTTTATAAAATAGAGAAAACAATTGTTCCCTTTCTTCTTTAGTTATAACTATTTCACTCACAGACTACTTGCGTAATTGAGATGATGCATTTGAATAATTATGTGAAATATCTTATGAGTTTTTTATTAAGTTACCTAAATTTTATTATTTTTGTATAAAGTATAAAGTAGTATAAAGGAAAAGAAGCGGCAAAAAAACTGCCTATAAAAGTACCTTCATCGCATTTGATATCTAGACTGTTGAATATATTTTAAAATAACGTATGAAAAAATTATTGATAATTAAGGAGTTCCAAGAATTTTTTTTTAACTTCTACCTTTAATAATTTGCCTATAACAAGTCTTATTATATTGCAGTTTAAAGTGAAAAATGGATGATAAATTTAAGGGAAAATTTTTGTTTTCTTAATTAACCACAAATCTTTGTCAATACATATTAACCATTCAAGTTAATTATATGATGTGGATAAAAATTAAGAAGTAGTAACTATTATCGAAGGAGTAAGGAGCTACGTACGTACGTGAACGTTACTAACGTTAGAAGGAGGAGTAACTATTATCTTATCAGTAAATTTTATCAGTGTAAAATTAAAAAAAATTAGATGGAATAGAGAGAAGACATGAAAAAATTATATATTAGCGAGGAATTAAAATTGTAGGAATAAGTTTTAAATTTTTAAAGCAACTGAACCTTTATTTATACCATCTTATCATAGAATTTGATGATTTATGACTCAATATATTACTAATATAATATATATTAATATTTCTCTTAAACGATTGTTTGAAACGATTCTTAAAAATGTATAAAACCTAAAACTTTTGTCATAGTTTTCATATTGTATATTTTTAAGAATATTAATTATGTTGACCACGTTCATAAAGAGAAAAGTTTGAATTCATGAGTGCATAATTTTCTTAAAGAACCAGTGCATTTGAGTCGTGCGCTAAAGTAAGACCTTACATCTTAATTTTTCTTAAATGTCGCTTCCCTGTCTCCTTAAATATAATTTATATATCTTCTCACGTCGTTTTGGGCCAAGGACATAAATGGTTTAAATTAATTTATTTTATGGAACAGTAATAATGTAAAATGCTATTAAATATTTGTACATGTGCAATAAATATGTAAAAAATTAGGTTTTACAATTTTATATCATCTTTAAATGTTAATGCATTTTTCTTCTGTTATTTATTCAAACGTGATTTGTGTACAAATTTAATAGCTGTGATTGTTAGTCTCGTGTTATTATTTTTACAATGGGCACTTACATTTAAGAACATGAACAGGAAAAAAGGAAATATAATAAAAGTGAACCTGACATCAAAGTTAGAACGAAAACGTTAAGGTCGTCAAAATAATTCACAGAAAAATATTTTAAATTATTTTCGAATTTTTAAGAGACCTTTGATAAATTTAAAATTAAAAATACTTGTATACGTATATTCCAAAAAATAACAATATAAATACACTACAAAGGAACGTTTTGCACCACGACATCGAACTAATTTATAAACTACCATTATTTGCCTGTGGCTTCGTCCGCTTGAATTTTTAATGAAAGTAACGTCGTTCGCTTGCAGATTTCCGGTTCTCGAGTAACATAAGTAATCGGTTTAACATGGGCTTGGAGTCGTTTATGGACGTGTTATAATACCAGTTTTTACTATAGATTAAAAATATCAAGTTTTATCCTATAAGAATTTGTTTATTTAACGGAATTAAAAGTAATTTATACGTCGATTTGAATTATGAGCTATATTTTTATTAAATGTTACTAAAACTTCCGCTAGGGATGATTGGGTGACAAACATCCTAACATTTTCATTTATAATGTGATCGATATAAAACATACAGGAAAAAATTTAAATTCTCTTTCTACTGTATATTGACAAACAAAAAATAAAATTTGTAGTAAAAAATCAAATAAAATCCACATATCAAGTCATAACTAATCGAAGTCATTATATGCACAATCACCGCAACAATGTCTTTCAGATACATCAAAATCCAGTAGCCCAATACCTGTCAATTGTTTTGCGATCACGTAAAAAGAATTTTAATTGCCGCTGCTGGGGATTTCAGCAAGATTTGATGCAGAGTTAAAAAAATCGAAATTTAAAATACGCAAATGAGGTAAACTGATATTGAAGTAGAAATAAAAACGTTCCTAGTATAAATAGAAAATAATGAAATGTTCCTACAATTTTTACAACAGATTTCTTCCTTAACGAATTGAATGACAAGTATCATTAGTATATGGTTTCGATAATAACTGTCCTATTACGAAAAATACAACATTGTCCATGTCATCTTTGAGCAATGGAAAATGAAAAAAATATCAAATGTTAATAACATTTTTATTTACAATTAAATGAAACTACGTGATGTAGTATTATTTCTACTTTCTTTAAGTTCTTTACCGCGACCTAGGTTTCGTTATATTACAACATCATCAGGTGGGCTATTAGCAAAGATCTTTGCTATAAAAATATCTATCATTTTTTTATATTGGAAAAATTCAGCTATAGTAAATAAATTTATTTTAATAAATCTCAGAGGATGGGATAAACTATCTCACTAACAGTTAACCGTAGCTCGCGATCAGTCGACTTTTTTAGTCGATTTTTATTCGAATATATATTCGGGTGAAGAGCTCTATCAGCTAAGATTCAAACACAACTAACTCTAAAATCTCGCAGAAAATCGCGTCCGACGGTGTCCGCAATAGATTTTCACAAGGCGGCGTATTGTTCGATTTAATATTAAGTAAACGATACCAACTTTTAGATATTATAATTATAACAAACTTGAACTATTTTTTTATATCTTCTTATCGATTAATATGATTATGGGGTGTTCAGAATAGTGCGATAGAATCGTCTGGATTTTCTTACTTCGAACTTATCGTTTAACGTATCGCGTGAAAAAGAAATAATTTTAAAAAAGGCTGGATTACTTTAAAATTAATTATAACAGCTCCATTAACATGATTTTAAAACCTCGGGGAAATTAATTAAATTAGCCTAGAAAATCGATAAAATATGTGACGGGGTATGCAAAGATTATGTATTCATTCCATAAAAGCAAACTTATTCGTGTAAAAATAATTTTATATGAATACTTCAAACACTAGTTTCAACGTTTTTTCAAATTTTGCATCAGTTCCAATATTGAAGGTACGCATTTCTAGTTTAATTTATAACAGAAATAACGCCTTAAGAAACCTTATTTATTTTTTTTCATTTTTTTCAAATAGATCTAGAATTATATAAATTTATGATAGGATGAACGAACCGATATATTTATCGCCTAAATTTTTTTGGAAGCAATTATTTTAAACATATTTAATATTTCATACTAAGTGGACATTTTAAGGTAACCTACTCGAGAGCTCCAAACAAAACTACTCGTATGTTGTAATAACGGTTTCAAACCTCAAAAATAAATAAGATAATAGTTTAAAATTCATGCATTATACTTAATTTCCAATAATTATATTGTACATATATAATTATTGGAAATTAAGTATAATGTATGAATTTTAAAATATTATCTGGTAAAATATAGAAATGATGTACATATAGCATACAGGATCAAAATTAGAAATGGTATTTACAATGTCTTTTAAGTCACAATGACCGTTACTTCGAGTGGAGTTTTTGTGCATGGAAAGGATTGTAAATAAACATTATATGGAACAAAATCTGTTTTTTTGTTATACAAAACAGTAATTTGGTTGGCTGTTTAGTATACATTTTGTAGATTAATTTTTTACCAGGTCCACCTTGAAAATGTCAATATGCAGGAAGGAACCATTTGGTCATAATTTGTTCCTGTGTTTAACAAAAGCTAAATATGTATTAGTAAAAAATTTATGAGCAATAAAAGAAGGATACTTCTAAGGATTTTCTGGTTTTTATGTGAAAAATATACAGGATAAATATTTTCACTTTGCCGACTACCCATATTCATGAAACCTGTGCAATGGTAAAATAATTTCAATTTCTTTCTAAGAAAGTATAAAACATCCAAGATGTTAAGACAGGAAAAAAAATTGTTAATCTTCAATTTAGGTATTCGCTTTGTTAACAAAATACCATGAGAACATAATAAACCTTGCTATATCGAATTTAAATCGCTTTTTAATTACGTGTTTGTCATTACAACGTCAATGATAATGTTGATAATAAAATTCGAGGTCGTAAAGTTCTGTATATTCTGGCCTTCATTAAGAAGGAGAAAGAGATTTAATTGCACATATATAAATAATAAGATTAATTGTAATGATTACAAAATATATCATGACTTTTCAAAGGAAACTTTAATAGTCCTAGTTGATGTAAATAAAGAATAGAAAATTTAAAAATTTCGTGTATTTGTAAATTGAAAAGTAGTATTAATATTTTATAAGTTATTTAATAGAAACAGTATGTAGGCTTAAAATTATATATTTATACGTGCCAAAAAAAAATGAAAGTCTGGCATTACGAGTTTCACCTGTATATCACAAGATTATTTTAAATTTCTTTATAATATTCCTAATAATATTGATACTTTCTTCTTTACCTCAAATGGAAACATTTTGTTTACTCAATAATAAGGGAATTATATGAATTATTTTCAAAACATTTTCCTTTCTCATCACTGAATTTAGTTTCATATAATGTATATATTATTGCTCTAGCACAGCCTTTCCCAAACTTTTTCAGGGGTGGACATATAGCCCCACTTGACACCTGATACCTATACGTAGAAATTAAAAAAAAAAACAAAAAAATAGATCTGTTTTCAATAAATCTGCTTTTATTTTGTATACTCGACAACGTCATTCTGTTATTATAATTTTTATTATGTCCGTTGACCCCCTGGAACACCCGGGATTATAAGCAGATGGATCCTGTATATTTTTACAGAAAAAAAACCAGAAATGATGACTAAATGGTTGCTTCCTGCGTATTGATATTTTCAAGGTGGACCTGGTAAGAAAATTATTCTACAAAATGTACACTAGACTGCCAACCAAGTTACTGTTTTATAACAAAAAACACACAGAAAAACAGATTTTTTTTTCCACATAATTTTTATTTACAATCTTTGCTAATTGCGAACCTGAAGCTGTTGTAATACAACGAAACCTAGGTCGTGGTAAATAAATTAGAGGAAGTAGAAATAATACTACATCACGTAGTTTTATTTAATTGTGAACAATGAATTTCTACAAAATTAACGTCAAATATATTCAATAAAACAAAATAGTCAAATGAGACCACCATGAGACTATTACCGTCAACCTTTGAGAAGAGACAAAAAATATTGGATGCAAACAGAACCATATTCGTTGAAGACTCGTTCTCAATAGCCATTTATTAGAATTCTATTCCGCTGCGATATAAAGAAGAGTATCCAAATCTTACAGTATATAATTTTAATCTTTTAAGTTTTACTTTATCGTATTCACTCGGTTTCCAGACTAAATACTTCATTTTGTTTTTGTGAAAGTCCCTTCATTCGATATTAGTTCAGAAAATGTAAACAGTTATATGTTATTCATCATATTTTTATTTTACTGAGAATTTATTTTAAATACTGTATTAAAATAAGGTAGGAGATAAATTCAATTCAAAAGCAATTTAATTTTTCATCACAAGGCACTGAGAAAAGCGAAAGTAACGACTGAATATCAAACTTCAATAATTTTATTCTCCTATCCCACAAATACATCTGCTTTCCTATCTTCAGTACAAACATTACCTTTATTCCCTTGGTTACATGGATGGTTATAACTAAAATTAATTTTCATGTCAATGGCGACATCTTTACCGCGTTAAACGCTCATTTTTTATGTTGTCAGTGTTTTTTTCTCGCTTGTTGACGTAAAGGCTTTATTTTTTTTGGTAATGATTTGAGCGAGCTGGTGATTATAGTTGGTTTTGATTTATCATTAAGAAAATTAGACAGACTTTATTATATTCCGTTCAAATTCTTATTGTTCTTCATTTGTGTTTCAACCGAGATATCGGTTGAATTTTTTTACCTGCTTTGAGATTTTTTAAAAATTTAGTTAAAGAAACTATTTAAAACATACATGTGGGTAATGAATATAATTATTAGTTAGAGTTTGATCAATTAGATCGTTTTGACAGATTAATTAAATTCGGCAAACATTACAGCAAACGTTATAGATGATGTTTCTTTCTCGAAGAAATACATTTAATAATTTAAGCTTTTATTTTCCAATAGAAGAGCAAAACATATAAGTTTACAATATTTCAGTTAGTAAATCGCACTTATATTCGATTGCATATTAATATTAATCTATAGCAGTTATACTAAATAGAAGAAATATGGAGATATCTAATTGAAAAGGCTTGGGCATACTTACAATAAAATAATTGAAAAGAGTGAGCTAATAGTAGAGGAAAATCAATAGAGTTGTGGTCTTTTGTGGTCAGAGAGGTTTCGTTATCGAGAGCTGAACCTGACGTAATGTTTTCCAAAGGTTAACATTTTTAGAACATACTTTAATTTCTCCATTAGCAAAATTTTATTTGTGGTATTCTAAATGCACGTGATAACAGTTATATAAGAGTAGAAATGGGTCTACTGTTTTGTTTCATGTTCATATAAATATATTAATTTATGATATTTAAAGAAAATATATATTTTATTACAAAATACTTTGAGTTTAAGCTTTTTTTCTATTTATCAATGGATTATTCGGTTAATTATTAGTAAGGATTCTTACTGTTATCCATTGGTAAATCGATTATATTATACATTATTTGTTAAATATATATAATACTTTTATCTCCTTTAAGGAGGTTTCCAATTCATAATCACTTAAAAGAATGTACACTGTTCAATTTGGGCATGTATACCATAAAATAGAAATTAGAAATTAAATATATATCTAAATACATCCGTATTTTAAATTCCAATAAAATCATTTTTTTAACATTAAATTTATATTTGTTCTATATAAACTCATTGTTTATACTTTATTGTTTATTTATTTAAGTTACAGAAAATTATCTCGCTGAACAAAACAATTTAAACTTTAAAAGTTTAAGGATGAGTCCAAGTTAGATAAAAAACATATTTTTTTTATTTAATGGATGGATCACATGTGTTTATTTTTTCTATTCAAAATGAGACCAAAGCTAAAAAAAATATGAAATTATATGGAATAATAAAATTCAAAATATAAAATAAGGTGACTAATAAAATTTACAATAACTTTTAAAATTCGAAGACAATATCGAGTCAAATGGTTGCATTTAAATATAAATTAATAATAAAAGCTCTGGCGAACTGATTACATCATAAGTCTATTGCAAATGTATGTATGTACAAAAAGCATACTTAGTCGTTTTCAGCCGCGTGCGTAATCGAATTTTGAAATCAAGTTACTTGTAGGTGCATTGATAAGGGTTCATGTCCGTTTCTTTGCAGTAGGCGTTTATTACCTGAAAATTTGAAATGTGTTTAGTGAATATTATCGGCATCAGTGCTTTAATTTTTGAAACAAAGAAGTTGAAAATAATAGTTTTTTTCAAAGTGATCTGAAAACCCTATTGTTAAATTGAATGTTCTTTTGTAAATTGTTTATTCATGGCATAAAATTATCACTTGCTCTTTTCAGTATTGAGTATTCGTTGTTTATGTTATTAAAATTTATACAAACACTTAGTACGGCACACCCACATACACGCACGCTTGCCTATTTATGTAAGTACATTCTCCCGCACACATATGCAGATGCACTCATGCATAATCTTGAAAGAAATATATAAAGCCCATGGCACAATCGCCATATTGAACATCGCAATTAACAATTGGGATATTTGTTCTTACAAAATGCAACCAGCTCATAATTATTATAATTAGGTATATTAATTACATCGTTCTAATCTAATTTATTCATGATGTTATCCTAAAAATATTAGGCCAATAAATCGTTTAATACATTATATTCGTGCTTGTCATTATTTTAAACTTCACAGAGCCCTCTTTTTTATTGGTTGAGAGTTTCACTATTCATGATAATTTTAAAGATTATAAAATCTTATATATATATATATATATATATATATATATATGTATATATATATATGTTCGGGATCTATGTTGCAAAAATTAAACACAGAACTACATACATAATAATAGTACTTGATTATGGTTTGTTGTGAAGCATTTATTTTTATTTTTTAGTTTTGTTTATGAGTTTTATTGCGTTTTAACTATTAATTTATGCAAAACTTACATGGAAATTTTAAATTGATGCAAAAAATCCTTCCAGCATTAACAAGTCGACTCTTGGCAAATTTAAGCTATTTGCCTTGATAAATCCTTGTGCCATAGTTGAGGTTTCTTTGACGAACATTTAGCAGCACTGAGATACTTATGAAACTGAGATACTTATTAGTCTACAACGACGAAATATTTATTATTAAATTGATAAATACAAGGCAGGCTAGTTTAATTTAACAATAAACAAAATGTTAAAAATTATGTTTACGAAAGCGTGATCTCACACGCTTTTGATAGGTGTTCGGCCTAATATGGCGTATTGTTATGTTTTGTATTTTTAGTTTTACTAAAATAAATATAATTGTACTTGGAACTTAAAAAGAAGTTATTTTTATAAAATCTCTCTACCCTGTATTATTATTTCAAATCATAATTCCGGTGTTTCGCAGAAATTGACATCATGCCAATTCTAACCAATGCACACCTTTTGCTTATATTAACTGTATTTAAACTTATATATATATATATATATATATATATATATATATATATATATATATATATATAATACGGCAACCGTTTTCCCTCAATGTGTGAATACCTACAGTATTTTAATTTAAATGCAAACATATTTATTTCTTTAATTGTTTATTCATATTTACCCACAACCAGTAAGGTCACAATTTTAATATTAAAATTCGGGAAGACAATATTGTAATATGATTCTGGTATTATTTTTTGATTGGTATAAACGCGAACTCGTAGTGTAATATTATTGTAATTTACAGTAAATATTTAATTGATATCCTAAGTCATTCAAACTATCCGGAAACTACTGGACATATTTAATAAAACTTTGCAATTTTATGCCTTAGAGGTTTAGTGTCTGTAACAAATCATCACGCTATTCCTTGCGGAGGTTAAGCTGATATTTTTTTATTATTCTTTACTAATAAAAATTTAATTTAAACGACCAACAATTATTTTGTAGTTGTTTCCAAATCAATATGTTTCGTAGCAAATATATGCGTATATGTAAATATAAATACACACACATATATATATATATATATATATATATATATATATATATATATATATAATTAAAACGAAAAATTCTTTCCTTTTTATGAAATTTTTATATCTTGAACTTATTTCCATCGATTATGCTCTAAACTGCTGTGACTGTTGATATCAAATATTAAAAACTATAAATTATCCAAGTATATGAATCCGGAAACATCTGTCAACATGCTCCTCACGTAATATACAGCGTTCCTTTTTCCATTTTTCATTCAAAATTTAACACGCCATTTACAAAACATTAAGCGACCGCCGGGCAACTCCATCGAACATTTTACTCAAGAAAATAATTTGCAATGTCGATCTCGATTTGACTTCAGAATTAGTTTAGATGGAAAAGCAAGCACATTTACTCCTTGGATTTCATTATTTATTTAAGCTGTTTGACTGATCGCTTTGTGGCGATGATAAGAGTTTAAACCCCGCTCTCATTGCATACGGCATTTGCTTTCATCTCGATTTACGCGCTCGTCCGTGTAATGGTATTTATCTTTTCTTCAAATTTAAGTTTACGGGTTGTACTCCAAAATGTTGAAACAGGAGCGAATTGTTATCAGTAATAAGTATGCAATCATTTATGGTATATACTTTTCAATTACGCTATTTTTATTTATTACCCATTATATATATATATATATATATATATATATATATATATATATATATATATATATATATATATATATATATATATAATTATCGTAAATAGTGAAACTCCCAACCAATAGAAAAAATGAAGGCCCCGTAAAGTTTAAAGTAATAACAAGCACGAATAATAGGATAATATCATGAATAAATTTGATTAGAATGTTGTAATCAATATACTTATTTATAATAATTATGAACGGGTTGCATTTTGTAGGAACAAATATACAATTGTTAAAAGCGATGTTCAATATCACGATTGTGCCATGGGCTTTATGTATTTCTTTTAAGATTATGCATGAGTGCATGTGAATATGTGTGCGAGAGCGTGTACTTACATAAATATGCAAGCGTGCGTGTATGTGAGTGTACTGTTGTATGAATACAACCGTACTAAGTGTTTGTATAAATTTAAATAACATAAATTAGGAATACTAAATACTGAAAACAGCAAGTGATAATTTTATGCCATGAACAAACAATTTACAAAAGAACATTCAATTTAACAATAGGGTTTTCAGATCAGTTTGAAAGAAACTATTATTTTCAACTGCTTTGTTTCGGAAATTAAAGCACTGATGCCGGCAATATTCATTAAAACACATTTAAAAGTTCCAACTAATAAACGCCTACTGCAAAAAAGGAATTTGAACCCATATCAACGCACCTACAAGAAACTTGATTTCAAAATTCGATTACGCATGCGGCTAAAAATGACTAAGTATGTTTTTTGTACATACATATATTTGAAATAGACTCATGATGTAATCAGCTCGCCAGAGCTTTTTTTATTAATTTATATTTAAATGCAACCATTTGACTCAATATTATCAAAAAGATTAAATATGTTATAACATCAATGGATATAAAGTTTAAGTATTCCAAGTCTTCATATTTTAATACCAATATCTTCAAAATTTTAAAAGTATTGTAAATCTTATTAGTCACCTTATTTTACATATTGAATTTTATTATTCCATATAATTTCATACTTTTTTAAGCTTTCTTTTTACGTGTTATAGTTTGTGTACGTATGTATAAATAAATATATATATATATATATATATATATATATATATATATATATATATATATATATATATATATATATTATATGAAATATAAGATACAATAAATTTTATTATCCCAGGCCTAATAGTTTGAGTTATAATTTTTAAAATGTTTGTTACTGCGCGTGAAAAAAAAATTTATTAGGTATTATTACTATTTCTGCGTTTTTATTGTCCGAGATCTTTAAGAGAATATTGTTTTTTTTTGTAATTAAAATGTTATTCATTCGTTATTATTGGTAACATAAAAATTAAACGCTAAAACATATGCATTTTTTTAATTACAAAGTATGAGAAGCGATTTTTTAATAATGCTCGTATAAAAAAATATGTACGGTAACCTTGTGGAACTTTATTTCAAAAACGTCTATAATTACCACAAATTCCAAAAGGGTATAATTTTCTGGTATTAAGTCATTTCATGACATGTTTTTTATTCCTAAACCCATACAAGAATAAAATAAGACAAGTGTAGTATTTGTGATGATACCGCATTTGTTGTGTTTTTTTTATTACAGTAAATGCTTAAAATGCCTTCGCCTAGCTTTTATGCATAATCAGCATCTTCTTACAAAATTTCTTCTATAACTTTGTAAGACCTTTTCATTGTTTTTTACCATTTCCGACTCACGCTGTAATTTTTGTATTTCAATAATTCTTGTTGTTCATTAACGTTAGTAGTCTCATAAACCGCCTACTTAAAATATTCCAATAGAAAATAGTCCAACAGACAGAGATCTGGCGTGTTGGCCGTGCTATTGTACCACCACGTGATATCAATCGATTCGAGTGAGTTATATTTAGGTATTCAGTTACTTGTCGAGAAAAATGGACCGGTACACCATAGTGCTATATCAACATTCGGTTACGTACATCTTGTGTTAATTCATTCAACAGATTTCCAAGTTCGTCTCTTAAATGGGCCGATAATTTTGTCAGGATTCCAGCCTACAAATTGACTCCGAATTGATGTTGAAATCCATCTTACCTTACTGACGGCTAACTTCTCGACGGCTCATTGGTGTAAATTGTGTATATTAAAAACTCCGATTCTTTTAAAGCATAATTTACAGTTCCATAAGATTGAATTAAAATAAGCGGATCTCTTGTCTACATCGACGCAGCCTCTCCCGATAGGAATCTATTCGTCGTTGATAGTTAGCAGGTTGCATTGCTTGCACTCGATTCTATTAAAATGTGATGTACAGTAAATTATTTCTATTAAAATGTGATGTACCGCAAATTATTTCTATTAAAATGTGATGTACTGTACTTTTCGCGACATAAGTATATCGAGATATCCGCCGAACACTAGCAGAAGAAGCTTCTTCCACTTTGGCCAGCACTTGACGCTCATTAATATTTCTAGGCCTTCCTTCAGGAACTACCTATCCAGGAATTCGACCCTCGAAATATGCGAAATTTACTCGAAGAAAGACTATGTGATCGAAATAGGGTTCGCGATTAGGGTAGCGCTCGCGATACGTACTTTCGGCTTACCGAGCATTTTCATTATACAGCTCGTAAATGATATACGTTTCTGCATATTCACGATCAATAAAGGTCTGAGGCATTTTGCAATGCAGTCGGTCAAACCATATCCAAATCACAAGCACAAACAAACTCCAATTCAAGCGTATGTCAAAAAATAAAAACACTGGTAGGAAAAAACAGCAAAAAGTATGTTGTTAGCTCCGAGCGACAAGCAAGTCACTAAAGAAGCAAAGTCGTTGAGGAGGTCACTTGACGACCGAGAACAATACAAAGACCATACGAGTGGGAAAGAGATAGCGAAACAACTCTGATAAGCGATTGTTTTGATCGTAAGCGTTTCTGCGAATGTGGAGTTATTTCAATAATGTTTACAGAATTAATTGTAACAATGTTACCTTTTTGTAATGTACGTGAATTGTACATGTTTTGAAATAAAGTTCCACCAGGTTGCCATACATTTTTTAGGGCAGCATTGTTCAAAAATTACTTTTCATGTATTGTAATTGAAAAATGCACACGTTTCAATTTTTAATTTTTGTGTCGCCGAAAATAACGAATGAATAATATAATAATTGGAAAGATGAATGCTCTCTTAAAAATCTTCGACAATAAAAAAAACAGAAATAGTAATAATACCTGATAAATTTTTTTCGTACGTAGTAACAAAAACTAATAAAATCATATCTTTAAAACTAATAGGCCTAGGGTAATAATATTTATTTTTTCGTATGTATAGTAATCACTTCTATACCAATATTTCGTAAAATATAAATATATATATATATATATATATATAAATATAAATATATAAATATATATATATATATATATATATATATATATATATATATATATATATATATATATGCAAAGTAAATGTTTAACGAGTCACCAAAAATTGTAGGATCTAAACCAAAGAATACACAAACAATGTGTAATCAATGAAAGTTTCAGCATATGATTTTTGGACATATAATCGTTAACATATTTGATTTAGCATAACCGATTGTGCAATTAACAATAGATTTGAATTTGTAATAATATAGTCTGTATTGCTACCGTCATCAGGTATGTTTCCTTAAAAAATAACCAAGTAACATAGTCTATGTTACTTTGGTTCCCAATTTGTTAGGTGCATTCGTTTTAACTAATTTTGTTTAAGATTTCATTCTTTGGAAATCTATAAATTAAGAATATATAGGTTATTTATTCGTTTCTTTCCTATTTCTTAATATGATAAATTTACATGCTCTGAATTTAAAAACGGGTACATCATTAATTTTTGTTTTGAATCAAAATCGTGTATAAAATATTGTCTTTTGTTACCATTGTTTCAAATACATTTTATACCAAATAAAAATACAGGAGTACGTGAACACAGATTATTGTTCTACGTTTGAAATATATACTGGAAAAATGCAGTTAGATTACGAAAACTACTATTATTATTTATGAACAGTTTAATAGAAACATTATTTATCCTATGATGTTTTTATATTCTTAAGTCTACACGAAACCCTCGTGGCGGCCAATACTCTTCGTTTTTGAGAGATTTTTTACTTACAAGTGTTTTACTGTGGGTGTTCCCATTGCCTATAAACTTATTAATTTTTTTGGCTGCATGTTGGTGTTTATTCTGAATTATTTGACTAATAATGATCATCTGCATATAAAAGATATATGTAATGTTCATACACCAATTAATATATTTACTAATCACAAAATAAGTTTTGATCTTATTGGTTAATAAAATCGAAATATTTTATTTGCTGCAGTTTATAAATTTTTCAATCAATAGAAATAATTTTTTGTTCTAAAAGATTTTTTGTTGTAAGAGATCTTAGGTCGATCAATATCTTAAATGTAGTCCCAGATCGAGTAAATTAGTCAACGATTCATCGCCAAAATTGATATGATTTTTTCTAGGGTTTATCTATTTGAAATAAAAATCCAGATATGTAATTTTTTTGTCTTTAATTGATTATAGAGATATATGTTACATAGGCAGAAAATTACTTAAAACGTTTGAAAACTCACATCTTATTTACGATTACGAAAGAAAATATCTTTAAATTTAAATCGCGGTTCAGTTGGGTAGCCCATCTTGATTGACCTTCTATATACACCTGCAAACAATCCAAACAAATTTTCTTACGGTGGCACGAATTTTCGAATTTGTCTGTTTATAACTTTGATCTATATGCAGAAAATATGTACATACACAGAATTCCTGTATGTTGTCTGACCTTACATGAATATGGCTTCTGTGTTTATATTTTTGAATTATAGAATAAATTAGATTGCATCAACGTTATAAATCCAGACGTAAGGCTACTAATTCTATTACTTATTTACTGGTAAATAAAGCTCTTTACGAATTTGGCTATTTTTACCGCACTTTTAAGGGGATTTCACTTTTTTTTCTAATCTATTTGACTTGCCACTTATATATCTGTGAGACCATGCGGTCCGATATATATATCTGACATTAATATCTGTGAGACCATGCGGTTCGATAAAGTTCGAAAGAGTAACTTTTTCATCTCGCATTGATTTGGGTTGTGATTTAAAATAGCTTACTGCACATCACTCACCACCAGTCCATATCAGTCCAGCCCGCAGTAGCGACGCGGGCGCACGTTCCATAGTTTACACGCTAACTCTGTACGTGAGACCGGCGCCACCGACTACGTAATTCGAATGGTTATATTTGAATTTTTTATTTTACTCATTTTGATAAGACTATGTAATTAATTTTGCTGGTGCTGATATTTTTATTGTGTGATTATATTATTGTGATCTGTATGATTTTATCGTTATTTCACAAAAATATCTACGCGTTTGTATTGAAATCATAAATTTTCTTTCAGCATGTCATACGAAAGTCAATATCATCGTTCCAAGGTTCTTCTATAAGAAGTATTGTCGTTTGATGAGGACAGATTATAAACGTTGGAAGTGATAGTGAACTGGACAGTGAAATTGGAAGTGATGGTGAACTGGAAAATCCCGCACCAGATCAAATAAAAAAATTGGTGAGCCCAGAGAATTTGATCAAACGAGAATCGTCACTTAACAACAACTCGTCATTTTATATGAGAAAGGACAAATTGTAAAATGGAGTTAAGAACCCCATCGCCAATCCGTCCATACTAGAAGTTTCGATTTAATAACATAGTTAGCAGGACCTAAATGGGCTATCTCAGGTAATAAGGAACTTGAGATAATTCTTTGACGACATTATAATTTATGTTATTGTCAAGTATACGAACCAATGAATTGACACCGTCGAACATAGATATGTCAAAGAAACGTATGCAAGACAGATTAATCTCAACCAGATACAATGCTTGATGGGTTTGGAACTGTTAGTAGGAGTGAAAAAGTCTAATATCTGAATATCTGAATGTTGACGCCCTTTTTCGGACGGATGGTGGTGCGGTAGAAATATTTCGGCTTTCTATGTCTAGTCAGAGGTTTCAGTTTCTACTTTGAGATTTAATGATCGTTCAATGAGGCAACAACGAAAATCATATGACACGATTTGCTACATTAAACAAATATTTGAGAAATTTGTCTGGAATTGCAAGAATAATTATGATCTATCCGCTTTTGTGATTATTGATATAACTCAAAGTATAATTAGTAATTTAGGGCGCAAAATAAGAAAAATGTTAACACAAGCATAATCTCCATTGCCTGACATGTGTAACGTCCTATAAGTATATAGCTAAAATCAATTTCTGAAAACGCAATTTCTTCTCCGATGGGACATTTCCTAGTAGATAGGATTTTTTTATTGTACATACTTATTTTCGTAGTATTAAAATACATTAAATGATTCCTTAAAAACGGAGTTCTGTATAACCAAAGTACTTTTTATATGTTCCAGTTCAAACCATATTATGTTGCTAATTTCCCAGTTACTTCACAGCCTCGAATAAATAAATATTTGGTATACTCACTAATTTATTATTTTTCACAACCACATCTGGTATTAAAATATATAGGGAAAGTCTGGGCCAAGCGGACACCTTAACTTTTGACAGACTATAAGAACGAAAAACGATAGACATAGAAAAAAAATAATGACTGAGTATGAATCAGTATTTATGAAAGTTTTTAATATAATTAACAAAACTGTTATAACATCAATACTTTACTTAAAATTATTAATTGTATTGCAATTGCCCAAACCACCAGGTAACGTGGATAGGACTATAGGGCAAAGTGGAACACACGGTCAACAAAGGAACAATTACCGAAAAATATAAGTGAAAACACAAACCAAAAATAATTAAATTAATGAAGAATGGTAGTTTAAGGTAGTTTAGGTAACATTCTTCACTAATTTGATTCATCAGTTATCACAAAGAAATACGTTTTATCCTTCATATGCCGTGCGTTTCTCTTGACTCCATTACTTATAGGAATTGCATTGGATCCAATAACCAACTGACTGCCCACTAATTTCTATAAAATCTTTCCCGCAAAAATAGCATGTGTAGCTTCCATCATTTTCTCTAGTATCGTTAGATTTTTTAAATTTGTTATTTTTGGTCGCTTAATATTTTTAATAGTGTCAGTCTTTTTCTTCAGTCTTCGTCTTTTAAGCTTTATCAATAATTTTCAGTGCTTTGGTTTCTCTGGTGTCATGATTTGTGATCTGATCTTTTTCATCAGTTTCTTTAATGATTGAAGGTCGTGTCGTAATTTCAGGTAAAGAGGTTTTCTCCTTAGACAAAATACTATGTTGGTCCACCTTTGCGTTTTGTATTGCTGAATTCATATGCTCGGTATATGTGTTCCTTTTGATCCAGATGTATGCTGAATATCTGGAGTGAAAGACTTTGGACTAGTAGAGATGCTTTTGAGGGGTGTTCTTCATTTAGTTCCAAAATTATTGCCCTCTAGAATCGATGAATCCGGGACCATTCGCTGATTTTGAGAGCAAATCATTATTTTCTTTCATTGCTGTGTGACTTTGAACTTTTAATGGGTTCAGTAGGTTTAACATCGTCGTCACTAGAAGAATTATCTTGGATATTCTCCAAAGTTTTACTTGGCCCAGATGAACTTTGGAACCCTGTTGTCGAAGGTCTCGCATCATGGTTGATTGTTGTGGTCGTGTCATCTTGATTGGTTATTTTCTGAAGTGTTGCTTCTGGATTTACGGTATTACGGGTAATCATCGTTGTTGAGGATGGAGCAAAATCGATTTCGGATAAGGATTTAATTCCTTTGATGGAATTGTTGGCAGTGGCACATTTTAAAAATGCTGGAGTAAATATCTGGTTACATCATACTGATTGGCGATCCTTCCTGGGTAATTCTTTTGATTTAATTTCTTGTTCGATTTATATTTTTAGTGCACAATATACAGCAACGTCCCGTGGTTGCAGTTCGTTCAAGGTGTGAGGTGGTAAAGACAAGATGATGACATTGTTTTCACCTGCGTACTCTGGAGCCCAATAGTATTTGTGGCTTTCATGGTAGTCTAATAGTAAAATAATTGTTTTCTCTACAGTCAGCTTTATGTAGCCAACAAAAAATTTGAGCAACTCCAAAAATACTTCTCCACGTGTCCATCCTCAAGTTTCCCGATTCTCTGGAGGAGAACTATCCAACGGGCGATCTTCTTTCACGCGCAAATATCACGAATGGTAGTATGAACGATACGGCAGCATTGCAGCAACACACAATAGTTACAGTTTATCCAAGACTTGTGCTAGGAATCACGCCAACTTGCTTCTTACCTTTGTCTGAAAGCACTTTGGGTGGCTTCTTAATGGAAGTTTGGAGGCCGTTTCATCAATATTGTAGATTCTAGTACCGTTAATATTATGTTTTTCGGTTTGGTTATTCAACATCTCATAGAATATTTCCATTTGCGTTCGGTTGAAGCCTTTAACTCTAGCAATCTACGTTGTTTTTGATACTCTTAGAGTGATTTGCGGATTTTTACTCATAAATGCTGCTAGCCAATCATCACCAGCCTTTTAATTTTTGTCCCAACTTGCAGGATATGTGAGATTGTTCTGTTTTGCGTAAAAGTAAACCAGTGCTTTAAAATCTGCTCGGGTTTATCCATAAAATGTGCTGTCCATCTCTTGCAAATAAGTTTGAAGATCTCCTGTTGATCATTGAAAACTTTACGAAACGTTCAAGCTGAGCAGTCGAACTATATTTTTTCAATGCTTATGCAGAGTTGCATAAGGAAGGCAATATTTTTTTGCGGTCGCTTTCATAGGATTACCTGCATTTCAGTCTGGTATGGCAAGCATCATAACAGCCTCACTCCATTCGGTAGTTTTTTTTTATTTTTGAAACCATCTATAACAACATACACGATTAATGAAAATCCACCGGGTAAATCGGATACCACTGGACAAAGCACATATCGTATTCACTTTGCCCGTTTGTCCAATAGGTACGTGTTGAACTTAATCGAACCTAAAATCGAATCCAGACCCAAAAATTCAAAAAAAACTTACAGTATTTTAACAAGAAGACATGCACTTTAAGGCCATAATAATGCCAAAACAGGACACTACATGTAAGTACTATACATACGTAATCATAAAAATACGTACTTTGAAATATCGTAACAAATTATTACTTTTTATTTTTTATATTTTTTGCAAACCTCGTATGCTAGATCTGTTGCTAGCTCTGTTTGTTTTCAACTGACGGGAAGGAGAGAGACCTCGTAGGATGCTACAGGCGTGCTCGGACGTGCCATTTTGAAATAATGAAACGTATTCGCTTTGCTCGAGCTATTCGCTTTGCCCGACCTTCCTTTACATGAAAAACTGTAGAAACCTACTATGCATGTATACAATTTGATAGGTACGTGCTAATATCGTTGGTATCCTGTATGCTATATAAGTACTATCATTTCAAGATTGCTCTTGTCGAATTGACATATAGGTTTTCATGATCTGTTGGTGAATGAATGAGATAAAAAATTAACGTTTTCTGACGTAAAGTATCTAGTAGATACTACTATATAGTAGATACTACTATAGCTACAAATATCCTTGTAATTCGATTTCCAATGAAGCTGCGATTTTCAATGAAGCTGTGTTATGTAGGTATCAAAAAATATATATATCAAAAAATATATATAAGAGCTTAGTATACATACTAAGCTCTTCGTGTAATAGCTGTAGGGTTTGATATTGCAGATTAGACCTTGCTGGTACCACTGTGTACCTAGACTATCAATTAAAAAATTATTGTCTTTTACATCTTTATTATCACTTTATATTAATTTTACAATTTTGCAGAATTACTTTTGGAACGCTTTGTCTAAATTTCTTAGAGGACTACGACCTGTCACATGTAATTTTCTTAAGGTTTTATTCTACGTTTTTTATCTACAAGTAATTAATATGAACGAGAAAATGAATTTGGAAAGCCCATTTTGATTCTATTAAATACCGTAAGATCATAACACGGAATTGCAAAATTAGCTGTAAACTTTCTGAAAACTCTTAATGAGAACATAATTACCGTCCCGCTTCTACCCCAGTCTAGATAGAACAATAATTTCTTTAACCCTGTATCATCGGTTTTATCCGTAATTACGGTGTGAATTAATTGCTTTGCCAATGTCAACATTCTTACTGGGCAAATATTTGACTAAGTTTTCTTTCGTTTCCAACTTTCGCTATCCGCGTGCTTATTACCGCTTTCCCTTCCACAAAATATAATTCCCCCCGTGGTCCCAATTATGCATCATTGTGCTTAAATTAAGTAAATGATAACAAAGACTCTTAGTATAAAATTTAATTATATAGCTTCAACTGTATTTAAAGCATTTTGCGATAATTACCTAATACACGTCGATTAATAATTATGAGATACTGACACACTGACGCATGTTCCTATTCCTATGACTTCTAATGATACTCCCATTTAATTATTCCTTATTCCATGTGTATTTTTTTTCAATCCTTTACATTTTGTAATTTTACTTACTCATATTCAGAATAACAAAATATTCTTAACTTTCAAAATTACATTTTCATCGCATTCTCATTCAATTTCTTTTAAACTTATTATTTTTTTACATTGTTAAAGACTTCCAATTATATCTAATTGCTAACTTTAGTATGTGTCCATAAGTTAAAATTTATAATAACAGTTTAATAAATATCTTATTCGATACATTTATTCTACCCTTGCTTTCTATCTGGCACATGAACACATATTTATGTATTATCTTTTGTATTTGCAGTTTTACACTAAATTTTTGTCTAATACAGGATCTTCTAAGATATAGTTTAATTAAATTGTTGTTTTTCTCGTGAAAATAAAAAATAATTGATATAACATTTGTTCTATAGTATTTTTATATTTCCAACTGAACTATCTTCTGTCCTATTGATACGTAATATTAACAGAAACCAACTACGTAATAAAATGGATATTTATAGGGAGATTTCAATTGATTTGATCATTGTATGTTTCTGTGCTGGAAAAAATATTCGAAACATTAGCAAAATTTGTCTATGTCAATAAAATCGACCGAATGAAAATATATAAACTAGTTCCGAAAAGTTTCTCCCTCATGTTTCACAGATTATGAGTATTTACGATAACAAAACAAGAGAAATAAATCTAGATTATCTTCAATACAAAAAAGTTTTCTCTAACAAACTAGGTGAAGGCTGAAATATTTTATGTAATTTAGTTACAGAAACTTCTAATAATCTAATGTATTATAACATCAATGCAATATTGATTCGAATCAGTTTTGTAAACGTTCTTTCAATTTCAAACAAACCAGCGGTGTCAGGAAATATTATAAAAAAACTACTCAAAGTCAGGTAAATTCAGAAGAAACTCGTAAATAAGAAGAAAATGCACTGTAATATCAAGAAAATTAAAGTATCTATTGACATGTACGTGTTTCGATCATATAAAATAAGAAACTAAAATATTAAGAATATGAAAAGACGAAAATAAATGACCGTAGTTACCTTCCTCTGCACTCTTACGTTAATCAAATTTAAATAATACGAATCAGAGTATTTAAGCATAAGCATTGTATACTATATCTGCTGTTATTGTACTTTCTGTAGCCAGTTCTTTGTTACTATATTCGAGATATCATCAGACCATTTTGCTGGCTGACGACCACGCCCCTGCTTACGTTCGGCAATCCAAACTATCTTTCGCCATCCATTACCAATTCTACGGCTCACTAACTAGCTCAATACCTTCTATCTGTAATAAAGCGCGTTACATTGCGTCGTTTGGTACCTCTTCGAATTTCGGTATTCCGTATTCTTTCATGAAGGATAACCCCTAACATCGTGCCGCAGCATTATTTATTTGAGTGACTTTCTATGACAGATATACAGAATATCAAGACAGGTGGAATGTGTAGACACATAGATACAATTACATGTGATTTCGTTCACAATTATATCAGGGCATGTTGTTTACGTAATGTTACAAACATATTTTGTATGTAAGTGAATTTGAAAAAGTAATGAGGACAAAGATTTGTCTCACGGAATAAAAACACCTTTGTTTATTAACTTATGACTGAAATCGATATAAGCCTGGAAGAAACATTTCAATCATTGTCTTGGATATTTTGATTGATCACTATTATACACGTGCAAAGAGTGTTTTGATTTGTCAATATGGTTTTTACGTATTATTAATACTTACTAAAACATTTTTCAGTAATTTTTAATGCACAGAAAATAAGAGTTGTTGTATGAGAAAAATTGGATGGAGAAGATAACGCTGTAAAAATTAAGCTGAAGACGTGCTATATTTTTATCAAATTCGGTATTTTATCGTACGGTAACATTAACGTCTGCAAGCAGAGCGGCTTGGCAGGTGTCAGGGCTCTATGTGACTAAAGGGTGAAATTGGATAATTTTCACGTTGATCTTTTAATGCGTAGTCTCGTCACATCTAGGAAATACATCTATTGTGTTTTTATCTCCTGAAAATATTTACTAAGGTAATTGTCATGTAACAGTTAATATTGAAAAATTATTAAATTTTTTTATGGAAAATTTTGTCACAACATATTCACAGTTTTACAGAAAAATTATTAGACGCATTTTAAAAAAAAATTAGGCGTGGGGAAATCTTTACTTTTATATGTACCTCTAATGTTGATTGTACAACTTTTGAGAGTGGTTTTTACCAAAAACAAACGGTAAATAATTTTTTCTTTTCTCTTATAAATGTTAATTAAATATAATTTTACATTTATTTGTTTTCTAGACAAATCACTGGATGGGCTTTGTAAATAAAATTAAAAGTGTGGTAACATAATTACTTTTCTTGTTAATTATACAATTTTTGAGAGCGATTTTTACCAAACTTAAATGGTAAATGATTTTTAAATTTTAAAATAAGTTAGATGTTTATAGTTTGAATGATATATCAAAAATTCAGTGAATTTCAACAAAAATGCGTTTTACATAACAACTACCCTGAGGTATTATATTAGGTGTATTCAGTATAACTATATTAGTGTCGTTTTTTATAAAATATGATATCACAATGCAACTAGAAAATTTCGTTACATCTATATATGTATATAATTTCACCTAAAAATCGAAAATATGAATAAATTCCGTATTTACTACAGGACACTTTTAATCTTTTATTTATTTTTTTCGTTATATCTATATCCTTAAAACGCTGTTATATACACATACTTTTTGAATTTACAGTTTCGTAGAACTTTATCCTATCAAGCATATCTTGGCTATTCCGCATATATATTTCGCGCTTCCTTCCGTTCTTACCTGAATAGTCAATAGTTCCCTATATATTCATTATATCATTTCTTGTGACTGCAAATCGTACCATATATATTTTTGAAATACATTGATTATAAAAAGTGACGGCTGTTAGTAGACAAACAAGAAGGAAAGAGGAAACTTTTAGAGACCTGTGGTAGTGTTAGTGGTGCACATTAACATCGACCAAAAAATGATGGCAACATGAATGTAAATACTGATGTTTCTAAATACCACCTGTATATAGGCAATTACACATTTATACGTTAAGTGCTGGCTAATTTGGGTCAAATTTAAATTTATATTCGGAATTGTATGAGTGCTATATATGGAAAAAGAAATTCAATAGGGTTGCAAGAACTATCCAGCTAGACTATTGCACATTTTTAAATTACACATGAACTAAAATATTTAATTAAGTGAAAACACTGAGAGAAGCTTGCTGTAATTTACAAGTACGTCATGGATGAGAACAGCGGTCCATGGATTAGTTTTACTTATAAACTTTTCATTGTATATAACAATATAAAATATTGTTTCTATAAATATTGAGAAAAGCCATCGTAGTTTGGTGAGATAAGTATTATAAAAGTATTCTCAGATGGAAAATGTTCAAAAGAAAAATGGTATTGGTTTTACATTAGTTATGTAGGTTTTGATAAAATAAACAAAAAACGGAAATAAATATTTTATAAAGTACTAATATTACATACTAATATTATAAGTACCAAGTAAGATTGTTATTCTGTTTCGTTATTACATTTTCACGACAAACTAAAAAACTATTTTTAACAAAATTTTACTTGACATCGAAAAAACTATAAGATATATGACGCGACTATAAATTTCATGTGGCCGAAGTTGCAAGATAAAACTATTTTTCTACTTGGGATTCCCTCTTGATACAGATACCAGTGTAAAGCCATCGGAATAAATCTACATAATTTACACTACAACCGAAGTAAACACTTATTAATATGTGTTTTCACAAAGTCGATAGCAAAGTAAAGTACTACTTACTACTTACAGCTAATTCACTGTTCATCCCTTGTACATCCATCATTACACAAAGTTTAGTTATGAAAAAATAAATTATATTCTATATTCCACACTTCTACATAATGCGTTAATATTACAATAGAATTGACATTTTATTTTTTACATCAAATTGTATACTTTTATCCAATACTCTTCGGAGATATAAAGAAATTTAATTGCCTCTTACAAAGAATAAAATCTGTATTTGAGCCATCTCTGCTTCTAATGTTTTATATCGTCAATTAATTGAAAAATCATGTTTTATTTAATATTAATAAACATTTGTTAGTAGGATGCACTATAATCTCAATGACGCCGCTTTAAATGATGCACTCAAGGCATGGAACTCATTATTCCCGTATATTCTCATATTCATGGAAGCATTATTCCAATATGACGATAACTTAACGTCAATATTCTGGGTGTATTTGAAAAAAGAAAAACTTCAAACTGAAAAGTGGAGAATACAAATAATATTAGGGTTTATTTTAAAAATTTATTAGCTTTATTACCATTATACATATTTGTACGATTTAATTAGTTAATACACCTACTTTGCTCACATGGTTGTTCGGCAAATGTATCTGCTACAAATTTTGAAAAGATAATGTTTTTGCTATCTAATTATGCAAAGAAATTGCAACTCAAAAGAAAATTTTATTTTCATATGAACGAATGTAAATAGTAATAAACACACATCATTAAAATTAATATTACATTAATTTATTATTTTCAATGAACCCAATTTAACAAAATTCAGTACCCTGTCCGCCTTCCCGCTTTAGCTCATAGGAAAGACATTTGCACTAATCGGTTATCATCGGTATTATCTATAATTATCACGTTAATTAATTTTCCTGCCAATGTCAACAACTTCATTGTGGAAATGTCCATGAAAGTTTTCTTCGTCGTCCAACTTCCGCCTTCCGCATAATCTGTTAGCTGATGTCGCGTCTTGGTACTTCTGCTGACAGCGTCATTTCGTCTCTCTGCCGTAATTTTATTTGACTAACCGCTATAGCTAGATTGCGTCAGCGAAAAGGCCTTAAATCGCTATTTAAAACAGAAATTAAGTTAAATTTGACACTATGCAAGAACAGATTTTATAGGATGAATTGTTGACAAATTTAAAAAAAATTACAGAAATTATTAAAATAATTAGGAGTAGGTGTATTTTTCGTACAGTGGTCCATTAATTTGTTTTTTGATACTCCGAAACGATGAAATTAATTTTAACAAGTGATATTCCAGAAAACTTATTTTAACTACATATGGCATAGTTACACTCCCGTCAAATTATATTCACACGTTATTTTCGTTGTCTTACGTAATATGCAACTATGTTTATACAACAATATTTTTGTGAAACGGTAGTATTATTTATAGTTTATGACTCGCCATTATAATGGCAAAACTTTTGAATAAACAAAATGTTTAATGAAATTATACACTTCCTAATAAAATAGCAAGAAAATGCATATGAAAGGTAATTTGGAAAGATATGATCAGAAGAGATAAGATATAACCACAAAGTTAAACTACAGGCGATAAAATAGCATCGCGGTCCTAAATTGTTCCAAAAGCAGTTGAAACTTGGAAGGAAGAAAATGTATAAATCGAACGCTAATAAATGGATATCGGCCGAATGACAGGAAAGTGATACTAAAATAGATACTATCAGTATTTTTTATTTGTTCAACTAGACAAGATCCAGTTAGATAAAAAAACACGGTGCCTACTCTAATGAGGCATAGAACTGAAGACTTTCCACAAAACATACTTTATGAATTGAAATATCATAAAAATGATAAAAAGTAGAAACACACTGGTTGAAGATAAGATTCTTGTTGAAAATTGAAAATATGATGGTCAACCAGTTTTACGTAGATATATTTTAGTCAATGATGAGATTATGGGCTACGTTGATTACTACGTTTACTTGAAATGGCTCACAGTTAGAACAAAAAGAGAAAAGAACAAAAAGAGATCTGTAACAGAAAGGCGCATCAAATTGGTTTGTAGCTCCTTAAATGATCAGTTTCCCATCTTTGATAATAAAAAGATACATCTTAAGATAAACCTTAAACTTTGAGCCCACGAACCTGTTGTAATCTATACAGCGGAAACGTAGATACTTCTTTTTCTTTAATTAGCACTCTTCCCAGAGTGGTCGTGATTTGTATAGATAGTGAGAAAAAGCATAATGGGTCTATGTTTTTGATAAGTATTGCCGCTTTTACAACATTTTTGGTGGTTGATAAATTCCCGCGTGCATTGTACCACTTTGAACTCTGTCATTGCCTTGATTAGAGCTACCAAACTGTTTTGGTGTTCAGCTTCAGATTATTTTTCCTTCCGCTCAACATTGTATTGCAAGTTATTACAAGAAATCTTAGTTTTAAGAAACACTATGTTTTTAAAATATCGTGTTAATATATTAATCAACTGCAACCCGCCCAAAGAATGATATAATACAAGATGTTAAGGATTAATCTTCATATCCAAATACGAAATACCGAAATCCGCAGACGTATCAAACTACGCAATTTGACGTGCGTCATTATATTAAGAAGATAACACTGGACTAGTTACGTGGACTATAGAATTTTTGGCAGATGCAGCAGGATGGTTTAAGGTATGATATAAAATATAATATCGTATAATAAGAGTGTAGGATATAAAGGTAATATTGTCAATATCGTTTCGTCAAAAATAAATTCGTCATGTGCCTCCGTAATATTAATGGTTGGGTTTAGTAGAATCTATTGGTTGGAACTTAGCTCAACCTAATAAACTGAGCGTAACAGGGCAATATTATTTATGTACCATAAACTGACATTAAAAGCTTTAAGAGCTCTTAATATTATTTGTATAAACAGACTATACTAACACGACTGCTAATGGAAAGACATAAAATTACATCATACACATATCATCGTGGAAATGCATTGATACAAATATTTAAGCGAAACTGTTCTTATGCATAACGAAATAATTTCGTTACGGTTATTTTGTTAGTGAATATCGTCAGAAGATTGCTAAAAATAAAGAGTCCTTGGACAAAGACGTTAGCTTAATAAGTTGAATAAATATATTACTTGTACACACAGTACACGTTAAATTTACATTTTACCAAGTTTAGAATTTAATTGCAAAAAATGTTCGTGTCTATAAAAGTGAAAGACTCAAAATTCTAAATTTGAATTTTTGACTTGTATGGGAATGAAACGCCAAAAATTATAATTTTGGATTCAATCCAATAATGATGCGCAAAGAAAAATATGCCCTACAATCGATGTGATAATAAAATGCTGATATAATTATGTGACAATTTTTTATCGGCATAGTTTTCTTCATGTTCATTTTATATAAACATATAACAAATACAAATGATACGAAAAAAAAACATTCATTTGCTTGAAAACAAAATTCCGACCTTGAGTTTAAGTTAATAAGAAACAGTATTATGTCACCTTCATTTGTGTCATCTCGGTTTTTTGAAATTAGATAAGCTAGTTTATTGCAAAAAATTAGGGCAGGCCTGAAACGTTGGTAAGGGATTGAAGGCTCAGATAGCATCAAATAAATGTGTAAAATAAAGTATATCGTATAAAATATTTTTAAAAAACCGACTTCAAAAAAGTAAGTAGTTAAAAGTAAAAAAATATAAGGGAAAGTATGTACCTATTTACTCACGATACATAATTAAGTTACTTATTGTTGAAATAAGTACCAGCATGGCTAATTAAGTTAAACAAATAAAACATTTTACATTATAAACACGGCCTTTATGAAACTATTACTTATTGCGAGTAGATTAGAAGTTAAGGTTTTTAAATTTGCAGTGCTGGCACTTACTTCAAAAATAAGTAACTTATTTGTGTAAATAAGTAGATATCTATTTTGAGTTAATTATTTTTTGTTTCTTAGTATCTAGTTTTTCAAAGTCAGTATTTAAAAAAAATATTTTCTTTTAGAATTTTTAGCTATTAATAGTATTATTTCTCACATTATAACTAACGTTTAATTATTTTCTTTCTTAGAATATTATATAATTATTAACAGTTTCGAGCAAAAGCTAGTACAAAACTAATAATATTCTATTCTAAAGTTAGTTATCAACCGTTGAGGAGATTTATTCTCTACGTATGAAGTCCAACATCTGATTTTGCAAAGTAACAACTACCAGTATCAAACATCCTGATTAACGGTTAATTTATTATTATATGATAAGAGATGCATTGTTCATCTAAAGACCTCAGCATAAGACCGTAACCAGGTCGATGGTGTAGTTATTTTACAAAATAAAAACTACCAGTGGCAAATACTTTGAATCATGGTTGATTTATTACCATCCGTTAAGTAGTTCCATTGCCCATCTCGATACTTCGTCATTAGACCATGAGCTGATTGATTATGTATTTATTAAATAGCAAATATCTTAGTTTGCTATTGACAGTTAAGGAGTTCCATTGTTCATCTTCAAAACTAATAATCAAATCATATTTTTGATTGTGTAGCTAGTTAGTATAGTACCAAGAGCAAATACGTATCTTCTAACGAGTTCAATTGCTGATCTCCAGAACTCATCATTAGATCCTGACCTGGTTGATAGTGTACTTATTTTGCAAAGTAACAACTAAGTGTAGCAATTTCGAATTTTGATTAATTTAGTGCCATCCTTTAATGAATTCTATTGTTTATCTCCAGAACTCATCGTCGAACTCTAGCCTGACCGATAATGTAGTTATTTTGTAGCAAATATCTTGAATCACGGTTGATTTAATATTACACGTTAAGGAGTTCCATTGTTAATCTCCAGAACTCATCATTCAATTCTAATCTGATTGGTGGTGCAAACTAACAACTAATTGTAGCAAATGTCTCGAATTAGAGATAATTTACGGCACATTTCTACCAGTATCAAATATGTCGATTTTTGATTAGTTTAGTACTATCGGGTAAAGGGTTATATTGCTCATCTACAGAACTCAACATTAAAGCCTTACCTGGTCGACAGTGTAGTTATTTTACAAAGTAAAAACCAACAGTAGCAAATACTTTGAATCGCAGCTGATTTACTACAATGAGTTGAGGAGTTCCATTGTTTATATTCAGAATTCATCATCACACTTTAAGCTGGTCAACGATGTAATTATTTCGGAAAATAATAACTACCACGGGCAAATATGTGGAATCACGTAAGAAAACACTTACTGCCACCTGTCAAGGAGTTCAATTGTTCCTTTCCAAAACTCATCATCAACCCTGACCTGGTGAATAGTGTAATTATTCTGCAGTTACACCTATCAATAGTAAGTATCTTGAATCACAGTTGATTTACTACCATTCGTTGAGGAGTTCCATTTTTAATTTCTGTACCTCATCATCAGATCATCACCATTTTTATATGCCAGTATACACTTTCAAACAAAAAAAGAATCACTCGAATCAGCCCAGAAATCTCGGAGAAATTGCTGCGCGTATATCAAAAAAAAAATACTCATCGAATATATTACCTTCTCCTTTTTTGAAGTCCGTTAAGAAGCAAAGAAAACATATAAATAGGGGAACTTTAGAAGAAAGACGATTGTAAAAGAACTGTATCTGGAAAATGTTGTTTTAAATTCGACTTTAATTGTCAGTTTATGCTGAAGACCCAGCCCGAGCTACCATTTATAAATGGTTTAACGGGTTTAAGCGTGGTCATACAGATCTCAGTTATGTTATACGAGAGGCATGCCCTTGAAAAGCGTCAATTGATGATAACCTTAATGCTGTGCAAGTCATAAAAAAGATTGACAAGAGTCTAACACATCAGCTATATGCCGTAAAAAAAGCACTAATAAGAGAGTAACATGTCAGTCGTATCTTCTGGGAAGTTTAGGCATTGGTTTGAGTTGAGTACTATAAAAACGTGGTTGCTTCATTCCTAGGATGAACGGGTTGTTTTCCAACGATTGTTTGGAAAGTAAAAGTTATTGGAGTTCATCAGCAATTATTTGACTATTTTTAAGAGTTCGAGAGTAATGCCCTAGTACTAAATTCCGAGTTAATGAAGAAAATGACCGAAGATTTGACTACGTCGAATATAGAGATTTTGGGTCATCAACCATACAATCCCGATGTTGGAAAATAGCCTTATATTTCTACCAACAATTAAAAAAATTAACAATTAAGAAAACGATTTCCGGACGCCGATGAGGCGATGACTCTCTTTGTAGCCTAAGGAAAGTGGGCCCATTGCTTTCTTTAGTGATTCTGTCGAGTGAAACAATGTATAGAGTGCTACGAAAACTATTTTGAAAAACAATAAATTAATAACAAAATTGCTAGTTGGTTCCATTTTTGATATTATATCAAACTTTCAAAAACTCTTTCGAAGCTAGGGAGATTGGCTTTTTATTTTCGAAGAGACTAGTAACTACTTAAAGAGTAATTGCTTAAATTCGAATCTCGCTTGGGTAATTTTTTAAACTGAACGTTTTTTTACTTTCTGCACTATATCGACTAAAAAGCAGGGCGTTAATGCAGACAGAGGCTCAGTCTGTTCAGCCCTCGTTACTAATCCGAATGATAGCGGCAACGAATCGTTGAAATATATTAGCCAACAGATTTCTGTAACGGGAAATTTAACATTAGAGAATGCTAAAAATAAAAGGCGATGAAGGAATTGTAAAGCAAGAGAATTTTGCGACGTATTTACTAAGAAATCGCTTCTAATTGAAAGAGGAATTGTTTGGTTTCTACAACACATATGTAACGCGTATACGTTTTTTTCTCTTTCGCTCTCTAAATCTATCAAATACTCTGTAAATACTCGATTTGAATGATCTGTTAATTTAGGTTAACTCTGAATTATGGCCAAAATATTTAAAACTGACTTTCACTTGCAGCTTCGTTCAAATAACCACGAAAATAAATGATGGTGATAAATATAAAATATAAATTCTATATTATATCGGGATATAAATGTTCACAATATAGATTACATCAAGGAGAAATTTCATAAAAATGCGTTGAATAGTTGAGGCGTAAAAATGAGACAATCGAGCCAAAATACCTTTTATTTAAATAACATAAAAGCCTACCAATATGTATATATATATATATATATATATATATATATATATATATATATATATATATATATGTGTGTGTATATATATATGTGTGTGTGTGTATATATGTAAATATATACATATGTATAAATAACGGGTTTTCCAATTGAATCGCTCAAATTGTACAGTGGTATCTACTATGGTGGGGAAGCTACAGTTTTTAAATGTAGAGGTAATTATAATAATTAATGTTGGGTAAATTATCATGAAATATTATGGTGTCGTGCAACAGGTGCAAAATATTTAAACTTTACTATCGAAATAAATATTCGATTTGAGTTATGTGATTTTTACTACTACTACGTGATTTTTACGGTACCCATAATCGTGTTGTTAAGTCGACTAGTCGTCGGTTGGTGAATAAATTCTAATCAACATGCTCAGTATACAATCAAACAATTCATGGATGTCATCATAACGCGAGGTCTGCAAAAAATAGCTGCATTCATTCGCTAGATGATAGACAAGATTCTCTATCTGTACTCTGGAGCAGTTTAAGTGGACCACGATTTCTGACTGAAAATCATTTTCAGCGCCGAAGCCTATATTTGGATAAATGGCTATGTCAATAAGTAAATAATATTTTTACATTTTGCGAGATAACAATTCACATAAGACCCATCAGTTGCAAATCTACCCAGAAAAATTCACTGCTTGATGCGGATGACGATTTGGCAACGCCATTGGCACCTTCCTCCAATATGAAGCTCGATGATGACCAATTTTTGTGGCCTAAATTGGAAAATATGTTCCGACAACATGACGCTACGAGCCATATAACGCATGCAACAATGGATCTTCTGCATGACAAATTCAACGGTAAGGTTATCTCGCGTTTTAACAACGTCACCTAGCCATGTAACCTGGCTGTGTAAGTTAACGCCATTAGACTTTTTCTTGTAGGGCTTTCTTAAATCACAAGTTTATGCCAAAAAGATACTAAGATCAACCGTTAGTTGTACAAGTCAGTACAAGCAATCAACGATATTCAGCCAGATTTATGCAGTGGAGTCATCAAAAATTTAACTCTCGGATACGCCATGCAGCGAAGTCACAGTGGATATTTGGCCAAAACTTATGCACGTTATATTTCGTGCAAAACTTATTTTATTTAAATTTAAATTTTGAGCGCCCTTAATGATAAATCTTGTGCATAGATATCCATTGCAAAAAAAAGACTCCATTGCAAAAAAAGAAACGGGCGCTTTTGACTTTTTCGATTAGCTCGTGTAAAAGCGTAAAGAAATTAAATTTTATCAAAAAAAGTGAAATAAATATTAATTTCTATTAATATCGTCAATAATAAAACACAAATGTAATTTTCTGTATTGTTCGGTTTGAGTACAGTGAAATATATGATAGGTAATTACAATTATTATAGTATTGTATGAATATACAGTAGCTCTCCATAACAACATATTAAAATCATTTTGGAAATTCATTAACTTTAGTGGTTTAAAACCTGCTTTATTGATAACAAATTTTCACATTTTCCATGTTAGAATCATAAAATTTGATGCGAAATATATGATTCTTACACTATTCAATAGCACCTCTAATGTATTTTACAGAATTGATTATATTTCCATTTTATCAATCATAGCCCTGGTTCTGAATCGTGACAAATGTTATTTAGAAGTTATAGAATATTGTTGACACATGGTTTTTACATTTATAAGTCAGATTATAACGTCTCCAAAATTTGGCTGAATCTTTAGATTAGTTCAACAGAATGATTTACAAGATACTTTTACATCGGCGTTTTTGAAAATAATAGTTAAAAGATGCGAGTTACTTGATTTTTGTACTATTACTAGCATATGGTATGTTTTGGAATTATTAGAGTCTAGTTTCTCCATTGCCTTCCAGAATCGCGGCATATACTATTTGTAAGTTGAAAATAACTGTTGACACCATATAAACAACGGCTGTAATCCACAAACACTTAGAAGCTTACTTCGTGGAAATGTATAAATTTCGCCCAATTTACATTAAAGGGAAGAGCTGACTCTAATGTGAGTCCTTAACAATTGAGATGTACTGAAGATTGACTAGATTTTTTTTAAATATCTACAAGTTATTGTTGCAACAAATTCCTGATGAAAGCGAGACAGATGGTCACAAGGAATTATGCGACGTAAGAGGTAAGAAAAGCAACTGAACTTGGTTCAAACAAAAAAGTTCACCAAATTGTAAGTTAGCGTTGTAGTGGAATGTCTGATCTTAGAAACCGTCTTCAAACCAGATAGGTTATCGAAGGCTGACATAACGTTGTCACGCCCGCAGGGTCATGTCCACCCCCGCCTCTACGCTTTCCACCGCACATTAATTCGGACGACGTTTATATTCTCGGCTCGCCCTCCTCCCAATATTTATCGTTCGAGATTAACTCGATGTTCACTAGCATCAAAAGACGAATCGCTGAGTTGAGTGATATTGATTACTATATGGGATGGCAGTTTTTATTAGAGAGGCAATTTCGAGAGGACGATCAAACTCGGTAGTGGTATTACATGGAGGGCTTTAACTTTCTGGCATATATAGTTCTGAATCTCGATTAATTTTGTGAAAGATTATCCCTTAAAGATTAAATAAAAAATAATGTATGAAAATGAAATATATCTTATGGATGCTCCCTTAATACTAATTTGTGTTTCTTACTAACTAATTTTCAAGTATAGAATTTACAAGTTTTTTTTTAATAAACGACTCTACTAATAATACAAAAATAGTTTATAGTCTGATGCAAGAATTATCCTTATTAAGATATTACATATATATATATATATATATATATATATATATATATATATATATATATATATATATATATATACATATTATGAAATTAATACAAAACTAGCGGCGCCCGCTATTTATTAAGTTAATTGAAAGATATATAGGAAACGTAAACAAAGTAATTAGTAAGAATTCTTAAACTTGACTGCCTAATAATACAATTCATTCATGTCATTTTAATTCAAGTTAATCAAATAGCAACTGTGAAAATATCTTTCAAATATTAATAATTTGAAAAAAATATTAGACTACATAGTGAAAAAGTCTAAGAAAAGTCAGATAAATACAATGTTAATAAGGTTAAAATAAGAAAAACATTCAATGAATTACTTACAAAACAACCGACAGCACGGAAGAAAAATATGAGGCCAGTTTGCCTCACGACTTTTGTATTGATGTTAAATTAAGAATAACATTCAGACACCTATATCAAGATATCTAGAAGACAATAATTCAATTATAAATTCTATTGGCTTATGAGTTACAAAGTTGTCCACTTGCAAATATATTAAGCCTTTTATTATTAATTTTAATCGGGTCTAAAAATTATCACTTACTTTTTTACGTTTCCCATACCTCTTCCTAATATTTATTTTGACTACTGAGATTTTATCTAGTTAATTTAATTCCATTTTATGTATCATACAAGTATTTCTTCTCTTTAATAATAACATCTCTTGTGACAAAATGACGCAAAAGTGTGTAAAGTATAAGCGATAAGCATGCTGGCTTTATAATATAATAGAGATATGGCGCGTGAAATGCAGCTGTGTAATGGAACGACCTCTATTTTTCAGACGATGTTCGCTGTTGAACGGGCTCATCGAAACGAGTACAGTTTCTTGTAAGAAATATCTGACATAAAATATAAATAATAAATTAATGATAATACAATGTACGTTTTTTATTATATACGATCTACTCTTACATACTTATGACACTAAAATTTGGAATATAGAAGGAGCTGCAAGTTTCTTAAAATTTTAAGTTTTCAACGTCATCTTACACTTTCAAAACCTTTTTAATCTTTAGTCAAAAAATAGCGTTCCAAATATTTAATCATTTTTAATATTAACATTAAATTACTCGAAAATTTTTGTTTTAGTATATTAAATTCGTTAGTGTAGAAAATATTTTAGTGATATTTCCGCTATTTCTTTGATTAACAATTATAAAATTGTGATGCTTTTAAAGTATTTAAACTATTTATTTATCTATACAATTTCATCGTTTTATGTATGACCTAAAAATCAAGAATACGGTTTGATCAAAATAATGCAAATTACATTTTTTCATTTAAACATATTCGTACATATATAGAAATCTAGAATTCGCATTGGGCTTTTGAAACATTGCTTCTGTCTATATGCCAGGTGGCACTATTATCTTATGTGCTTGTTAGTGTATTTTCAGAATTAACTGCATCACAAAGGAATTTATATGTGTATACACTTACTAGCTTTTCCCGCAGCTCCGCTTACGTAACGGAACTTTCAGGATTTAATTTCAATATCTCTCTGACAAAATATCGTTGCCGCCTATACACCATCCATTATGCTTTGTGCTTGTCAGTGTTTTTAGAACAGGTCTCACATTTATTAAAATACCAGAGTATCTATAACACTTTTAAATACAAACATCTTCCAGATCAAAGTTCTCCATGATATTGAAAATCACATCAAAATCTATTTCGTTTAGCTCAAGTTATAAGTGAACAAACAAATAGACATTAAGTTAGACATCTAAAACGATTATGCAATCTTTGATTTGCTATTCGGCATAATCATGGTATATTTTTGTAAAATATAGCTCAACCTAATACCTCTTCCTTTGGTCGTGGTCGAATAGAGGAAGGTGTATTATTTTTTTATATTATTTTAATGATCTAAGCACACAAATATTTTGGTGATTTTAGCAAAAGATTGAAACGTAAACTGTTAATGGAATTAACTCAGGTCGATGATTCAGCTGTTAATGCATCACTTAAAAATTAGGATCAGCAAATATTAGTTCGGGTGAAGTTTGATCACTTTTTGTGGACGATAAGCTTTAAGAAATATAAATATTTGTTAATAACGAATTTTAGTAATATTAAGACTTCTGGTGAAGTTTTATCATCGTATATATGATACTGATGGAATCAAAAGCCAAGATCGAGTTGCAAAATTTGTTAGATCACACAGCTTCGTGGATCTTAGTGTCAGAGAAAATTTGTTTTAAATAGTATTCCAGTAGAATCAATTAATTAAACTTTAATTAAAAAGTGGAGTTTTGACGATAATACGGGAAAAAGCGAGTACAAAAATTCTTTCGTAGAGTCTAGTTTAGATGACGATAGTATATTTCTAACTTTTAACGTTGTTTCGTAGTTGGCAACAAATTCAAAGAGTGAAACCATCATTTTGTTGAAAAATCTGAACCCATATTTTACAAGATACTATAGACTACTATAGATATTTGTTTCCAATTAATGAAGAAAAGTCTTACTGCATCTAAGAATGAGAAATCTTCTTTTTATGAAAAGATAGCTTCCTTGTGTCCGACAATATTCACGTTTTCAACATCCAGCATTCTTTGCAACTGACTATGGTCAATGGTGAAATTTGTAGGACGTTAAGTAGAACATGATCAGCTAGACATTATTTTTGAGAAGCGACACACAAAATAAGATTAACATAGACAGGTGCGGCATCCATTAATATAGAGGTGACAAACCGAATTCAAAGCGATGAAAATAAATTCGGTTTGTCATCTTTACATCCATTTCTTTGAGTATTTTTTTCACTTTTCGTAAAGAATAAATTTAAAAAGTAACATGTTAGATCAAACGATAATAAGAAATGTTATCTGATAAGAAATTATAAATCAAAATCAGTTTAGTTCTCGATTAAGCTTAATTGTAGATAAACCACGAAGTGGTTGAAGCGGGATATCGAATGATGGTATTACCGCGAGAAAATTATTTTTGAATTTAGGTGTTTCAGCCAAAATCCCAGGATTAAATGAAGATTTATTTGGAATTTATTCTACAATTTTGCAAGCTTTATCTTCGCGATACAATATTAATGTAATTTAGTGAAATCATTTTCTAAACCTCGCGACTTTTGATACAAGAATATCCATGGTACAATTTCCCAGCTTCCGTTCCCAAATTACCAACATATGGCTCAGAAATTGTAAAGCAAGCATTAGTGTCTATCAGAAAATTATATGAAGAGGCTATTGAAGCTAATAATAACAATTTGAAGACATTTAGACGAGACCATGCGCGAACAATTTCTCGGGGACTTACTTTTACCGATTTAATGAATAGGTTACAGTTATTACCCTTCGTTATCAGCCTACGGAAGCTTCGCCGAAAGAAAAAAGGTTTTTTTTTAAATAGTCAGGTATTAAGTTTGTTAATAAGTTAGTGAATCTTGTAACTGTTTTTAAAACAGTATTTGAGTGTAGTTATGTTATTGTGCTTAAAAAATCAGAATTTTTCCTCAAGTTCATTGTAGTTTTTGTTATTATATGTTTTTTTTTAAATTAATTTTTTTAAGGATTATAGAAACACTTAGTTTATTTAAGGCCAAATTTTCCAATTTATTGTGTTTAATATTAATTTACATAGACATTCAAATTAACCATTTTTACATTTGTTTTATTTTGTAACCAATTTGTTGATAAATATTTCATATTATAATAATTTGTTGATAAATATTTCATATAAAATAAGTAAATAATACGTTTTATCATTTACAATCGTTTTAATATAATTATAATTCTTTGTTTCCGAATTGACCACAGATTTCTTTTAAATTCTTCCAAACTGCCATTTTTTTAAATACATAACTCGTTATAGGAATCCTACATTTAAAAGTCGATTGAATTTATACTGGAATATTGTGGAAGACGAGCTATAAGTTCGTCAACAACTATACATTTCCCGATTAATATTTTGTTTTTCTGTAAAAAATATTTTACCCTCAAAGTATAGTAACAATAGATTTTCAATTAAAATACCTCTTAAAAATTGTATGTCAGACTCCCCGTTTTAAGCAATTGAGAATTGATAGGGATCAATTAGTAGTAGTAAAAGGTTTTTCAGCAGGTGCACTCGAAGCTTTGAGAGTGTACAGAAGCTATGTTATTGAAATTACAGTTATCTAATTTAGTTATAGTAAATAATATTGGAAGAATTCTCATGGAAAGTTACAGTGTTGAGCAATGTATGCAAATAATTACATGCTTGGTAAACAAATGGTTCAGTAAACAATTAAACAATACCCGTAAGTTATCGAAACGTAAGGTCTGCAGCTGCAGAGAATGAGAGTGTAAATTATAACCCGAGGCAAACAGTTTCTCATCACACCAAAGGATTTAGCCTTTCGTAGATGGCAACTTGACGAATTTTGCATCAGGACTTGGTGTTGCACTCGTATAAATTTAATTGACTCAGGAAATAAAGGTAAACGACCATAGTTAGCATCAAACATTTGCTGATTGGGCTGTAGAGTAGTAAGAAGTGGATTTCGGACAAAAATAGTCTTTAGTGACGTAGCCATTTATCCAAATGTTCACGAGGTCCATACTTCGTGAGCATTTGGATGAATACGCTCGAGCCTATTTGATATGGCCGAGTCATCAAAAATTGAACCTCTCGCATGCGCTTTGTCACCAAGCAAAGCCACGTTGGTAATTTGGTCAATATTATATTTTATACATAATATATAAATATATAAACAAAAAAAAATTATATCCCACAGACAACTTACATTAATTAAATATAAATTTCGTACATCGTTAATGGAAAATTCAGTACAAAACAAAGATTGATGCTTCATTGTTAGCGATCGTTGGTGAATTTTAATTTTCTAACTATCCATTTCATTTGCGTAGTTTTATAAAAGAAGATTATAAAAAACCAAAGAATAAACAATCATACAATTCAATTTCAATGCCAATTTAATTTTACGGTCAATGTTTTTTATAATTAGTCAATAAAAATTATTGCTATTTGAAAATCTTTAATACCGTATAACATAATTTGCCCAAGTATCTGAGATTGTAAAAAATACCATTACAGATTTTTAAAACAAACTTTTTTGAATACGATACTGTTTCAATTATCATTCAGATAATTTATTATTTGCCTCTCAGTAATAACATTTTAATTAAAATTTAAAAATAAATCTACACGGTTTATTTATTATTTAATATGGCAACATTTATAAATGTGGCAACATAAACACAGCGCAATATTTTATAGATGAATAAATTATACAAAGAAGCAAATCTATCGAAATAAACGAACGCAATTTTTTTAAGTTATTTCGTCAACCGACTATTTGTTACCATTGAAACATTCAAGTGAAGTTGAGTTAATTAAGCACGAAACCTATCCTTTATTTTCTAGTTTTTTTTCCAATAGATAATGGTTTTACGGTTTACAACATGGTTTATGTTACCAAATTTTTATTTAATGCTACTTTCCCAACGGTGTAACGTGTAAATTACACGTAATTATGATATCACGCCAAATTCAAACTTTAGTTCGTTTGTAAAATGAGTGACTGATTTAAAATATAAACATTTATACTTATATATAAATATTCTCATATCTTAACTCTTATTACTCGACACTGCGTCGTGGTTATGCAACAGATCCAGACCAAGAAATTTGGTAAAAATATAGTTTATTAGTGAGGCCATAAAACAAAATTCGTTTGGACCAAAAACTAAGTACATAGTTACAAATTTTAATAATTTATTGTAAAATATGTAAAATATAATTATAACTATTGAGAAGAAATTCCAAGACTCTCTGTGAAAAAAGAGCATTAAAAGTACTTACAAATTATTTCGAAATATGCTATGATTATTAATGCATAAACTGGAAAGATAACAAAAATCGCATGCCTAATACCTTAAAAGTTTACAATTTTTGCAATACCATAGAAAAGTTTAAAAAAGTATTTTTTTTCTCTCTGAGTAAGGATGGTTTCGTCTTTCTTTTTTTCTGTTATATAAAAGATACAAAAGGTAGTTATAAAGCAGATGTACGAGTCTGGACACACTTATGTATATGCCTTCTAACTACGTTTTCTATCTTTTCAGAAAAGTAAATTTAACATATTATATTAATAAACTTAAAATATTAAGCGATTGTACTTACAAGCATTTACATTGTCACATTGTTGTTTTGAAATGTGCAAAGCGTTATTTACATCTTATTATTATACATAACTTAGTATTAGTAGTACTAACTTAGTAATTAGTGATACTAAGTAATGAGAAGTGCAAAAGTTGAATGTATGGTAAAATTATCTTTTCACTTTAATTGTTGGTGTATGATAATGAGCAAATATATATATATATATATATATATATATATATATATATATATATATATATATATATATATATATGTATGTATATTAATCTATTAGAAATAATTTTCTTTCATGTTTCTGATATAATTTAATAAATCAGTTATTCCGTCATAACAAAAATAATGTAAAAATAATTGAATGGTTTTAAATGACTTACTCTTGACGATAATACATTTTTTCTTCAGTAGCATGGTTTTTGCCAATACCATGTACAACAGTCTATTCTAAATTAAGATAGGATATAAATAGGCGAGAGGTTATAAGTAATCAAGAAATTTTTGCTATTCTGAGAGCACTTTACTAATTTATCGTGTAATAGTGAGAAAACGTATCATTTTTTATTTGACTTTTACACTAATTAATGTTTTGAAAAACCGATGCCAAATAGCATTTAGCAGTGCTGTAAGTTAGATGAAATAATTTAAATTAAAGTCCCGATCAAACTTAGTAACTGGAATTTTTTTTTTCAAATATATCAAAACCTCGGTAGACAATTTAGAATGGGTTCATAAAATATTAAACACAGTATTTCCCAAACGTGGCTTAAAATTTGTAATTTTTAAATTTTAATATAAGATAGACTTGTCGAGTAAGATACTCGACATAGTTTTTAAGAAACATTCTGCTAAAGGGTGTATTAAAATGTTTTTTTCAAATTAGTGTCAATTGAGAACTGAATAACTTATTTACAAAACTTCACTCGCATAGGCATGAAGCGTATAGATGTGACGAATTGAAAATGGTCTCTTGTGTTACTACAAACAATTTTGCGATTGCTAAAAATAACTCAGTTACGAAATTATGAAAAACGAAGTGAAATTATTTAGTATTTTCGGCATTTCCTAGTTGACTAGGACACCTAAACCTTTTTTACGTTTTTGTCTTCCAAAGTTTTGTAATTAGAGGGTCGTATAATTTGTGCTAAATACTAAAAAATACGAGAAAGAATGGCAATCAAATCATTAACAATTTTTAATTAACAGAAGTTACTAGATAGATATAAAACCTACGTGATATTTTACGGTTAGTGCAGTAAACCCTTAATAAGTAAATCGTAAATAATTACATAGTAAATTTTCACATTTTTCTTTTGGCACAGTCGATATTATTATTAAAAATATGCTCTCGTTTAATGTCTAAAATTATCTACCATGTTCATGGAGTATCACCATCCAATGTGAAAATTCTCATTTATATACCGATACTGCTATATTTAGTACATAGCAACATCAGAAAATTGATTGATTCAAATTACCTCAAAATTAACATTCAATAGAAATACTGCGAGAATATTTTCTACCACTTAACCATAAGGTATTGTCTGGCCGTGTTATAAAAATATTTAGTTGCTTCCACAATATTTAACTGCTGTCCTTACAGCATTAAAATATAAATGGTTTACGACAAACAAAATAATATAAATAAGATAAGATAAAGTTTTCTAACCTCTATTATAATTTCATCATTAGTTTTTGTTCATTGCCTTTCTATTAGTAAATAGTTTAGCTGTGTTCACTTTAGATATGTCTCGTTTCACATTTAATTTTAACCGTTCATGTAAAATGTATCGTGTTTATAATAGTCAACATAAATACTTTAAGTGAAGCTCCGGTTATTTTTTTCTATTTTGGCTTATGGCGATAAATAGACAAAAGTTTATTTTGTGGGACGTAGAGTCTTCATGAAGTAATTTTTAGTTAAAAATTATAAAAATGCCTATATATTGTATAATACTTTCTATGCACTAATAAATAGCGAAGTCTGGAATATTACATCTACACCCTTAAAATTTTCCTCGATAACTGTACATCTTATGTACGACGCTAGGTTCACATTACGACAATATAAGAATTATGAAGGCACACGCCGTCACGTCAATCTACATATCACAGAGTAATCTTGGGTTTTTCACACGTTTTCCCTATTCGCAGGGGATCAGGGCGATTTGGGCCGTGGTTTTTGATTAAAAAAGCGAGCTCCCTTATTCGGAACAGCGACGCGCCGAGGTAAACATCTAAAGGAAATATTCGGAGGGATTAGGACTTTCGATACTATTCGATTGAAATAATCAAACTTTCTATTAGATGTTAATTTAATCGACATTCAATTGAATTTCTTCGTTATGTAATGACGTGTGTTTATGTTGTTTGATTCGAAATTTTTTTATGTATTATGTGAATATTTTATTAAAGTAAAATAGTAAAGGATGGCGTCTCTATATGCATAAAGGATGATATGTTAATATTATCATAGTACGTGATAAACTATATAAATTATTTTTTAGTTTTATAGGCAATCAATAATGTTTGTTTAACTAAAGAAATAATTAAAACATTTATTTAAAGATCAAGTTCATATTTTACCCTTATTTATTAATCGGTTTGTATTGGTTGATCCAATTTATTCAAAATGACTTCATAATTAACACTCAATAGGAATACTGCGGGGATATTTTTTACCCCTTAACATTAACATATTGTTTGGCCGTGTTATAAAATGTTAGTCTGTGTCAATTCAATATCTAAACTAAATGTTACAAAATATTCCCATCTGAATATCAATTTATACGTTAAAAGTAAATGGACATAAAAACAAATATGCTTAGTACATAGCAGTTATTTCCCTGGTATTTTTTTCTCAGTTTAGGAGGAATTATCTCAACACTAAAACATTAAAAATTGTAAGTATTTTACTTTTCCAAGTACTATTATAGTATCTTGGTACTTTTTACATTACATCAAATAAAAAAATCAGATGATTTTTAATACTTCTAAATTAAGTTGAGTCGAGAAATTATACCCTTCCATATACGAAACCAACATAAATTCACACAAAGCTTTAAGCTGCAAAAGGTCCGAAACACTGAAACTCCACTACCACCGTCATAATTTGCTCAAGTCTAAAAGCTCGCTAAAACGCCCCCATACGTTCATACGCCATATATTTGAAACCATATAAGCTAACACGCACAACTTTAGTACACTTCGCTTTAATTGATTCATAAATGGGGTTCCATGGGGATCTGGGGGGTGGCTAACGTCCATTTCGAATGTATCAAAGTACTCTGGCTAATTGCGTACTCTCTTTTGAATAGTGGTAAGTTGTAGGCATTCGGGCTATTGGTGCTATATATGACCCTCACAATAGTTTCGATCCCCATATTTTCCCGACAATTCAAGGTAAAATGGTGTGGCTAGTAATTATGAATAGTTGTTTTCGACTTCGGTAAGGCTGCCCCTCCAGAGTTAACCTGGAAACAGTTTATTGGCATAAGGGTTTAATTAAAATACGGTGCGTTTGTTAAAGGTGTTCAAAAATATTTAATAAAGCGGTTTTGTCTATCTGCTCAATTTAACTAGTCTTCCGCTATCATACACTTTCGTTTACTTCTTTACGTTATCAGGAATGTGTTTTGAGTACAAACTAACAATGCCAGCTTAATGACAATCTTGAATATTTTCAAATATATATGTGTCTCTCTTACGAGGAAATGATAATTATCTTTTCTTATTTTATGTAATGTTATTTATTACAAATTATTTTAGATATAATATTGGTTAATCTGAAGGAAATTTAACTACTATTTTTTTTTCAACATAATATCACAATTTTTACACCAGGCATATAAAAGTATTAAAATAACTAGAGTCTCTTCATCGTATTGACATAAATACCATATATAATGAATGTTACAATAAAATAATTGACAATACATTGAAGGTATGACTCCAATATAAGGTTATTCAAGGAATATTCCATCATTGTTTATATTAAATTATGAAGAAAATAATATTTACAATGTATGGATAGTTCACCTAATATATAATTAGGGTATGTTAATTTATCTCTTCGATTTATCTACTTAATGATTTAAAGGATTTTTTAATTTCTTTATTAAGTTACGTATAGAGTACGTTAGTTGGATTATATAATATGTGTCTTTTATCGACAAGAATTGTTCATAACATATCATTTTTAATTATAATGTAATTTTGAAATATCCGTCATGCTTTCAAATAACGTTATAATAAAAAGCATATTAGTTATTAAATATGTATACACAAGAAAGTAATTGACTGAATAAATATACTAAAGCAAAAAAAATTAAATCAGTAAAAAAAAAATTAACGTTAAAATCCAGTAAAAGGAAATACTCATAGTTTTTTCAAATATAGCTCTTTCAAATATTGCTTTCTATATTGCTTTTAATGACCCTCTTCATCATGGAGGCTAAGTAATAATGTAATCCTAATTAAAACATAATTTTAATATTCTCTCACCTTTTTCAGTATTATTTGCTGTCTAATTCGGCGTTGCCAAAAGTACTCATATCATGTGTCAAACCTTGGCATGTTTATGGATAGTTAGCTAACATTCCACGTTTACATTGCAGATATTTCCCAAAGTTCGTATTACATTCTCCATTTTAATATCAGGCTTTTCGATTTTATCAATGTTAACTGTATAAATGAAATGCATCCATTAAATTTTCCATCTAAAGGAAATTTAAAAAAGTGTCGATTATTATATACAGACAGATTTCGTTATTACCTTTATCCTACGAATTTTTTCTTACGCACCGACTATGAATCTTTATTTGTAAGGCAAGAGTTGCTCTTAAATACCGCTTCATAAAATTTCTCAATAGTTATCAACGATCCTGAAATATGTAGAATGGTATCGTTTTATTCTCCTGGATCTTTTATTCGAATTATAAGGTAGTTATAATTTTATGACCCATTAATAAAATTTACATGGAGTTCCCTTTTTAATGTACGCTGACATCTTTTCATTTAGTAACGAATTCTGTTCTGGATTTTAAAATTTTTTGCGCTCGATTGACAATTTCATTAATTTAGTCTGGAGTTCTTGTATTGTTTACCTCTTTACCTAAAATACCTCAAGAACTCTCTTACATAAAATTCTGAAAAATTTTTGAATCGTATAAAGCTTGCTCTTCCTTATTAAGATGTATGCAAACTGATATGCCAAAATCTAAGTTTCTACGTTAAACAATTTTTGAGAAGAACATGTGTAAAATACGTACATACATATATGGATACTTGGGTGATATAAGGATCCTATTTTGTTTGGTGGAGTATGACCTAAAAATATGAAAAAAAAATCTGTAATCATCATTAATATCTATATGTAGTATATTAAACAATGATTGCATGGAAATAAGTTTAGATTTAAACATTTATATTTATATATTAAAAAAATCCTAATTGAGTTTACTTTATATATTATTATTTCACCTAGACAAATATTTTATAGGAAAAGTTTATTGTAAATGCAAAAATGAAAACACATGAAATGGACAAAATTTTTGTAAATAATTTATTTCACAGTTCTCCAATGTTTTATTTTCGTTACGTATATTTGATAGTAATCTAAACTATTTATTTTACGAGGTTTCCTTGCGATTAAAAACAAAATTGTGAAAAAAAAAATTAAAATTTCAGAATCTCTGAATACATACAAACTAATGGGTATTAAAACAACTATGCAAAACGGTTTCCTTTAGGGCAGTCATTTGGGCTTTGGTTTTCCTTAGGTCAGTTAAAAGTATTTATTAAAAAATTTTAGATATTTCCAGCATAACTCTTCTTGGAACCGTGTTTAAGAAAATTGTAGTCTGCCCAAATGACAATGTTTCCAGTGCACTTTTTAGTCCAATTTTTATTAAATAATGTAAGTTTCTAAGTCAATATTTAGAGCGGAGTGCAATAAAATACTTGATACTAATAAAATAAGGCAAAAATTAGGGATGCCTGTATTAATCATAATGGGGTAATAAATGAGATATTCCATATACTTATAAGGCATCAAATTAAAAACTTCTTATGTGTAGGTCATTTAAATAATTGTCTCTTCTTTTTATCAAATGTGTTCTGTGTTAGCGTAATATTATTATTAGATGTTTCCATTTTCAAAGGTGTTACTTAACATATTTGCGTTAATAATGAATATTACTGATATGCTTCTTTTTATTTATAACAGTAAATCTATCAAATATTACAACTAAGCTATATTTTGACGCCCTATCAGCTACTCTTTTTACAAACAGTAAAACGTAAATCTAGCAATACCCACGTTAAGCGTATCCACTTCATTGACCTCCCTGATGAAGACTGGACCTGTTTTAAAGGGAGAAAAACTAATAACTTACAATATTCCTTAAACATTGACAAAACGAATCCGATCCATCTAGGGCTAATACTGTCCAACGTCCGCATCTATACACGCACACATCACGAAACCATCCGTTTAACTTAACCTTCTTCCTAACCCCTCATGATACATGGTGGCGGACCATCTAGAAGCGCCGGCATAAACAGGGCCGGCGCCCGCTTCAACGGGCACGTAAACTTATTCAGCAATATGAGAATTATGATAATATGTGAGGGTTGCGGGCTGCGGGCTGAAGATTTGGCCGAGGCATTTATCAAGCGGCCCGCTAGTGGAGACGTGTCGTTTTTTATTCGTCCGTCTCATAAGGTCAAGTCGGGACTCAGGCCAATTGCTTTCTGGGACGGTGGGATAGAGCGAATTGCGTAGGAAAATAAGGTGGTGATGGTAAATATAGCTATATGCATATATATGCGCTATATACTTGCTCGTGCAGGGAGCGTGCAGAGAATTTAAGTTAAAATGGATTACGAGCTGTCTCGTTGTATATGTTTTAAAAGAGCGAGTTCATTTGTCAATTTGTCAGAGAATGTCTTCGGCTTAAAAACCCGATAATATTAAAAGAAGTCTACAAATGAAATAATGTTCTTAGTGACAATGAATACTGTATTTTGATAAAAAACATATTTTCATTTAATCACATCATGGTATTCGTATCCTTAAATTTTTTTAAGGGTCCCAAAAATTCATTTAAAAAGTTACATGATGAAGCCGTAGAATTGCTTTGAGTGTTTGTATAACATTTACTTACGCAGTTGTTCGATAACTATATTATTTAGTGAAACTTTTATTGATATTGATAATTTCTTTTTTTAATAAAAACAGGAATGGTAACAAAGACCGAGTGAATCAAATTGATAGCAGAAATATATAAAAGCATTGAAATAAACAAACATACATAAGATAGATAGTTCAAATACCAATGGATTACAATAAATAATGTACTATAATAGGATGGCTGAAAAAGTTAGTGTTATACAAAGATCGCATGAGTGGCAATTACTTGATAGAAGAGAATTGAAAATATATGAATGAATGGAATAAATAAAATGTTAACCTAAATAGTCACATATTTAACTATTATTATATTTATAATTTATCGTTTACCTATAAATGTAACTTTTTTGTTCTCCTGTGCAGTTTATTTTATTCCTGTGCAGTTTATTTTATGGAGTCGTCATTTTATTTGATTGAAACGTCTAAGTACTTAAGTTATCTGAAAAAAATATTGATGGTTACAATATAATTAAACCATTTAATGTGATGAAAGTAACAGGTCATAATTTTCAACATTTTTGGGTTCGTATATACATATTTTGTTAAGTATTCATTAGTACCAAGACCTTTATATAAATATACATATATATATATATATATATATATATATATATATATATATATATATATATATATACATATATATATATATATATATATATATATATATATATACATATACATATATATATATATATATACATACATATATATCAATATAGTTATATTAATATCGGTAAAAGATAACTTCACTACTCTTATGAATAGATATTAATCTCTTCAAGATTATAAAAAATAATCGATGACAAGCAAACATAGTGGTAAATCGTATCTTTAACCCTCAAGCTTTATTCATTCCCATGTGCATATCGTATTTTTCTTAAGTAACCATTAGTTGAAGGATACTCCTTTTGGGAGTTTGATGTTGGTGCTTGTTTTGTAATTTAATATAATTTTGTTACCGCTGACGTCAATTTTCCATTGAAATTTTATTTGATATGATCAATTAGGCAAGCACCGAGTCTCATATTACATCTGCATTAATCAATAAATCGTTGATACGAATATAAATACGTATATATTACATGTATATATACGTATATTCGAATATAAATACAAATTTACATATTTGGGGGAAAATAATCGAAATTTAATTTTGTCGTTTTTGTACTGCATTCGGCAACTTCTGCTTATTACATTCAAAATTTTAGTGTTTAATTATTATCACAGTTACTGAGCGCTACTTCACTATATAGATTAGCAATGTCTACACAAATCGTTAGTAGGTATTTTTAATTTATATTACGTGTTTGGATTGTTACTAAGCAATAAAAAGCTATGTTATTGGAAAGACAAATTTATGGCCAATACAAAATTTAAAAAAAAATATCTCTTTTATATATATATATATATATATATATATATATATATACTTGTGCCTGTTGATGTATATGTATGTATGTATCATATATAAAGGATATAAAAATATTTACAACTTTTCGTCATCGTAAATATTCGATATACAATTTTATTTACTTTACCAAGATATCAGCAGAGTTTAAATATGCGCCAAAAACTTGATGAAGCAACTTAATGTTTTCTTAAAAATATGGAGGTTTCTAGTGCATTATGACGGGACTATAAATTTACTTAAAGCCATTAACTAGTTATAGATACGGTCTACGTTATTGGTTTTGAGTGTTGTTGGCGTTTATGATTATGTTAGTTCATTGGTTGGTTTACTATTATTGCTAAATTCAACTGTAATAGTTTGGGTTATTTTAAATTAGGTTCAAACTGTGGACGATTATGATAAGATAATGTAGAATTTAAGTTTAATCAAAAAATTAATTACAATGCCAGGATAGAAATATTAAGAAAAGTTATTTGCAGAATACAGGTCGATTCCAAAAAAAAATTCAAAAAACTTTTTGGTAAGTTCGATCATCTCATTTTATTGAAGGAACTATCTTTTATTGATACCAAGGGTAATTTGCTTCATTGGTTTATACATATATCAGCAATAGACAAGCATTGAATATATTTGGCGTTAATTTTGTAGAAATTCATTATTCACAATTAAATGAAACTACGTAATGTACTATTATTTCTACTTTCTTTAAGTTCTTTATCGTGACCTAGGTTTCGTTGTATTACAATATCTTCTGGTGGGCTATTAGCAGAGATCTTTGCTAATAGCCCACCTGAAGATGTTGTAATACAACGACACCTGGGTCGTGGTAAAGAACTTAAAGAAACTAGAAATAATACTACATCACGTAGTTTCATTTAATTGTGAATAGACAAGCATTTAAAACTACAGGTTTTATATCGACGTGTGTTTTTTTAATTCAGGAGTGCCTAAAGTTTCCACTTACTTGCCCCCTGTTAATTTGTCATTTTTATAAATGATACTAGTAACTGCTTCAATTGTAGCAAGTTCCTGTAGTATGCTAATAGTTTTAAGCTATTATCAAAAATAAAAAATAACACCAATTAACAGACACTCAATCACAGCAGAATCTTAATAGGCTCGATGCATATTGCAGTACCAACAAAATATATTTATACTCCATTCAATTTGAAAAGAGAATGTTTATAAACAATGAGATTTGACAGTTTAGATATTGTAAACCTTTTTCTTACATTCGCGTTGGTAATTTAATGTGGATTTATTTAGTATATTACACTGTATACATAACTAACTTATATTATATAGGTTATATTTAAAAAAATTCAAATAAGTAAGATGAAGTGTTTCGAACTATTTAAAAGTATTACTGTTACATAAAAAAGACATGCAATAAAATAATACCCAAAAGAGAAATAGTCGTTTAATTACATATTAAGTTATACAAAAAAATATTACAAAGTAAACACAAATGCTTAATTTTTGAGTAATCAATAATTTTTTTTTTTAAACGAACTAATGCATAAAAATACACGAAATACAATAACATTTCACAGACAAAATACACTGAATACATGTACAATTACATTACAATGCATCTGGGCTTCACCCGATATCCAAAGATGGTTGTGCCTAATGCTAGTGCCGGCGAGGCCGACCTTTTGCCGATATCACAGAGAAATAGTATAACAGAACATATTATATCTATTACAGAACATATTCGCAAAACATATTCATCATAAATCTATCTATTACATGGTATATCAACATTAACAATGTTTTTTCTGCCATGCCCTGGGGCTTATTAAATGACATTTCTCAAAGTAGAAATCTTTTGACATCGTTTAATTTAAAAGTAGTGTTTTCATTTCTTTTGTGCCCAGATCGTTTTGATTGCGTTTATTTTACAGTGATATGACGGTAATCTTAGTATTTTAAAGTGATATGTGTTCTCGGACAGATTGGTACTGTCCTTAATTTCATATTCCATTCGCCATTTTAATTACACTTATAAAACACATAATAATATAATAAATTTAATATAATTGCAAAATAATTTTATAAAACGCCAAAACTTTAGAGAGCAATATTGCTCAATGACAAGTCAGTTCGCCATTACGTTGATAAGTGTGGCAAGCAATCAAGCGTCGTATATACGCGGTATACATAAGTTGCCATACGTGAGTATATAGTAAACAAACAAATATAATTGATCTTCTGAATCTACATGCCTTTGGATAAGAAGTGTGTCCCTTGTAAATTTATAAATAATGAATATGGCAAATAATTATACTAGCTGTGCGCTTGGATTAATTCAGATTTGTAAGTCCCATGTATATGTATATATGGCCACTACAATGTAATTGTTAGGTTTCATGCTTGTGCAACACGCGGACAGATAGATAATCACACGAACCCGCATTAGTTATCCTCAAAACAAAAACTAATAATTTAGTTTTACCAGACATACATATCCGAATGGAGAATAAAAGTTTATGGGCCCGCAAAATTCATAAGCACAAATCGGTATTTTTAGCTGATAAACTGATGATTTTATAAAAATCGTACGTACGGTTTTAAAATAATATTATTAACTAAATCTCAAGGTGTATTGACCACAATAATGGGTATTACATTTCTTCTCTTTCTAATATCTATTCAAATACTTTTGAGACTTTTCAAGTTGTATGAATATATAGGTATATAAATTTGAAACAAATATTTAATTATTTCTCGAAGATTTTGGGATAAGGTAAATATTACATTTTCCGCAGCCATTGACACACATATATTATTTTTAAACTACATGTACGAAACTGCAAACGTAAATTATCTTTTCAGAATAATATTTCAATATTATATTATTTTCCACTTAGTACACTATGATGCTCTTAAAAATAGCGTTTTGTTATTGTAAGACTATTAAACTGCGTCATAATGAATCACTGCGAATTTACTATAAAATATATAAATACAATCAAGGCTATTTTTGCGCGTATTAGCGTAGGGTAATTCAACATGACTGTTCGATGAAACGACCAACCGAAAAATATTACTGTCTGCTCTAAATGTCGTGAGCTAAGATTGGTGATCGATTGCTACTCGAACACGATTTTGCTGTTTACATTTTTTTATTTAAAAAAATTAAATAGTAAGTGTTTTTAAACTTCAAAATTTCAATTTACCTCAAACTTTTTTAGTATATTGATATTTGACTACAACGTTAAATATTATAAATATTAATATTTTTAAAATTTATTATGATTTTACTGTTTTTTTCGGTGAATACAATAACCTGTCGATAACATAATCTCAAATTGAATAACAAATTCATAAGTGGTGCTAAACTATGATGGCAGATTATGCTTACATATCAGATAATCTTAAAAATGACAGTTATTAAAGAGATTTCAATGACACTTGAGAATCCTACATCTGAACGGCTTCAAGAAGAACTACTATTAACAGTACCTTTAACATGAAGATTTAATGAGGATGCTCACAAAAAGACACGCCTTCAAAATACATGACTGACACGTACCCAGTTGCAAAACTGCTTACTAGCATTCGGAAACTGTCCAAGCAAGTAGCAAAGGTACTCGCATCCCTGGATTATATTAGTGAAAAAAAGGAAAGGTAAAGTAAAAATAATAAGATTAAAAATCTTAATATTAAAAAGCAAAAAATGAAATTACATTCAAGTTCCGAGGAAGAAGAAACGATAGAATTAGCCGATGAAAATTTCGATCCAGAAGATAATATATATGATGCGTGGAATGCGGCGAAAATTACTATGAGACTGAAAAAAGTAGAAGATTAACTGCAATGAATCGTTTGTAAATTAAGGCCGGATGTAAATTGCACTCCAGTCAACAATTCTTGCAAACCTTGTGGCAAGAAAATGAAGAAACAAGAAAAGGAAAAGAAAAAAAGTAACGGAAAAGGCAAAAGGAGAAGAAAAATTACCCGGAAATTATATGGCCATCTTATCCTTACATGAGCGACCAACTTTTAACGGATTTTAACATTAAAGCGTTTTCTATTGTTTTTGAAATAAATATGTCTCATATTAAGAATAATCATCGAAAATATACATCGAAATAAGAGTAAAAGTTCAGTTGTTATAAAAACATTATCCTATAGTACGTATACAATTTGTAAGCTTCACTGGAATATATTTTAGTACCAGCATTTATTTGAAAACAAAATAACATATCTCACAATGTTTCATTAATTATCTATACGCCAAATATATCATAACTATATCCGTATATAAGGTAATCAAATCTAGAAATATACCAGCGTAAGCTGACACATTGTAGCTGTCTCACTCTAACGCCTTATACAATTAATGAATAGCATATATGATCTAGACCTTTTCAGAGTCGAGATTTCAAATATTTTCACGAAATGTTTGAAACGCCTGCACTATTTTGTAAAAAAATGGGGTTTGTACATTTTTGCCGTGTAAAATTTTACAATTCGTATCAGTAAAATAATGGTATAATTTTTGTATTTATAACATTTTTTTATAGTGAAACTTTCTGAAGTAAATATTTTGATTATGTATATAGTTTTATAACATTCTGAGTATAATACAATGAATTTTATAAATTGTCGTCGGTTGATCGGATATATGTTTGGGCGAACCATATTTTAACTGTCAAATTCCATTGTTTACAAAAATTCTCTTTTGAAATTGAATGGATTATAAGTTACAGTAAGTGCGAATCGATTACTTTTTTTAAAATAAGATGTTCGATTCCAATCTTTGTAATATTGGTGGCATTTCATTGGAGTCTGTTCATAATACAAATAAATTCACACAAAACAAATTACTACACGGACCTATGTATTGCTGAGTTTCGTGTTGAGGACTATCAATTAGGGCGATATGAATGTATTCTATATCTTGTTCGACCTCAACTTGAGTTTGCTTTCGCTATTTTACCTTACTTTGCTATTTTTTCTAATGTGATTGAATGACTGCAAAGGCGGTATATTAGCACATTGCAATACTTCTTAACTCGCCAAAAAGAACTATGCTAAGGTAATTTCGCTCTTTAAATACAGCATATTACGTAGCAGGAGTGTCGAATTGTGAGAAATAGTGCTGTATAAAATCGCTGCTGTATAACGTTCAGACATTATGAACCAACTGCAATTTCGTGTGCCCGGGAGATCAAACCTCAGCTCTGCGCTCTTTCACCGTCCCACAGCTCATAGTAATGCCTTTATCCGAGCGCCATGCAAACTTTATGATGATTGCGACAAACTATTCCATTCTGTCGACATTTTTTATAGTTCGCTATCTCAATGTAAGCTATGTTTTTCCAAAATATTGTTTAAAGGTCAATCGCTTAATAAAAAAATAATAATATTAACATTCAATTCGCGTATTCTATTTCATAATTGTTATTTAAATTATTATTTGTGTTATCATATTCTCGCTAGGATTATTTCCAACATTTTTTCATCACTCTGTATGTCATTATTATCGTCATTATTATTATGTTTATTCAGACCTCGTGAAAACAATTAATGTTATTTTTAATTTTGTGTTCCAGCATCTTTATAATTATTATCTTAGTTATTATTCATGTTATTCAATTTTTGTTACCATTCCATTTTATTTAATTCATGTTTATTTTTAATGTTCTGCATTTCTGTTGCTACATTATCACTATTGTTTCATATAGCATTATTATAATATATATTAATCAGTATGTATATGTATCGATACTCAACGTACATTACTACCTGGATTTAGGATTGTTAGGTTATAAGTCTGCCTAATATAAAACTTACATATTTTTATTACGTCATTCCTTGCATCTATTTTTCCCCGTGTGAAATAAAATAAATATTGACGCAAGAAGAAATAAGAAAAAAAAGGATGGACATCGTTTACTTGACAATCCTTTATTTTGCAATACATGTGAAAATAGTCATACTCAGAAGGGTCCAAGCGAATTCCAAAGGGGTATAGAAACTAAGGTGACCATTCTTCTAATACGTCGAATAAACCCGTAAATAAAAAATCCGTAATAAAAGTTGCTGAAGATACGAAAAACAATTTCGACTTCATTTACGTTTTTTCTAAAAAATGTTAGAGTAAAGGTTATTATATTAATATATATTTTCGATAGAATCATAAACAGAATATTATTTAGAATCATCTGAATGTGATAAAAATTCTACCGATATCATAAATATATTCGTTATTAAAGATTAAACCTGAGTTCATCGTTATGATCTGGAAAGCTGGCAAGAACAGAAGTAGAGAGAAAATTATTATACGCCATTTTGTAAATTTCTTTATTTTTCTCCAGAAAACTTTAATGAAAAAAAAACAATTTCATGAAGACGAACATTATACCTTTATTATTTTAAGGTAATTAATTGATGCAATAAGTTTATTAGGGTTAAGGTGATTATTATGAAAATACAGATGCCACGTATGCCTCTTTTCTTTCGTGATACTACAAGTGTTAATTTCATTTTGTTTAACTTTTTTTAAATTTGTATTTGCTTTTAAATCAATTTCGCATCGATCATTTTGGGTGATTCAAAGCAATAATCAATGAATTACACATTTAGTACTTGTTTTAATTTTACTTAGTTGCATATGTAAAAAGATTAAATGTAATTCAAAGTAATATCTATAATAGAATAAAAAAATATTTGTCCGAAAACTTTCTAAATTTTTATTAACTTCTTAATACTAATTATATTTACATAATTTTTCTAATAAATTACAAAATTAGACGATCGATTTCAGAAGCAGTTTATAATGTTAATTAACCCAGCAGATTAATTTGTAGAATATATTTTTAGTTCTATTTTAGTTTGAAAAATATTCATTCTTATTTCCCATCAAATTACAAACATGAAAATTGGTTTATTCCTTATTCAATAACGTAAGCATCACCAATCAATTAACTTGTATTTTCGATAATGAACGAAATGTAAACATTTAATTTCAATAGAATGGTTCATATTTCCACAGGAATATATTATCTTTGGTTGTTCAATAATTAATTGATATGTGGTATTTGTTTACTCAAAATGATACGTATTCCCAAAATTGCATATATTTAAGGTGAATAAATCATTTTAACGTTTCATTTTAAGGATTAAATTAATTCAAAAACGATAATAATTATTTTGAATTAATAAGAAATTTGGCAGTTGCTGCTCGATAATCATTACTTTGAGTTAGATGTGGTATAGGAACTGTGTATACGATTTTGACTCGTAAAAGAATAAGTCGTGTTTTTTATAATCATACCTAATGAACTAAATGTTTCTGTTTGATTTCTTATTTGGTTTCTAAGTGACATTTCTGACTGTAATAGAAATGTCAATTAGGTTCTAAAATGTACATTAAGTTCTGCAGTATAAAGACATTAACAGAACTAGAAAATTAGATTCACTCCTCTTTTTTTTTATTTTTTGTTAAATTTTATTTTCATTTTATATTTATATTGCCATTTTAGTGTGTATGTGTATATAATACCCTAAAACTTTGACGGAACATGCATCTGATATATTTTTAATTCCATTTTAAAACGAATGCCGATAACTAATAATTAAATTTAACTTGATATTTACCTTGAGTATTTCTCGGTTCATTGTATATTGGCATTTTTCTCTCCAAGCAGTAATATATAAGGAAATCGCATGAATTTCGGGCATTGTTTAGCTGTTTGTCGTGTGCTGACATTAACTAATAGATTATTCGATCGCTCGAGAATTGTGATTAGGAAGTTGATTATTAATTTAAAAACTATCAATAATTAGTGTTAATTTAATTGAAATGGATATATTGCTCAGTAGTCTTTATATCAGGGTTTTTTATTATGAAAGATGCCCAACGTTTTGCGCTCATAATCTTTAAATTAAAAAAAAATAGTAAGAAAAAGGTCTTTTTCATGTTTTATTGTATATTCATATATAACTATAATAACTTGAGATTGTGTTGGGAATTGTAGTCAAAATTCATTTATATTTAAAAACTGAACAGTCTGTTTTATGTGAACATTAAGAAAAAAGGTAAAAAAAATGTTTCATTTTTTTTTTCTTGTGGTAAAATTTAATTCCCTGCTGATAAAAGCAATAAAGAAACTCGACTACATTCTTACCAAATACAATATTTCGTATTTAAATTTTGTTTTGTTATATTAGCGATTGCGGATTTTAAATATTATACTTGACATTTTCTATGAGACTAAATCCAAATCAAAGTATAAAATTTAAATTAAGTATAAATTCAACTTAATTATTTCCGTGACCTCATTAATATATTGATATACATTAATACAACTTTATTTATTTCTCAACTTTATTTATTACATTAATGCAACTTTATTTAGTTCTGTAATCAATGAATATTACAATATGTTTAAATATATTCCAATAGCAAAAGAAAACTACATTTAAATTAAGTACGAAAATTCATATTCTGAATCGAATTTCCTCGATATTTTATACTAACGCCAGAAGATACTAGCCGATTTAATCATTTCCGGCGTATATTTATGAAGTAAGTTTATGTTTTCCTGCCAGCCGTTTTAATATGAAGGTTGCCAGCGCCATACTACAAGATCATAAATATAATAAAATCCATATTTGCTGGATGCGGTCCAAAACAATCCAAATACGGTCCGCGCCATCCTATCGGGGCGACTGTGCAAAACGATATCGGCTTTGGTTTGTGACGGCATTAGTTTATTGTTTGATTCGCTATTGATGCCAGATTGGACTGTAATAGTGACATTGTAGGTTAAGCACAATTCTCTATAAGGCATGACATTTAGAATTGATGAGTCATTTAGATTATATCGGTATAATTTGCGGCCGTATCGAATCCAATTATTTTGTTGAAATTAAAATGCCAAGAAATATATTAATTTACTTTAGGCCAAAAAAATCTGATAAAATTTGTTGTTTTGGCTGCCCTCCAAATTTTTCTACATTTTTAGACATACTCAAATCACATTAAATACGTTATCTTTTGACTACTATAATAACGATAGACTGAAGAATACATTTGTATTTTTTGTAAGGGAAAATTATGCGAAATGGAATTACATTTTCCATGTTCTGTGACATCATTATATTTTGTGCACATGTGTTTATTCATTGTATCCGAGTGTAGATCATTATAATTCATATTTTAGGTTGCTTATATCATGACTGATTATTTCAAAAACATTTAAATAAAAAAGTTGAAATATTTTCTTTTTATTACTATTTTATTAATTTTTTTATATTTTTAATTTTTGAGTATATGAATCCCAAAATTATTTACATCCGTGCTTGTAATATCATTACCAATCCTCTTTTTCTAATATTTGGGACTAAAAATTATACAATTTTTATGCTCGTCGAGTACTTTTTATACAATTATATTCCTTTTACTATATTTTCTTCATATTTGTTTCTTCATTGCCAAAACCATTGAATCCATTTAATAGTTTCAAATATATTTATTCGCCTAAATTATTGACTCCATTTAATAGTGTCAAGTAGATTTATTTGTTTATACCAGCAACCAGTTATGAAAATTATGTAAAGTTTTAAATATAGTATGCTTCTTAAATTATCGAAATCTTTTAAAATAGTTAATGCGATATAACTGAAATCATTTTAACTGAAAACTCTAATCAAATAGTGGTATCTACAATTTTTTTTCATATCATCATTAATTATACTTGAAAATATCTACACTATAACATTTATCTACATGGAACAAAATAATTGTATTTAGTATTCTATGTAAGATATTTAAAATAATATTTCTGTAAGCGTCCACAAAAATATGTTCTCTTTTTTTAAACACTTAAGTTCCAAATATTAAAAAAAACAAGGTTTCTAGAAATTTACCTAAGTGAGTAAGAAACTTACCTAAAGTAAAGGTCATTGTTATAGTTTACCTTACCGGAAAATTAAAGCAAAAACATTACATTCTAAAGTTTTTAAGATATTCATGATAATCTATGCCTATGGAAGATATAGTCACTCGGCAATATATTTACATAGTGAAAAAAGTATTTTAATATCTCGAAATATTTAAACAAAAATACTATTTAACTCCTAAACATTTATATGTGCCCATGATGTACGCAGCCATTACAAGAAACAATAAAATTTGTATTATATTCATAATTAATATAGTTATTATACAAAGGAAATTATTTACACCAAAAGTACGAATAACTCCATCACGAACGAATATCTATGTTAAAACGCAATATTTTTTCTCATACTGTGGTTTTCTTATACATGTTTATACTGTGCACACAATAACTATTTCTATTCGTTGATCAGTATCTTAACATATTCATATTGGAGGTTTAAGCGTGAAATTTAACGTTTAAATCTATATTAGTGCTATTTTGTATCGTACAGCTACATAATCTGATTAAAATTTAATAACTATACTATCAAAATATTGGTTTGTAATTACCAAGTTACATTAATCGTCGTACAGCCGAAAACCTGATACAATATTGATTTTATATTTTCGATGACAAAGAATGTTTCATTATATATTTCAAATCATTTATACTTCAGTGATTTTATTATTTTATTTTGCAATGAAGTTCAATAAATAATTTAAAGTCTATGTCAAATGTTTATGTTTATACATATTATTGAATGCAATGAATCTAGGTGGTCAATGACAAGAGGACGTTAATTAAAATATGTTTAAATATATTTTCTAACGTCAATTAATTGATTAATAATAATTATTTTAATTGTTTATGTTCGACTCACTGATATGCAAATGTAGACAAATAATTCTCCCTCATATAACTGATATATTTTTCACTTTATACGATATAACCCCACGGTAACATGATATTTCTTATGAATGCAGGCGTCATTTTATTATCGAAAGATATTGTAAATACTTATAACTTTTCATCACCTGTTTCTAAGCATGTCTAAGAATTTCGGTATCTCTTAGAAATCTAGTATATCTGGTATCATACATATTGCAGTCAACTCAGATCCTGAGTTAACTTATTGATTTATGATTTTTTTTCGCAATTTGCAAAACTATATTAGATATCTAAAAGTTCAAAAACAAGAATATGATTTTTGGTTTGGAAATATAATTCCCATTTTATTCCGACATAGATTAAATAGTGAAAGGCCAATAAAATAATTAGATAACACGCCATATTCGGGTCATATAGTAGTTAATTTTAATATTTAGGTACTTAATTCTTAAATAATGGCTTTAATAAAATTGCTCCTTGTAAAAGCGATTCTTTTAAAGATTGGTTTTACAGAAAGTTATAATTAAACATAATTTAGTTCTGATCTGCTTAAATCTTCATTTGAAAAGTTCCCCAGTTTTAATTTTACTATAATAAATGACATGTGTCAATTATCCAAATTCCACCTCATCTCTAAAAGACGAGAAAGCCTTGTAGACTACTAAAATTTGTTAAAATCAATATACCCCTCACAGTTTTAAATCTACCTATACATTCTCGTACCGTATAAAATAAACTTCTCAATGCCAGACGATGAATGCGAATAAAACGAAATATTTGATCGAAGCCCGTAGCGTCTGAATTTTCAAATAAAAATAAATGCTCAGTCGCATGGAAATCGATGAAAGGCAATATATACGGGGCAATATTGGATATTTCAAGAGAGCAAGCCCCCAAAATCCCACCCCATTTCCCTTTGTTTATACATGACCCTTTCAGCTATAATAGAGAAACATTCAGTTTACTGGATTAATATGGAACAATTGAACGCGTGGTCGCGAGACCGTGCGAGTATGGCGGAGAGGGCGACATGGAGAAGAGGAGTGTGGGGAAATCCATATTGCCACTAGATTCTTCGCAGAATTGTTGTATTAAGGTATGATCCATTTTTCATTACGCCGAGAAACAAAGTTATGGTTTACTTATATATATATATATATATATATATATATATATATATATATATATATATATATGCGTGTGTGTGTATATATATATATATATATATATATATACACATAAAAACACACACGAGCGCGCGCGCCTGTGTGTGTATGTGTGCGCGTGTGTGAGCTTGTGTAAGTGCACATAGCACATTATATATAGTACACATAAACACATTATATGCACATAAGTACATACACACGCACACAGGCGCGCGCGTGTGTGCATGTGTGTGTGTGCGCGAGCGTGTGTGTGTGTATGTATGTATGTGTCTGAATGTGTGGGCGCCCGCATATGTGTACGTGAGCATGTGCATGTGTGTGCATGCGAGGGCATATGTGTGTATGTGTACGTACATGAATACTCAACGTACGTTTGATAAAAATTATTTACAGACCTGTACATTGATAAGAAAATTGTTATCAATGATATTGAATATTGTAGATGGTCAAGTTACAGTAAAACATAGGCTTGTGCTTGACGTTTTTTGACATATTTTTTCAATTGTGTAGCGTTCATTTATTTTAATAGTATTTCTTATTATTTTATACCACGCTTCTACAGGTGAGTGCAATTTTGGTTATTTAATGTGATAAAATATTTAATCAATCGAACACAATTCGGACATTAACTTATAGATTTGAACTCGGCTTGAAAACATTGCTCAAGATGCGGTAACATTATGAAAACTATTGTTAAGAAAACGAACGTCTTCCGAACTGCACGAAATAAGTGGTTTAAAACATGTACTTCTAGATATAAACCAAAAGGGTAATGGTATTATGTTTAGGGTGAGCTTCTGCTATTTGCAGCGAACAGCCGCAAACTGTCGTTGACACAAATTCCAAAAGTGGCTAGTAAAAACCTTAGCAAAATATTCAATTACAATAATTTGTTTGAATTTACATTAATTCGAAAAGTCACGGAATTTGAGGAAAGAGCTATCGATTTAGTTAATTTAAAAAAGGGTCATTCTTGGAAGATACGCAAGATTCCACTCTGCAAAACTCATATGGGAAACATTAGTTCATTAGAGGGAAATTTCACCACCACTCCAATATTGTGTTGTCGTTCTTCGAAATAATTTTGACCCGAGACAAATATCTACAAAATATGCAGTTTGTAAAATAAAATAGAGTAAAAAAATGAAAGCAAATCGTATTGATAAAAAATGGAATTTTTCCCTTGTGTTTTTTCCTAATATCCATATATTTTTTTCCAATATTCTGTAATATTTTTACTTCAAATTTCTTTCAATGTTAATAATTTTTCATTTAGCTTTATTTTTTATCCAAACTAATTCGACAACTGCCCGACTATACTCCGATTCAACAGTTTGTTTCCAATATATGCTTATATCTGTTTGTAGTGTAGATATTTATATAAAGGCAGGATAGGGCTCGACCCAAGAAAATTCCTCCCAGTTAAGTGCAAGTATTCAAATCATGTACGGAATACGTGCGAGAAAGTTCAGTTGTTACCCTAATTAAAGACCCAACTACATGTCATTAAAATTGTTGGTCCTATATATAAATAATCGTATATATGTTCGATAAGGTTTTATTAGAAAAACTAAACATTACAAATTAACGTCGCAACTTGTTAGAGGGTAATTTTAATTGACTAATAAAATTTATTATAACCGAAAATTTATAATTAACGAAATCTTGAAAATTTAGAGCTATTCTGCTGTTAAAAAGTTAAAAATGAACACTTAGTTAGGGATATTTGAAATAATCAACAATAAATTCTTACTACAAACGGAAAAAGTAAAAAAAATGTGAATAATAACAATACCTAATATAAATGAACAAAAAGAAAATTTTTTTTGTTGTTTTAAAGGAAAGGTATTGTGATTGTCCTAGATTTTACAGTTTATGTAAAGTTTGCAATAATATTAGACATGTGAACGTTAATAACTTTAAGACCTAAAGCAATGGCTATAGTTTTACTTTTTAATTAAAGGTGCATTAAGCAATCTATTAATACGGTGAAATTTCAGATTAATATTTAGAAATAATTCAATAGAAATAATGTACTTTTAATTTTTTATCTGTACGTTAGTATGTACAGAACGCCAACAGTGTGAACTCTACTCGTATTTGATAGGTTTTATTTTATATTCATGCTAGAGATACTTGGCGGAGTGTAATTTGAACTTTTAGTATTATTTTAGGTATTAAAACATAAACATCAATTGAAGTGATCTTGTATTAATTCCTTGTAAATAGATTCCAACATTCTTTGACCTTTGTTTTCAAGATAGTGCTGATATCTTTCGTGATTTTAGGCATTTGTACTAGGAATAAATTCCTCTAGAGTATTAAAAGTGTTTTATGTTTTCATTTATTGAAATTTTGTGGTAATTCTACACGGCTGGTGTATTCATTTTCTGCGAAGCGATATTTTTCTTTTTCTCCATGAATAGTAGGGGGAATTTTTTTAACGATGAACATTTTCACCTGTCATTATTTATATTTCTTAATTAAAAGTCGTCATTGTGGTGTGTTGGATTGATTACAAGTCATACGGCCTTGACTGCGCGGCGTACCGTGGGAACCCTCGTTCGATCCTCGGCCGGGGTTCGGGTTCGAGGTTCGACCGAATTACTTTATTCATATTTAAAAAGTTTTACATACGGTTAAAGAAATTCGGTGTTTATTTAAAAAGTTTCAAACATATTGCTGCAAGTAGTATCTAGGAAAAACAAATTATATTGTTATGCTACAGCTTCGTCGCTACGAGCAGAAATTCATGCGGCAGTTGAGCTGAACAGTGAACAAACGCAGACGATTTCTATTAAATCATTTAAAAATATAAATTGTTATTTTTCACTATTTAAATATATTAACTAGTATGTACTAAGAGGTGTAAGGAAAAAAAAATAATTTTTGATAAAAAATATAAAGTAACAAAACGGAAACATACGATCACTGTTAAACCTAAAATAGACTGATTACACGGATTTTTATTTCGTGCAATTTGGAAGACGGATGGGACTTCCCATCCAGTTTTTATGTATTTTTAGCTGAAATTTAAAATTAAAGTTTTTAAAGAAACATTTTCCAAATTTCACTAAAACGCTTATTTAATAGTCTACTACATGTGTACAAATATTTTCATTATTTTTCATCGTTCCTTTTCACATACTAAATTCGTAGGTGGAAAAATTGTTTATCACATTAGAAGTGGACTTTGGTTCTGATGATATTTTTCGGCATCTTTGACATAAGTTTTTCTACAATCGATTTAAATAAGTAATTTATTTTTATAATATCTAATTCCAAATAGACAGGCAGATGGGTGACATAATCCGGTAGACGGGTGGATACTGACCGGCAGATGGGTGGATACTAACATAATTTCGGAATTTCTTGCTATGTCTGACCTTCAAACATTACAATAAAAAAGCAAAGAAATCAAATCTTACAACATAACTTTTTTTTCAAATCAATGCCCATGTAAAACTTATGTAAAGCATGTGCGTTCGTAGAGCGAAGACGCGGGAGGCATGACAGAAGAACGTGATGCTGCAACGATTAATATTTTATGTACCCAAATATGTACCCAAATACATAAGTAAATTTATGAGTCTAACAATTACATATATATATGTGTACATGTACATATATTTTTAAAGTGTGAGACTGGCGTTTTAGAGGAAAATATGTACAGCATTATTGTACTGCCATATTGATTTATAATTAACAATATTTTACATACCAAAAAGAGTATATATAACAATTATCTTGAAACAACGAGAAAACAATGTCAAATTCGATGACATATCTTTAATTAACAAATGTTTTATAACTTTTACTGCAGAACTATTGTTCACGCACCCTATCGTTGTCTTTTACAGTTATAAAAATACAAAGCGAAATAAATTGAATGGAATATAATAAAATGTAATAAATTATAAACCGATTTTCTAATGTTATACACTAATACATTAAATTTTGTACAGTTTTTATTTCTAGCTTTCTTCGAAACATATAGTAATTTTAAGACATAGCCTGTAAAAATTGCAATAGTTTAAGTTACAGCCAGTGAATGAGACTATTTTAAAAATAACTGAGTAACCATTCATTGTAAATTGTTTTTTAATACAGTTCTATTTGATATAATAGTATCAAGAGTTCAAGGATATAAGATATAAAATATTTTTTTAAATTTACGATATTTTTTAAATTGAGAGCACGTACACGCACACCTACACACACACAGTGGAGAGCTACATTTCATTTGGTACCCACTCCAAAAATCTCTAGCAGTGGCAGTATTTTACAAATTTACTTATATTGAAAAATGATACTGTACCGCAAAATTTCCAACCAACTACTTGTACTTCCATTATCTTATACATTTTAGTACGCTGGAATGTTACTACTTACGATTCATTCAATAGCAATAATATCTCATTTATTGAAACCGGTACAGACGAAGTCGATTAATGACCAATATTAACAAGTTGATTTGAGTATTATGGAACACTTTTTGGAAAAATATCGATTCTCTATATATATCGAATGTATAAACTGCTGCCAAATGAATCTCAGTAATTCACCATAAGTAAGAGCACAAGAGCGTGAAGCCTCTGTCGTACTATTCCCGTATCTCCACTTACTTTAAACAAGGACTAAACACAAACAAATAAACAGAATAATAATAATTCATTCTATAATCAATTTAGAAATGAAATAGGTAGATACGGTTACTTTAATATACACTCATTATTTTGGTGGTTAACGTTGAAATTAAAACAACCTATTGTATAATTGTACTATTTAATAGTGTAAATTAGACTACAGAATGTTGATTGTTGTACAGAATAAAACCTGACTTGTATCTGAGTAAAGGCCATAAACTGATACTCATACTTATATACTTATTATGGCCACTAGGATATTTATACTTATTTACTATTAATTACTAGCTGCCTGTCTCAGCTTTACTAGGCTAAAAATAGCCATGGCTATATTCTGTTCTACTTCCTTTTTAATTTAATATTTATTTATTTATTAGTTAGTTCGTAGGTTAGTTCTTATGGAATTTTAGTCACATATTAAATTGTACGACTTAATCTTGCACCATGAAAATAATTATGACGAACAGTCTTTAAATTAGCTATATATAGTACAAGGTTTCATTACCGTATGTAGTTATTTCAAACGTTATTTTTGCAGTCACAGCTCGTCTTGTATATCTTAAAAAATTTCCTGGTTCGATTTTTTGACAGAAAAGGAGTAAGAACAGAAAATAGGTTTGTTTTAATAAAGGTTTATTTACCATACAAATTTTACTCTATATTACACCCATTAGATTCGACTTTATTCACCCAAAATTGTTGTGCTATTGGGGACATGTTCTAAATAAAATATAAAAAAAATATTGTATAACTTGTGTCCAATTGAATTCTGTAAATTCTTAAATTGTAAAATCTGAATCGAATAATACGTTTTTGCCATGCCCCAAAAACTTTCTTGTATATAAATTTAGTGTAAATTATTATAAAGTTACCATATTAATACTATATAATTATTCAGTTATGTGAGAATGCGTTGAGTCATTCAATTACCTTAAAAATTTCTTCGAAAATATCTAGGTTATGTTTTGGTGGTACTCTTTATTTTCACATAACGTACTGTTACTACAGCACAATTATACGCATTCAATAATAAATTCGTATCCTTAATATTAACATAGTATTTTAATTATTATTTACATCTGTTAAATAATTATTGAATAACATGGTAACTAAAAGCAAACAACATTTCTCTAATAACGCAGCTTTACAAAATATGTGTTACTCTAAACACTATTCTATCAAAAACATTCCATGTATAAATATTAGCAAGACCCACTATCTTGTAAATCTCAAAAAGTTATGAGATTTCATACAGAGTCAAACCTTAAAGTATTCGTAAATCTAGGTCTTGATCAAAAAACTTACAGGACTTGGCCGTGTCGTGGATCTGTTCAAATGGCAAATGTCAGAAGTTCATTTCTTCACAGCTCACCTAGAGAAAATAGGAGATTATTGTGTGTTACTACTGATGATTTAAGTACGCTTAGTAATACTGAAGTTACATACCTTTATACTTATATTCCCTACAACATCTTTGACCAAGATATAGGCTTATATAGGACTCGTCTCTATAGATCTCATAACATTTAAAGAGTTAGAGGGTAATGGTTTTTGGCCACATTTAACATAAAATTTTTTCGATGGGATCTAAATTATTTTAGTAGGTTGTCATCCAGGTTGCTTATTTGAAGACGTTGTGCAATAAATACATAAATAAGTAACGACCGAAGACATCAAATTTTTAAAAACGATTTTATTTCTCCTAAAGTAAGATGTAATTAATGTGTAATAATGAATAAAAGTTTATAAATAATAAATGCACATACATTTTATAAAGAACATAAGTTTTACTTCACATATATAAATTTATCTTAATAAAGTCTATTTGCGTGTAATTTAATTTGAGAAAAAAATTTGTTACCATAAATTCGACATGCGACAGATCCTTAAACTATTAATAGAGTGCTCCATTAATCCGTTATAAATAGTCCTAATTCTTGTATTGAATATAATTGGCGTTACTTTTATAGAAATTCATTATTCACAATTAAATGAAACTACGTGATGTAGTAATATTTCCACTTTCTTTAAGTTTTTTGCTACGACCTAGGTTTCGTTATATTACAACATCTTCTGATAAGCTATTAGCAAAGACAAACTCTATGCTAATAGCCCACCTGAAAATGTTGTAATACAACGAAACCTAGGTCATAGTAAAGAACTTAAAGAAAGTAGAAATAATACATCACGTAGTTTCATTTAATTGTAGTCCTAATTCATTAAAGTAATCCTTTAATAACATTCATTCAAAGTGCTGCCAGCGGTGGGAACAAACTTTCTCATGAATATATTTTAGATGCAGATTGTTTTTATTACGACAAAATTATTTTAATTTTCGAAGTAATTATAATATTAAACATATGTTGTTTTTGCTTGTAACAATATAATTATTGCTTTTGATTTATTTATAAATCTAATAAAAAAGTAATAATTTAAATAACAGTCTATGAACTATTGAAATTTAAAATTTCTTTGTCAGAAATTAAGGTAATATATATATAAATATATGTATACATACATATATATATATATATATATATATATATATATATATATATATATATATATGTATACATATATATATATATATATATATATATATATATATATATATATATATATATACTGGAGGTAGGGTGAATTAAAAGAAAATGTCATTGTGAGAGCAGGAATCACATTGCAGTTTGTAGGTCAGTACTTTAGGTAAGTACTCGTTTATATTTACGTGTCCTTTCAAAAGCTTATATAATTCAAATATTTCATTTATAGTATTTTTATAAAATATTATGAAATTATATAAGGGTTTTACTTGAATTTACTGGCTGTATAGCCCCATAGTGACTTTTTGAAAGCGAGTAATAGATACGGTATATTACTGTATGTGTTCGTCTATTTGTATGCTCTATTTATTCATCTCGGAAGGCAAGGTAGAAGGAGTGATTCTAAAAATGACCATGGAGGTATCGAACTTTTTTAATTCAATTCTATTATATTATATTCACAAAAAAAAACAAGATGAGCATAGGAACTGTTTTAGAAATGTGAAGGGTCCAAATAGCAGTATTCTATGAAAAAAAAATTCTTGCTTTATATAATATAATTTTAACATAATATTGCGACCATTCCCATTACCAATGCGTATCATTTTAATATTAGCAAAAAAACGTGTACGAAAAAGAATTAAATATGTGGACAATTAAATAAAAATAAAGTGAATTCAAATTCCCTCTGTATAGTTACACAACAGTGAGGTATAAAAGAATACGTAAGAACTATTATTATACATAATAATATGACTGTGTGACAGTCTTATTAGCATGGTACACATATTTTTACATTTTGATAAGAGTTTTAATTGCCAGAATCATCACGAGATCGCTCGATAGATATTTATGTTTAAGTCATGCGCATTTATTATGTGCATTTATTATTTAAATCATGCAGGAATATTATTAAAAAATATAATCTATTAACTATACAAATGAGAGATTTAAATTTTCATGACGCAAGTGTAAAACTCGAAGGTTACTTAAAAACTTAACATTTGGGATTTTATTTCGTAAGGGCTAATAAGAAAACGATAACTGTAAATAAATCAAAACTCTTTTCGTACTAATTTGCTTTTAACCGAAATCAATGTAACCACATGGGACTTTTTTAATATTTGGTTTTTAATATGTTATTAGGCTACTTTCCTTTTTTTTACTTACTTGAGCAATTAATTAACATATACCGAAATAATTATTGAAAAATAATTAGGAATTCATTTAAAATTATTTAATTGGTTTTAATGGATAGTAACCATACAATCATCTAAACGCAAATTAGAATTAGTTACGGAACAATTGCAATGTGAAGAAATTCAACAACATAAAATATAATAATTTATTGCAACAGTTTAATTTTACATTAGACGAATTTGAGTGACTGGAAGAGCTTCTATTTGCAATTACAAATCCTCTATTCACTAATATATATCTAATAATAATAAAATGTTGATGGAACATTTTGTTTGGAAAAATCAAATTATAATAACGAAACCTTTATATGACTATATAAACGTCGATATTATTTTCGAACGCTCTTATAATAAACAACCAATTAATTGTTGGATTAATCATAGATTGAAACTTCAAATCTCTGAATCCAAATTTACCGTCGCTTTTAAATTATATGTGTAACACGAGTTTTAGTATATATGAAATATTTCAAACTCTCCTGGTCTGGAAATACATTTTACGTCTATACAGATTAAAATTAGATCACTAGTCAATTTAGGTTTCCAGTTTAGAAATAGGTTTTCAATTTGAGAAACAAGCTTAAAAGTGCCAATAGTAATTTATCAAATTACGCGTACCATCAAATAGCAACTCACTATATAGTAGCGAAGTACAAGAGAATTACTTCGAATCTCGCTCTAAACTTTGGAATTCAAGATGTTAGTTGGGATAATTTGCAAACAATGCCTTAAATTATTTCGTAGATGAATAAAAATTATCTATCACGATATAAAAGGAAATATTAATTGTATTGTAATACTTATTTCATTGGAATTTAACATAATAATTTAGTTAGTGTAGTATTCATACCAAAGAGATTTTATTTCAAATGAGAGTACATGTATATATATATATATATATATATATATACACATATATATATATATATATATATATATTATATATATATATATATATATATATATATATATATATATATATAAATATATATATATATACATGTACATGTATTTTCATTATTGCCATTTATACTTCATGACGTTATTCTTATTTCTTTCCTTTTTCTTAGTTTTAAAGTAAAACATTACTATGAAATCTGAAATTTAACGATTGCAGAAGAAAGAATGGAAAAAATCCAAAATAATAGGCTAGATTATTAATCGAAAATAAATATCTAGAAATATTTAAGGAAACACCATATTTTTCCACCATCGTCGAACAATAATGTTGCATATTTAAAATTATCCCCAAACTTTCATAATACATTGATGCAATTATTTCGCGACGTAATCTTCGGCGGCCATTATTACAATTAGATAAAGTTTGAAACGTTTATTATTCAAACCGCGTCGTCGAAAGTTTGACCGAAATAACTTTTGATGCCGCTGTGAACATATCCTTTGATAATATTGTTTACATTGTATTTGGCTCTTGGGGCGAGGCCTGCGGGCGCCTTGGAGTGATATAACTTGCATAATGCTCGCAAATCGTGTGACATGACGTTAAATTGAGAGAAAGAAGACCCGTTTAATTTGCGTCCGACATAATGTAAACGATTTAATCACACAGTCAGTTTAGAATGACATAACACTGGCGTGTTGTTGTATTTAAGAATTCTACATTATAGTTAATAGCTACATTGGAGTTAAAAGGCCAATAACGAAATGGACATTTTTGGTCTTGGTTGGTACGCTACGATTTTATTACTTCCTGCATTTACAAGATTTAAAAAATGTCAAATTGAAAAATGTTTGCCTATTTATTTGTATAGGAAAGTACAATGTTTTGAACCATTTACGAATAATAAGATATTAAAAAGAGACGAGTATGGCCCAGGATATATTGGAGAATTCTAAAGTTCTTCGGTACTTGGTTGGACTTGAGATAAAATTCAAATTTTCAGTTCCAATGGAGATATTTTTGAAATTATTCATAATATTGAAATATTTAAAAACTCTATAAAAACAACAGATTTGTAAATAAGAAAGCTATTTATTATAGCCGTAATTATGTTGCATGGAAAATTACAAGCTCTTGTCGTAAGAATAGTAATTAAAAGAAAAACATTATAATCGACTACTATGAAAAAGATAAAATAGAGAGACGAGTATCACCCAAGAAATTTTAGAGAATTCTAAAGTTATTGAGAATTTTATAGGACTTGAGATAAAATTTAACTGCTCAGTTTCAATGGAGATATTTCTGAAACGCTTCATAATATTTCAATCTTTAGAATCATAACTATAAAGACAACGGATTAGTGAATAATAAACCTATTTATTATAGTCGTAATTATCTTGTATGAAACGTTATAAGCGGATATTTTAAGGGTTGTAATTAAAAGATAACATAATTGACAAAACTTAAATAAAATAAAATTAAATTAGCGATATCCCAAGAAATGGAGAAGAAAATATTAAGATTGGCAAATCATAGAAAATTATAATTAATACAGATACAGCGAATTAAACGTTGAAGTAGTAAGGCGGAAAAGAAAATTTCGACACAATGGTAAAAATAATATATTCTCCACCCGGGCCAACAGGTAATCGGGTAAAGAGACTACCCAAGAATCATTTCCCAAATTATAAATGATAGCTTTGTTCAGATTTTATACATAACATTTTTCTGTTATAATTTATAATTTTTAGAGATATATATTTTAAAGTTTATCTTATATTTATATTTTATAACTTTTGTTCGAAATTTATTTTCAGTTAAGTTAAATTAATGATTTCAATAAATAATCCGATTATAGAGGTACGAAAAAATGTGGCAAATTGTTACTTATTTATTGCTAAGGTTTATATGATGTTATTAAACTAATGTATCAATATTTATTATTATATATATATATATATATATATATATATATATATATATAATATTTATTACTATTTAACTGGATAATTTAGAGTGACGAGTTAATTAAGAACTCGTAAAAAATTAGTAAGGCTTTATATAACAACAAAGAAATCATGTGAGAAGTTTTTAAAAAAAATATATTTTAGAAGTTGTTTACAAAGTATAAGAGTAATTAAACACATTGAGTCGTTACTGAGATATTACTTATTATGAGTTATTTTTCTACTCAATTAACTCACCATAAGTTAGACTTACCCATAAATTTTATATACCAATCTCTCGTAAAGATATATTATCACTAATTTAAATACTGGCGGTCTATAAGCAATAAGTTAGTGCACGAGTATCTAAAAAACCTTATTGGCTAATAAAAACTTTTCAAAAATACATATGTAGATTACTGTGTTTAAATATTTTGATCTAGAATACGAATATTTGAAAGCTACTAGTAAACATAGAAGAAGATAAAGGAAAACAGGAAACACAGCTTTTCCTGTGAATTTTTTTAGAAATTGAATTATTTTATTAGAAGTTACACAAAAGAGTAATATTTATTTAAGTGAGGAATTATTACTGAAATATTTCTTTTGGGTCTGAAATTTTGCTCCTTATTCTTCACTGGTAAACCATAATGATCACCTCATAGCCTACTTTCTCGTATGATCTACGAGCATGTGCATTATTTCTCAGAATTGAAATTATCCTAAAAAGGGACACAATTCTATTAGATTGATTCGCTAAAAGTAGCCTTTTCAGTAAAATTTATTGTATCTCATAAAATATTCCTTTCAAAAAGGGATATTTTAGACGATTAAAGTGAATAGCGTACAGGTTAGATACATTCTTAGTTTGAACTAATGGAAATACTTTACATGTCTAAGGAAGGAGAATTCAGTGTCTATGATGATTGATTCATTGTGTCTAAAATGTGTGCATGAAGTTGTAAAACGTCATATGGAAATAGAACGTTAAAGTTGACCGACCACTTTAGGCCACTCAATTCTATCTATTATATTTAAAACCATAGAAATAAAAATAGCTAAAGGTAGTGGCGGAAATTATTCTTTATAGTAAATTCATATTATCAATAACTGAGGTAAGATTACCTTTATCACATAGTCGTTACTTTTCATACAATGCATTCCATTTTGACAGCGAAGTATCAACAAAGATGGGTATAAAATACATTTTTGGTCCGATGTGTGTTCAGGTTTTCATAATATAATTTTACAATTGGATTGATTGTAAAATGATTGTGGGCATCTGAGCTATAAAGTACTTACGTTTGTCTAGGCACAAAATAAATTTTTAATCGTCCTCAAAAATTATTGAAAAATAATGTGTATAAATATTACACTAGTTGTTTAGGTAACGCTGTAATTTAAGGATAAGGACCAGTTATATTTCATAGTATTATAGGTAGGGAACATCTTAGGAGAAATTAATTTTACTTTATTATTAACCTTGTGATTTTGCAATAACTTATGATTTTTCTACTATCTTCCAATGACACTTACGTCGTAATATATTTGTTTACATCGTAATATATTTTAATGTAGCTCAACAAAGTAAGAAAAATGGCCAATTTTCTTTCTAAATTGACATATAGCGAAATTAACTTTTGTAATAAAATTTTTGGAAACCTACACCTTTGCAGTGTACAGGTACAGTGTGCAAAATGAATAAATTTTGTTAATCTATTCGACCTCTAGTTAAAAATTATTGAATTAACTAGTAAACATAAATTATATGAAAAAAATTATATAAACATGATCTGATAAAAACAAGTTTATCCCTTTTCTAAATTTTCTGTCGATAAAATATAACCCAGTTTCTAACGTACCAGTCCTATTCCATACTTTCGAGTATATGGTGTTACTATTTATAATTATTCTAAGATATTTCTTTTGTACACTAATTTAAAGAAGATTTTTAAAATGTTTTTCGTGAGGTAAAAAATGTAAATAACATATAGTGAAAAATAGGTAACAAGTAATAAGAAAAATCTAATAAATTCTTATATCCCGTATATTTCTTAATATTTATATATATATATATATATATATATATATATATATATATATATATATATATATATTCAAATAGAACCCAAAAAATATTTACGTACTTGAATTTGATGAATGGAAACTTAAATAATTATGTAATAATATGGCTGTCATCACTATGAGCTCGCCTATTTCCGGCTCCAAAAACATTTGTTTTCTTAAAACCCGGAATTTTACCCTCGACATACCGAAAGCATTTTCGACTATCCGACTCAAACAATAACTAAAAATTATCTGAGAAGTTCCTTTGGTAAAGTTTGCAAGGTATGGCTTCATAAATTTTTCATCTAGAGCAAACGCGCTATCACCTGCAAAAATTAAAGTATTTGCATAGAATGCCTCCATAGTCATTCAAGTAATTGAATCCCAATGTGTAGCCTCTAAGCAGGCTACATAAGTTGTTTCTTGAAAAAATAATCCACTTGAATTCCTTCCTTGTTTCCCACATCAGCAAATATAAAGTTATAACTTCCGTCCACTAATGCACAATATTTACAATTGGATTCATAATTGAAAAACTGAGAAATCGAGTTCACTGGTGATTACAATCCATCTCTGGACAAGGCCACCAATACAGCGAGATAGTTTCTAAAGAGTTTCTAAGGTCTTATTAATTACCTCCTCAATCTTAGTAATTGTGGGTAGCTGAAACTCTAAACATATTTATTTAAATTTAAAATTACACCATGCAACGTACCTTCCTTATTTGTAAAAAAAATGTCGTTCGAGGGAAGCAATTATAAAAAATATAATTTATAAATTAGATAGTACCATATCTAATTCTATTTCAAAACGATACTGTGATACATATATAATTCTATTAAAAAACGACAATGATTTACAGTATAATATGTGTTCACAGTTATAGTATGTACGAGAAGGGAACAGGAAATGAAATCAGTCCATAAATGATGAACGGAGTGTTTGACATCTTGAAAATTGCTGCAAATAAGTTGTACAAATTACCATCTCTACCCAATGAAACAATATATCTTTTTACGTTAATATAACTGGCAAAGTCAAACAGAAAATTAATAATGTTTTTCGCAATCACAGCAAGTAATATCACTTCTTGTTATCCACTCACCGTTTGATCTATATTTATCCACAAACACCACTTAACAATCTCCACTTCATACTGACTTTAGAAAAGTTTGACGATTTTGTGTAATGTATATGTACTTTAGATGTGTGCTGATAGTAATTTCTAAAATTTCTTAACGTTTGGTTCACATTTTCCATTTTCCTTATAACATTAAAACCGATTTTTGGAGAAATTAAATTCATCAGTGTGATACACTCTTGAATTCTTTGATTCGTGCTGCATAGGTTTGTAGTTTTTTGCATCTAATAGACTATTTAGAAAAATCCTGAAAAATGACGATTTGTATATAAATCTCCCGTAGCAAGTAACACAAAGACGTATTATTATTAACGTGGAGAAATTATTGAAATTCGCAAGGTAAATAAATAACATTTGAAAAGTATATAGTATAATGAATAAAAATATATACTATAATTAATAATTTAACTACTTACTTGTCTTGAGCGGAGATTGTAGTGCGTTTTGTTACCTGTCATCAAATATTGCTTCAGTTTTGTACAGCAGATTCACAAAATTAGAAGCCGACTTTAGCGTAGAATTATTATATTTGCCGCTTATGTTTTGTGACAATATTCGTCATAAATTCCGTACCAAGGCTTTTTTTTAAATAGACTGCCATATCGCCAACATATTATTATTTCCTCTTCTACTTGTACAAACATCTATCATTAAAATCGTGCCATTTATCACCAAAATTGAGTTATTTTCATCGCGCAAACACATAGTTGCAAGATGTGCATATGAGGCTGACAAATGATTCTGCTATTTCGCGGTTGGATTTTTTCTTTCCCATTGATCGTCGGAAGTTCATTGTGAAAATAATTTGAAAAAACGGTTTACGAGCTGCCCGAGAATAGTTAGCCGTACAAATATACAAGCACACCGAGGTAATACTATAGAAATACACCCAGGTAGTATACATCGATATGACAATTGCCATCAAACTTACGTTATTAACATAATCGAAAAATTAGTGTATATATTACTACCGACCAGAGAATAATGTCGTATTTCTATGGTGAAGATCGGAAGAAAGGACTGATGATTACATTATACATGCAGTTATTTTCTTGAAGGTATGTAAAAATATATATAAGAATGAACAGAGTAAAATTGCTGCGGACTGAGTTGTTAATTATCCCAAAGAATGTTACACTCGTTTAACAGAACTGTGTTTTAATCCTCTATATGAATATTGAATATCGATGCACAGTAACTCGAAAGTAATGTGAATAATTGATGACATAAAATTATTAAAAGTAATATTATGCTTAGTATAAGACATAATACTTAAAATGAAATATAAAAAAAACAAATGTATAACTTGCTTATAGCGCCAATCAATCAATTTATACTCACATTCTTACTATTTTATATTTAAAAGTGCTTTTCCTATTTAATGGTAATTGGAAGTTGTTTAAACTTTTTCGTAATAATATTTTTCTAAATCGTGTATATTCTTATTTATCAATTAATCGAATGCTATTTGTTCTTCTACAATTCCTTTACCATTAATAAATAATTACGTAAAAGTGTACTTGTAAGTTACGGATCTATTTGTCGATATTAGTTGACAAGTTGATAGCAAGACTATGTAAGTTACGGATCTATTCCACGATATAAGTTGAAAAGTTCACAGCAACACTATGTAAGTTACGGATCTATTCAACGATGTAAGTTGACAAGTTGACAGCAAGACGGTCTAAGTTATGGATCTATTCGACGATGTAAGTTGACAAGTTCGGAACAAGATTATATAAGCTACGGTTCTATTCCATGATATAAGTTGACATCAAGAAGTTATAGAACTATTCAACGATGCTTATCTCAACGTCCCATCAAACTGATTCATATGACGCTAATATACAATTAACAAAATCATCATTCGCAATGAATTATCCGACTGTAAGAGCAAGGGATCTGTAGAACGCTCTCTTCTCTACTTTCCTTATAATGAAATAAATAAATCACCCAGCACACCAACTAAATGACGATTACGCAATCGTACTTCAGACGATGATATGGAAGAATCATGTTATTATTCGCAGATTTAGCTGAATTATTTACACCATGCAGGCTGCTCGCTCCCCCGCTTCATCCGGACGTAATTTATTTACATGTTAAATCGTAGTCGAATTGTTACGGAGATACGGTTAATATTTAAACTCGACACCGAATTACGAGTGTAAGGTAAGGTTTGATTACTAATTTAAGGTGATTTGTTGCTGTGAATTGAAAAGTACACGTGTTTAGGGATAAATTATTTATACAACGTGGTTATATAACCAGCGTCACGTGGTAAATATTTTGTTAGTTTGAGAAACAATCTTGCAAGGAACACGAAAAAGAAAAGAGAACTCTCTATGGAAAAAAAGAGAATACCTTTTATTATAATAAATCAGTTCCTACTTAACGGAAACTTATATTAGTTAAATTGTCATATCTACGGCGAATTTCACCACAAGCTTCCACCCATATGAATGTATGTAAGTGATTAGATACACGTGTACGGATAAACTGAATTCTCAAAATACAGTATATTTTCCGATTATTCTATGTAAATTTACTAAAACCACTATTGCGAGACGTCGCATAGTTTAATTTTTATGACAAATTGTTGAAAAAAACATTTGCCCGGTGAAAAAAAATATATGTATATACAGGTGTCCAGTGGCAGATTTAAAAGTTTGAACAAACATAGTTTCCGAAGGCAACACATAAGAGGGGCGCGGGGGGCGTCGTTAGAAGCGCAAGCGGTGCGGAAGTTTTAGTAGCCATGGAACAGTGGAGTGGAAAGCACCGCGCGTTTGCCGTCGAGGCGTACATTTCAAGTGGATTTTCGCTGTCTGTAGCACGCCGTCGATTTAATAATCGTAACAATATTCGTCGATTACGTGATGGACCATCGATCAACCTCATTCAGTCATGGGTAGCAAGGTTCAGAGCTACAGGATCAACATTAAATAGGCCCAGGCCAGGAACTACACCATTGGTAGCCACGGATGAAAATGTTGAGCGTGTTATGGTTTCTGTCGTTGAAAATCCCCGTTTATCACTGCGTACACGTTCATCGATATTGGGAATTCCAAAATCAATTTTGCAGGTAATAATGCAAAAAAAGCTCAAGTTCCATCCATATAAAATTCAAATTGTTCAAGATTTACACGATTCTGACTTTGAATTAAGAAAAACTTACGCGGAGGTGATGTTGCTGAGATTTCGTACTGCTACCCGGATGGGGAACATATTCTTTAGTGACATAGCTCACTTTCACATTGGAGGATATGTGAACAAGCAAAACTTTCGTTACTGGGATGTCCACAACCCAAGACAAATGCATCAAGAGCCTTTACATAAGCCTAAAGTAACAGTCTGGTGTGCCATGTCTGCATCTGCAATCATAGGACCTTATTTCTTTGAAAATCAACATGGCCAAACTGTAACTGTGAATTCGGAGAGATATGCCCAGATGTTAAATGACTTTTTCAGAGTAGAACTACAGAATAGTCAATCCTTCAACCAAAACACATGGTTCCAGCAAGACGGGGCCACAGATCACACTGCTAATGTGTCCATGAATGCAGTGCGGCAATTATTTCCAGAAAAAAACATATCCCGAAACGGTACCGTACCGTGGCCACCTAGGTCACCCGATTTAAGCCCATGTGACTTTTTCTTATGGGGATACTTAAAATCCGTTGTTTACAAAACAAATCCGAGCACTGTGATACAACTTAAAGAAAATATTCGAGCCGAAGTCAGTAGGATACCCCAGTCGCTCTGCAAACGCGTTTTTGAAAACATGCGTGCTAGACTCGAGAGTGTGTCAGATTCGATGGCCGCCATTTCAAAAACGTGGTTTTTAAAAAATGAAATCCGCATTTGTTGTTATAAAGTTAAAATAAACCTACTTTGTATTAGAGGTGTAGTTTTTTTTTACAATTTTTCAAACATTGAAATATGCCACCTGTATATCAATATCTCAAAGTTTCTTCTAAATTTTTTTTTGACATTTTTTAATGTTCGCAAGTCGCGAACATACGTTCAAATGAGAGACAGAAGGCTCGTTTGCATTTTGCATAATGTGAAGAGAATTACTTAATCACACAGTCTCTCTTGTATGACATCTTGCTGGTATAGGCACGTCTAAGATCACTACTTTGCAGTTGGCGGCGGCTTTAAATTAACCAGTATTAAAAATGACCTGGCTATGCAAATAATCTAATATATACTTTTTGTTGGTTTGTGCACTCTGTCTTATGAACGTACTTCCTAAGGTGAAAATGAAATGTTAGAGCCGAGACATTATCATCCTTATACAATTTGTAATAGAGGATAGTATTGTTTGGGAAATTGAACAGAATTTAAAAATTTTTCAGAACTTAACTAAAATGCAGAAAAAATTTAAGTATTTTTAAGCTTTGATATTAATGCACAATAGTTTCCTACTTGAAAAGTTAGTTACTCAAGTAATGAATTTTCTTCCAAAAATTGTTTTCAGTCCAGTGACAAAAATCATTTTAATAAATGTCTCAGTTACATCCGTCTCCAAGAACATGCTAAATTGATACTTAGGGCTGAGTAACTCCCAAGGTGTTTATTCAGGGGGGACAATATAGAATAATATGCTACTAGCGTGAAGCTCAGATGACAGATCAAACAAATATTTTACTAAAATTGACATATAGAGGTGCAAGTATCAAAAGCATTGAGCTAAAGCGCCACTTTATTTATATTTTGAAATTAAACAAAAATTTTACCGACCGTCAATCATATTGACGTTGAGCCCTTAGATGGCAGCATTGCTGTTTTGTGTATATAATTTTAATAATTAATTAATTTGCAAAAACAATAGCAATAATAAATTTTTTAGTTGTGGATGCCGGTGGAGCAAGCAATTATCTATAAAATGATATATAATTTATGTGGATTAGTTGTGAGGTTTTTTCTAAAAAGGGAGTGTAACATCTTAACCTTAGCGTATTAATATATATGATGATGATGATGATGATGATGATTTAAAATGTATGATGGAAACCGTAATACTATATTTTATTTTGTACGTATTTTCTTAGTGTCGAATATACAACGACTATTCCACATGACGGATGACATTTTATGTTACCAATTAGTTACACTTTACATAAATATTATGAAATAATTTATGGAGTTGTCTAAAACGTAAAAATTAAACTTAATTGAGGATTGCTAGCATTCAAATATCAGTTGTTATGTCTTATTAGCAAAAGGTACATTTTTTACATCCAAAACTTTCGTAAAATTCTATCAACCCTCATTTGAGTGTTAATTACCTGTCAACAACTGATTGTTACACGAGGATTCAAATATACAAATCAAAACCTCATCAGCGAACAACAGCTCTCCTAAAATTATCAACTCTCCTAATTGTTTGTACAATATTTCGATCGATAACGTTTATATTTGAATATAAGAATAATAGAGGAATATAATGAATAATTATTTAAATACCGATGTAGAACCACAGTAAAATCGTTGTCTTGTGATATATTGAATTTATAAATTTAAATATCTGATTTTTAAGAGCTCTACTTTTAAAAAAGGGGTACAGTAAAATTTACTTTGGTAGAATCTTGCAGACGGATACTACGTCAGAGTTTCGGTTCTAATACTCACATAATATTTGAATGACTAGAGATAATATTTAAATTAACTTTAATATATTTTTGTCTTCCTAAAGGTTCCATATGGTGCGTAAACTATCATCCTATCCCTCTACTGATGAAACACAATAGTGGTCTCAGTCTGTTTTCTCATCTGATGTATATGAAGATATTTTTTTTTATTTTCGGAATTGAAATCATAGAAAAAAAATTAAAAGGGCTTTGTTATATTAATTTGGTGAGAATAAACTCACTAGCAAAATTTCACGGTCACAAGAAACTCTTTCTAATAATGAAATTAATACTGGTAGCAAGAATATAAAATGAGAGGAGCATTTTGGCTTTGACGGTTTTTGTCGATTATTACATTCTATTTCATAAAAATAACTAAATTCGATTAATAAAGTCACATTTAACCGATTGTCAAGAAAAGTAAAAAAAGTCAGGAGTACGTCCTAACAGGAAATGAAAATTTTTTTCTGTTATCATATGCTCTCAACAATTTTCTTCTATATAATGTACAGTAAGTTTTACTCAATAAAAACTATTGCGTTTATTGGATGAAGGGATCATTTACGAAATTGTAGATTGTGGTCGATTATGGAAAAATGGCAATATTTAAAACTAGCAACAGAGAAACTTTATCCTACAATGGCATTAATTTATAATAAACTAGAATGCAAGTAATTGAAATATTTTAGGAAAATCAGATTAAATAATCTTCTGGTAAAATAAACATGCACTTAAAAAAATTGGGAACCAAAATGTCCGTAAGAGGAATACTATCTTTTATGATTTCATGTTTGGTTAATTTGTATCTAAAACATGTACTGTAACATGTCTGTTTTTGTTTTGGCAGGAGGTCTTCATCAAAAATCTTCAAAAGATGAATCAATGGGTAGTGTAGGTCTTTTATACCAACGCCTAAGCTATTAAGTGCCATAGAAACGTACTCAAAGATCATCGTTGATCTACACATAAATACATACTAATTTACTTTGTTACTTTCCTGTTTACGTCAAAATAAGGCCAAATAATATTTCATAACTTTACTCCTCTCCACTGAGAAATTCCTGCCACCTTATTTCGACTCCATCATCAGACTCCGGCCTCCAATTGTGACCACAGAACTCGACAGATAATTCGCACGATCCCAAAGTCGTTGAACCTAACGTTCACTATTATGGTATTTTTATCATAACCTGTCGACTCAACAGACTCTGGCTACTACTTATAATCAAAGGACAGGTCGAGATAAATCAAATGAACCCAACTTTTATGCATGTAAAAAAAGTATAAATTTGTCACAATGACCCGAAAAGCAAAAATAAAGAAAAAACATTTAAATTGCAAAAATCGCGTAATTTACTAGTACGTTCTGTAAGGAGTAGAATAGAAAACCTAGAATAAAATTCACCATTATTAAGCATTATTGACTAGAAGAAAATATTGTGTATTCTAGAAAACAAGTTAATTTATGTTTAATTTTTTTTCAATTATGTACATGTTTTAGATACAAATTAACCAAACATGAAATCATAAAAGATAGTATTTCTCTTACGGACATTTTGGTTCCCAATTTTTTTTAGTGCATGTTTATTTTACCAGAAGATTATTGGATCTGATTTGCCTAAAACATTTCAATTACTTGCATTCTAGATTATTAAAAATTAATGCCATTGTAGGATAAAGTTTCTCTGTTGCTAGTCTTAAATAGTGCCATTCTTCCATGATCGACCATAATCTACAATTTTGTAAATGACCCCTTCATCCAATAAACGTAATAATTTTTATTGAGTAAAACTTACTGTACATTATATAGATGAAAATTGTTGGGAGCATATGAAAACAGAAAAAAATTATGTGCACTTCCTGTTTGGACGTACACCTGACTTTTTTTACTTGTCTTGATAATCGGTTAAATGAGACTTTGGTATCCTAATAAATGTCATAAAAGTTCTGTTTTTATTTATTTTACGTTAATAATCGAATTTAGTTATTTTTATGAAATAGTGATCTTAGACGTGCCTGTACCAGCAAGATGTCATACAAAAGAGACTGTGTGATTAAGTAATTCTCGTGACGTTGTGCAAAATGCAAACGAGCCTTCTTTCTCTCATTTGAACGTACGTTTACGATTTGCGAACATTAAGCAAGTTACATTAAACCGAGGCGCTTGTGGCTTGCCTCAAGAGCTAAATACAATGCAAACAAAATTATAAAAGAATATGTTTCCAGCAGCATCAAAAGTTATTTCGGTCAAACTTCTGTGTCTAGGTCAGTAATAACAAGTTAACGTAAAATGTTTAGAAGGGAATCGACTACAATTCCGCTCTCATGAATTCTGTGAAAACAAGTTGCGAGGAGATTAAGCTGCGTGGAGTTGTGTTGAAATGTATTTACAGATCAATTAAAAGTTAAGATTGAATCTTCAGTTAATTACTACCCAAACGCATTAAGTAACTGATTTCAATTTACCTACGAGTCTTTTTTTTACGGTAAATGTATTTCGTACCCGTATGATCCTAGATTTAAAACACAATCGTGAAAATATGTGTATTTAATGATAACTTATTTTTTTTTGAAAGCCTATGAGTATTATTTTTTACATTAATAACATTTTTATAAGAGATGTGTATGACTTGGTAATGACGATAGCGAAAAATACTAAAATATATATATAATAAACTAACTTTGCCTGCAACTTCGTTCGTGTGAAATGCACTAAAGATTATTGCTTAAAATAACTGTCATACCAATTATTCTTTCTAAAATGTTTCAAGTACAGAATTCATTCTATTACAAATGCATAGTGTGTATAATATTCGATTTATATTAATTTTTACAAGTTCTTAAATATGTTTTAGCTGTATGACAAATGTTGAAACAAAAATGGAGACTTTTTTCTATGTATGCATATATTATGCGACATGTTAAAATAACTTTATGTTTTCTTCATTGCAAAATACATCTTTACATATTGATGAATTGCTTTCTAAACGGTGTTTCATTGTTAAAAGTCAGGTGGCGAGGCACGGACTCTATTAAGTACTATTTCTCGATCGCTGTTATATTTTCTACACTTCGTCAGGAAATGCTAGTTTACGTATGCATATCTGGTCAGCATTTTTATTAAATAAATAGCTAGAAGTTTAGAGTAACTGTTATTCACAAACGGAATGTACTAATGAAGTAATTCAAACGGATTTTATTGAGATCGATCCAAAAAATACATATCCTTTAGGCACAACCCATTATTTTAATTCTTATGTATTGTTTTGGACAATACCTTCTTACTGTGCTGCAAATATTATGAATTGATTACTGTCGAAGTCATTTGTAACATTGCAAAAATATTATCCTCGGAACACTCTTTTTAATTTGACCATTTTTAGGCATATACATAGGTCATACTTACTTAATAAAGCAACTTGGCATCTTTTCTCGTATATGGTGATAAGCTTTAGTTTCGCAGTTCAGTTTTAATTCAGTGATGTCTTATAATATGAAACTTGAAGGAACACAGTATTTACCTCTAGTATTTGCACAGATAATCTAATTAAATTTTCAATTCTTTGTCAGTGCCGATGATTTAGGTTACGCGTACAACCAGAAAAAATCACTTTTCTTGCACAGATATAGTTTGTGAATATGAATAAGATGAATAAGCTATTTCTTATAACAGTGTAACCATTTTTTTAAACTTTGAGCAGCAGCATTAAATATACGATTATATGTACGAACCATTGATTAAGCACTTGCACCAAAACATTACACAAAATGGTAGACTATAGAAATTCTGTTTTACACAACAACATAACTAGTAAACAATTAAATTGGTGTGTTAGTAGGTCGCAAAATATTAAATTTATCTATAGAAAAAAAAAACAAAGAGAACTTGTAGATATTGTAAATATTTCTATAGTTTTGTAAAACTGTAACGGAAACATATCTGTACATTTACGATATTTTTGAAACAAATTTATGGAACAAGTTAGACGCCTCGAATTTCAAACCTCATTTCTGAAACTTTTTGACTGTCTGTCTTTTTATCTGAGAATTATACAAATACTACTAAACTGATTTGAACAGAGCTAGTATTGAAATAATCCTCTGGCTTTAAATTAAAATTTAGACTCCCGTTCGTTCCTCTCAAATATTTTCTATGGCAGTTTTGATAGAGAGGCCATCTACTTTTTGTTTGTCTATTTGTTTGTTTCTTTCAGCATTACATAAAACAACTAAATCGATTTGAATAAAGTTTTCACTGCGATAATATGTAAGACATATGCCAAAATCTAATGTATTTTTATCAAAACTTGAAGTTAATATATTAATACTCAGGTAAGAAGACCAAATGTATTCGGTTAAAAAAATGATGACAAGAAATTGTTCACAAAAATCTGCACCCAATCGGCATAAAGCCCTAGCTAAAATTAAATACAGTTTTATTCCAGTCAAGGATCATCTTTTAGTTGCTGACGTTATTTAAGCTAAAGTGTAATTTATTTCTTTTCCCGTATTTTGAGATTAAAATATTAATACTGAAGAAAAACTTGGTTGCAAAAATAAAATAAAATATATGTAAATGGGTAAAATTACGGGTAAAATCAGCAAGTAATCCACGGTTTAATTCGTCTGAACTCATGCCGATAATGATTTTATCAGACTCATTCCCTATAGTGAGTGACAATACACAATGATTTCGATTACTTATTATCAGTATTATATGCCATATTGACATTTAATATTAAAACATTTAATAATAAAATGTATTTTAAAAATCAAACTTTTATATTTAAATATGTAGAGATTATATCAAAATAAATGATTATTCCAGCCTTTGCTTAGAAATTATTTCTTGCACGAGAGTTATGACACGAATGACGTTCGAAACTGGATTTCTTAGCAATATATTTTTAAGCCTTAATTTAATATATAGCTTTAATATTACTTTAAGCGATAGTAGTGATGAAGCATATAATGATGTTAAACTTCTTTTAAGTGTTACAAATAATAAAAACGATGACATTTTTGGCAAAATTTGTTCAAAAATCGAATTAGTCGAGAAATCCGCTAGAAGCAAGAATTTGTTTGGATAACACAAAAATAATTAATTTTACACCTGGAATAACTGAATATTCTGCTAATATAGTAAACACAGTTATAAGTGACTTTATTTATTTATACATTACCGAATAAAATAGATAATCTTTAAACACACCAATGTTGAAGGTGTTTTGCTATCCAAATGAAAAAGAAATTGAGGTATATCCAGATTTGTCCATATTAGACTATGTTTTCAGGTCGGTAAATTATAGCAATAATATCGCTCAAACGTGTAAAAAACATTTTATTTTGCAATTTGAAACTGAAAGACTTTGAAAACAATCTGATAAGCTAGCGCAATAAATTTTATAAAGAAGGAGTAAGAATGTTACCTTATGTTTTAAAACCTATTGTAAATGGTACAAATCGATGCACATCTTACATTTTTGGGAATGTTCTTCAGTCTAAACTACTTTTTTACATCCACATGCTAAATTACGCCCGGCTTTGCAGGCACAAAAGACCACTTTTAATAAATTTTCATTTTCATTTTCAGTTACCACCTGTAAATTTTCAGGTGGATGATTAATTTTAGTACTTCTTGATGAACCCACTTCTATCTTTCATAAACGTTCTTTTGGTATTTTTTTGGAGCCTTAACTGTGACGGTATTCATAAATACCTTCTTTTTATATGCATTAAAACGGTGTTGAGTGTAGAAACTATGAAGTTGAGTTGATAGCTCTTTTTAGAAACAGCTTTAACATTACTTTGGAAATTGATACTTAAACATTACTTTGGGAATTTTTAACGCATCATATAAACCCTACATTTACTAAAAATTAATTTAGGATTAAAAAATATCCGTTTTCTACTCGTTTGAATATATAATACTACAACTGAATTTTGAAAATCTGTGAGTTTTCAATCGCTAAAAATATTTATTTTGAGAAATTGTATACAAACCCAATAAAAAAATTAACCAGAGGTTGGTTACTATTTTTAATAATATCAGTGAAAATTGTTCACATTCATATTTCAACGCCTTCATTCTCTACAGTGATTACTATCCAGAAATAATATTAAAAGAAAAATTTTCTGAGAAAATTGTAATCAGAAAAGTTACAAAAAATTGTTAAAAGATCACCACGCGAAAAGAAAATAAATCAACAATATCTGTGATTTTAAAAGACGGTAAATACTAAATAAAACATGAATTAAGTGTAAAAAAAATATTTGTCTGAAATCGTCTAAAATACTATGCTTATTCAGTTATTAACAGAATAATTTTTAATTCAGGGAAATTTCCTTGCGAACCACATCTTGAAAAATAGTAATTATATTTCGTTTCAATTACTATTCTATAGGAATCTGCATAGGATCAAATTGACACAAACGCCTTCAGCGCAGGTAAGCTGTTCGGAAATGCAAAAAGATTAAAATATAACTGTCATAAATTGCAAGCAATTACGTATGATAATTTTCTTCTCCAACCCCAAACGTTTTGGAAGAACCAACACCCTAATTTCGAAATTGTTATTCTGGAATTCGTTTGAAGTTGTTATGTATTTTTATTTTTCTGGGCTGAATTGTTTATTTTTGCTAATATTAGGTAAAATGTTTGTTATTTATGTGAAAATCAAACATACTGCTCCTTATATTGAACAGTTTAAAAGTATGCACTTTGCGAAAGTGCGCAAACTTAACAGACGATTGTTATTATGCTAACTACAATGTTAGCATAATAACAATCGTCTGTTTTTATTTTTATTATTTTTAATTGTTATCAATTAATTCGGAGATTCAATTTGTCGAAACACCCATGCAACTTTATTATGTAACGATATTGGCTCAATAATTAAGGAAAATAAATAAGACTAATTAATTTATTTTATATAAAAATTAATTCCCCAAACAATTGAAAATTATTAGTAACTCATCGAATATTAAAATATTGATTTAAGAGAAGAAAGTTTATCTTATAGAAAATAAGTAGAAATAAATAAATACAAGAATTTTAAATATTTGATAAATGTAACCAAATTTACTACTCGGTGTGAAATTGGCTATTATTGAGGAGGCAACTTCTAAAACAACGTAAAATGAACTTAATTTGAACCAGTTAGTAGTTATAGAATTTAGTAAGAGAACCATTTTAAGGACATAAAAATAAGGGAAAATATGACTCATATCTCACATAAAGAAAAAAAACATCTAAGACTTTCTAAATATGTTTAAAGGTGTATAATATTATTTAGTACTATTCTAAAAGAAATAAAGCATGGCACCATTTACTGTTGTACACTACAACGTTGTGTTACTACAATGATAATAATGTACTTACTTCTGCTAACAAGAAAATTTGGAGAGAATAATATACTTCCAATATTTGTTTATATATATATATATATATATATATATATATATATATATATATATATATATTTATATATATATATATATACATTTTGCAACAATATTACTTAGTATGTATTCATTATATAAGTAGTTGGTATCGCATAGCGTCATGATAATGCATATTAAAGAATGTCACATTACTCAATTATAAAAAGAGTTTTGTAGTTTATAATTTTGTAATTATACTAATTAATATGTAATTATTACTCGTTTTTAGGGCAGTGTTTTCATTGAAATAAAATTATGAGCTACGACGAAAAATATTATTATTATTAATATTTTCTTTCGTGTTACAAATATTCAGGTATAAAGCATAGATAAATTCTATCTAAAGCATAGATAAATTAATTTTAAGATATTACCAAGACAGGTGTTTTCCGCAACTTTTTTAGTTAATATTCTAAACAATGAGGAAAATATTGAAAATTAAAGAACTTGCGATTAGTTCTTTGTCAAAAGCAATTACTTTGGATTTATTAAGTAAAACACAAAAAAAATCTGTTAAAGATTTTTCCTATAATTTTTCGTCAAAAATTGTTATAGTTACAATTGGAAAGCTTATGAATATGAAACAATTAATACACGGAGTATTTCGACTTTGTTCGCGTAATTTATTTACATGAAAAACCCGATTGTACTTTTATGATCCGTATGCCTATTTCATTATCCTCGAATTTATTTTATACCGCATGTGTTAAAATGGGGGAGTTATTCAGAAATTGGTATTAAGATATTTCGATTAAAATAAATATCGACAACTTCTGCCTTTCGACATACCAAATTATTGGCAAAGATATGCTAATTAGTATGCTTTATCACTCTGTACAAATTCTTAGTTTTTACGTCAAACGGTTTTTGCGAAAATTTACGGTAAGAAGCGGACAAATTTTTTTTTTTTTTTTTTTTTTTTATATCCTGCTACTTAGCGATCTGTTTGTTTCAAACAATAATCTAATGTGTTGTCAGATTTTCATCAGCTAAATTATTCTTAGCAAAGACATGCACCCAACGGTGCAATCCTCATATTTTGTCCGCGAATCTTGTCGCAAGTTCAGATACGCTATTCCTCTTAAGGCGGGAGAATCTTAGACTGCCCTCTCCTTGAAGTTCAGCAGCTAGTTCGTTCATATGTTGGTCCAGTCTGAGTTGATATTTCTTGCTGTTTATTTCAATTTCGTCCTTCACAGTTCTCAGATTTAAATCTAGGTTCACATATTTGTTGCTTATGTGGGATGGTATATTAAACATGGCTCTCATTGTTTTACTTTGGAACCTTTCAAGTATTTCGATGTTACTATGGCTGGCTGTGCCCCAAAGCTGAATGCCGTAAGTCCATATGGGCTTCAGTATCGTTTTATAGATAGCCATTTTACTGGAATCTGTCAATTGTGATTTACGGCCGATTAGCCAGTACATGCTGCGGAGTTTGCTGTCTAGTTGCTTCCTTTTAGTCCATATATGTTTACGCCAAGTGAGTCGACGGTCGAGGTGCATACCCAAGTATTTGGCGTCATCTGATTGTGGGATCGCTGTATCAAAAAGTTTTACAGGTGGGCAGGTTTTTCTTCTAAGTGTGAAAGTTACTTGGGCTGACTTATCTGTGTTGACTTTAATACGCCACTGCTGGCACCATGCTTGGATGAGAGAGATATGGGATTGGAGGCTTTCAGATGCGGAATCGGGATTATCATGTGACGAAAGAAGTGCGGTATCATCTGCGTATGTCGCTGTGGTAGTGTTGGCATAAGTAGGTAGATCTGCTGTAAATATCAAATAGAGTACTGGTCCCAGTATACTACCCTGTGGAACTCCTGACTTAATTGGGTGCATTTCTGATGTTTCGGAGTTATATTTCACTTCGTAGCATCTTTTTCCAAGATACGATTTAATCAACGGAAAAAAGGAGTGCGGTAACATTTTTTTAATTTTAAAGAGAAGCCCAGTATGCCATACCTTATCAAATGCTTGGCTAATGTCTAAGAAGACTGCGGAGCAATATTGTTTATTTTCCAATGCTCTACTTATGACATCAACCAGCCTATGCTACACGAAGCGGACAAATGGACAAATATATGAGTGACATAAGAGTTCTATTTTTTTCCTTTTAAGGTAAGGCGTCAAGAATGAACACACATTCATATATAGATATGTTCGATTGTGTACTTTATAATCACTATATTACATAATTAACAAAAAGTACATCATTTATATACCGTCCACCCAATAGATTTATTTAAAAACACTAAGGCAGATCTTATAAGTGTAAAATTAGACAGGTTTTTACTATTTTCTAACTTGAATTAAATACAATTGTAATTAAATCTAACTTGAATTAAATTTAATTGAAGAATATAGTAAGTTAAAAAGAAATTACCTTTTATCTGATTTGACCCTATAAAATTGTATTGATTTATAAAAAATCGTATTAAGGTTTATAAAAACTTTTACTAAATATTATAATACATCACGGTATGAGAGATTGAACACAAGAAAGAAATATATAGAAAAAATAATTTTATCTATGTTCACTAGTCATTTACATTTGACATGACGTGTATTTTATATAACGGTTTGGTTTAATTGTGTACAAATTCATATATAAGGTCACTGTTGAATTGATGTTTTTATAGTTTTCTTTGGATATATATTAATCTAATATTCATATTTAATCTTATGTATAAAAAATTGTGTACATAGGAATAAATTTGAAGTTTACATTTTGAAATTTCAGTTAATGTGTAACATAATATTAAAAAAAATATCCGATAACCCCAAATACCAAGTTTAATTCTCGATATAATCCTGAAATTTCACTTTAATAATAAGTAAAAGAAAATAAGTCTCCGATATGCATATTGTGTTTCAGGTTATATATGAAAATGTCTTGTAGATACAATTCTGTAAGACATGGATAAATAAGTTATTTACATTATTTTCGAATACTAGTTTCATCGTGGAACTAAAGCAGCGCAGAGAGTTCAAAATATCAATGATATGTTGGCAAGAGTATGTTTTATGAAAACAAAGTACATCGATGATTTGAAAAATTTTAATTTGACGGTTGATTTTTAAATGAGCCATCTGGGTGATTTGAGAGCAAGGTGGATAATACTGGACTGAAATCTGCAGTGAAAACGGATGCTTCTAAAATTACTCACTAATTAGAAAGAAAAATCGGCGTTTTTATTTCAACAATTTTAAACCAATTGAAACATATTAAGTTAAAAAGCTGAATAGATCAATCCAAATGTGGGAAGAGAAATCCTTTTGATATACACAACTTTTCTTGCTATCTCGACATCAAAAACAAACCATTTTATATCAGACTTTTCGTGTGATGAAAAATATATTTTTGATAATCGTAAGCATTCGGTTTAAAGGTTTGGTAAAATGCCATAACACATTTTGAAATGTAGTATTCCTCAAAAAATGCTAGTAGTGTTTTTTGGCAGTTCAGCGCTAGTAGTATTCATTACAATTTCAAAAAACCCGATCAGTTGATCACAGCAATTATTTACAGTAACAGCTTATATGAAATTATGAGTAAGTTTGTGATGAAGGTGCCGATATTGATGATTAAAGACAGATCAGTTTTAGAACAATACTCGATAACATGTCATACAAATAAGGCTGCTCGAACAACAGGAGCTAGACTTTAAAATTCTCTGTCTTCCGCTGTATTTATTATTTCTTGCCCTAACTGACTGCCATCTTTTCCAGGCCTTAGGTTACTCTTATCAGTTGCCGGCATTAACAACACTATGTGCCAGAAATGGAAAAGCCATGTCGATAGTTTAGACATACTTTGATTAATTTTGTTGCCTCTGACTTTAGATGCGATAAACCAAACTTTCGATTCGAAACGGACATTTCATACTTCATGACTTAAATAAAGTGGCAGCGAATTTTTTTACTCATTCCATCCCGTGGAATATCCTGGCATAATTTTAAATATTTTAAAATGAAATTCAGGCTTTATTTATCAATTTTTATGTTGAAACTTTTATGTTTTTATCAATTTTTTATGTTTTTATTACAAGAAATTTGAAAAATATTGGTTAAAACTATTAATGGAAATTATTTCCGTTAACTTGTCTCAATAATTTCAACAGATATATACATATATATATATATATATATATATATATATATATATATATATATATACATATATGTGATGCTACTTTACGCGGATTCGATGATGTGTATTTAGATGGTTTTTGGTTTGGAATTCATTTTGAAATTTTTTCAGCCTAGCACCATAAAAAAATGAAAAGGCATTAAAATATTAAATGTACAGGTTTATTTTAGTAATATATTCCAATTTTATTCTTCCTGCATACTAACACGATATAAAACAGCTTTTAATGCAAGTCATGTATATTTAACACCACAAATTAATAGTAGATATGTAACCATATAAATACATAAAGGAATCTATCTAACCATATAAATATATATAGGGAAACATACAAATAAGATTTATTTGTACGTTTATGTTCACATGTAAAGATATTGCGGAACTTGCATTATTTTTGTATTATAATTTTATCTGCTACTAAACTATAGTTACCATTACAGTAAAGTTATAAATATTCCAAAAACTAAGAAATAAAAAAGTGAAAAGCCACACGAGGTAAAGTCAATCTATCCTTTAAATAGTATCCTTTAAAAACGGGATTACAGCAAATAACGGGAATGAGACTTTTTATTTACACATTTGTCCATTTTAATAGATAAAAGAATGAAAGTTCATGTTGACAATTAGATATTTTACATAACATTTTCCAAATTTTACTTTAAAACATAATTTACGGAAATTAAAACACTGCTCTGTTGATTATCTGTTTAACCTTAATATTAAGTCCTCTTAGGAAAGCATTTATTTTTAAACTTAATGCAAATATGAATAAAAAATAATGTTGTTTTAAATTTTTCCGTCATAATTTGGAATCTAGAAAGCTATTGCAGATGTGAAATGTTTTAATGAAAAGATCGTGAATATTTTGGTGGCAAGAAATGAGCAGTTTAATCACACCTATGTCACATGTTTAAGTTAATTACGATATGAACATGAAGAGGAAAAAGACAGAGTACGAAAAGAGAAAAAAGAAAAAGAAATATGATTTTAAAATGACACTCAAAGAGGGTACATTACTATATACTCCAAGTCTTCCAAACTTGTTGCTATTTTTCCGTTAATAAAATATGATATTTGATTCCTCAAATTCTGTTATTGAAAAAATTTAACTGTAAATAATATAACTAACTTTAGCGGTTTACAAAAAAAACAAAGTATAAATTGTTCGGAGTAAATTTCGAATAAAATATATTTTTTTGTGAAAGTTTAAATATCTGTGGCATAAAAAAGTATGAGAATATGAGTAACCACTTATTTTAAACTGAATGTACGTTTAAAGCAGTTTTTAATCTGGTACAGCACATATATTTATTTATGTAAAAAGTTTATTACTTGCATATGAATGCAAAAGGAGAAAATTTAACTAAAAACTAAATATGCAATATTTGAACATTTTTTACATTAAATTGTACCTAGTCAGTGGGATTCAATAAAAAACATTAAATAAATTTCATTTAAAATGACACCAAATGTTCAGAATGCTTGCGCGCACACACGCCGTACCAAAACGTACCGTCCGTCTTTTATTGTTTTTTGCAGAAAAAAGGTTTTTAATTGGGTGAGTGTGAGCGAGAGGAACAAGATGTTTATTAGTGTGTTAGTCAACTTGTAATATATATATATATATATATATATATATATATATATATATATATACATATATATATATATATATATATATATATATATATATATATATATATATATATATATATATATATATACGGTATCTTGGAAAAAGTTGATTGTCGTTTAAATAAAATTGAAAAGATGACTTTTTTCAGAAAATTTAAAATAATATTCATAATTATTGGTCGTCTTTTTCATACAGACGATACTTGCGCACATTGCTCAGCGCCTCTCGAAAGAATAATCCGCGAACAGTTGCGAAGACATCGCCACTGCGGGTAAACACCGCACTCCGGGCAAATTTTGAGTGTGTTATAAAGAGTTAAGTGTATATTTTTTTTCACTAAATTAGAAAAAGGGTGTGTTTTATGTTTTATTTCAATGACAATTTGTTCCTTTATCCGACGAATAGCGTCTTTGCCCGACATCTATTCTAGAACATCGTGTATATTGCATCATATACAATACTTCCGTCATAATTACATACTTCTTTCATTCACTGACGTACAACTACTCATGCGTAATATTCTTTTAAATCCACTGACAATATCTTCAGCTTTTCTTGGCACTGGTTCAAGTGTGTTATACATCATTTTCGCGAATGTTTGTCGCTTACAAGACGTTTTATCTATATACAAATATTCTTTCTACCAATTGTTCATTGTTGGTACGTTCTGTTTTGCTTGCTTTTTGGTCCTTCGATTTATTGTCATTGTTTATTCAATATATAGTTTTAATGATCCACCACTTTCTCTTTCATTTATTCAACATATATATATGTATATATATATATATATATATATATATATATATATATATATATATATATATATATATTCATAATACAGGGGTTAATTGGCAAGAGATAATTCCATAATTTGTGACTAGATTCTTAACATAAATATATAAATATGTCATTCCCATAGGAGTCTCAAAATAAATAGCGATATTATTTGTTCGTCTTAAAATACAACGAATTTGTTCTGAATATTATAAACATAACATTAACCTTTTCCATCGAGGAATATAAAAAATATTAATGCATTATTATTAAATAATATTGTTATATTTGAAATCGTTGGATCCTGGAAATCATGAATTTACATTTAATTAATCCCTATTTTTTATTATTTCAACTCTAAGTCAAATATTGAAAAATAACTTAATCAAATATTGTAAAATGTAAAGAATATTTAGTTTTGATATTGTCAATAAAATAGTTTGATGAAATTTTATCTAATAGCTTAAAATTATAGATTTATAAGAATAAAATGGCTATTGGCATATATATGTAAAAAAGTTAAGAAACTGTTATTTTTTATGAGGTAAAATCATTTCTTATTTACGAATGTAAAACATATTCGTACAAAACTCTTCAATGTGATTATTTGATATGCCTTTAAAATGACATATTCCATAAAAATTGTTTTATAACTACAGTTACGTAAGGTGGTACTTTTAATATACTGGAGTATACTTTAAAATCTGTTACTAAAACAGCATTTAGAATAGTTTCCCAACTACTATATAGTTGTATTTTGTTAAATATTTATAACAGTAACAACTAATAGTTTAAAATAATTTATCTCTTCACGTACGTCACGTACGTCTTTTCAATATTTTTGTAGTGACACCCTATTATGAAATCGCATTAAAAAAATACTGTTTCGCTCTATTAGTGTATGGCCTCATTGCACATATATCTTAAGTCCAGCAAATTACACGCTAGTAAATTAAATTGTTTCTTTGCGTAAGTCGTACTTGTTGACTGTTCAGTACAAATGAAATAATTGATAAAAGAATAGCTGACTAAATTAATTAATTATAAATTAATAGACAAAAAGCATTAGTGAGCTATTTGGTGGGATGAGAACATTTTAAGTTATTCACTTTTCAACCCCTTGAGGCATGAATTCGGAAAATTGGTAAAGCGTTTTCGATTTGTTGGTGATACACAGTACTAATATGAATTTACACGCCTGTACTTAAAAAAACACATTTCCAAACATCCCTAATTCCTCACCTCAGAAGAAACCAATCTTCCATCGTATAAGAAACCTAAGTATGTGACTTTATAGTTCCGGAGATTTTGTGACGAGTGAATCAGTAGTATTTTGCTTGTATAAAGGTATATATTTATATATATATATATATATATATATATATATATATATATATATATATATATATATACATATATATATATATATATATATATATATATATATATATATATATATACATATATGTGTACTCACAGAAGGTATCATTCTTAAAACAAATAGTCTGCAATTTGTCCGGTTCTAATCCAATTATTTTTTCTGTTGTTTTTAGGACATGGTTTAAACTTTCCAGTAGTAGAAGAGCGTCACAGATTTCCAAACTTGGAAACGTATCGTTTTGCTTGAACCGGATGGTCTCATTAGATTTTATAAGCCTTTGAAAATGACATAAGTACACATAACGTTTTTTTGAAAAAAAATTTATTTCCTTATTTTCATTAACTCGCTCCCGGATGTTAACGCGATACATTCATCATTTTGGTGAAAGTATAACTAAAGGAGTAAGCAACAATATCTTCGTAAAAATGAATTGTAATTTGATTGTTAATTTCATAAACATGGTTTTCGACAATATTCTACTTCCAAATGAAATGCTAAAAATTCTTCAAATATTGACCTGCTGAGAACCTGCTGGTGTCAACATTTTAAGGCTTAACATTTTTGACAATTTTCTCCGTATAAAAATTCAATTACCAAAGTTGACATTTTTCCAAGTACAAAATAGATTAAAATTAATTAAAGAATTTGTTGTGAATTTTCCTCCAGTTAAATGTCATTCATTGTTTTCCGTAAAAGTGAAAATGTTAACGAAATAATACTTGATGCTTTGGAAAGTATTATCTCGAAAACGTTTAAATTGTCATTATCTTTTAGACGTTTCGCGTCCTTAACAATGTTTTGAACCGTCTGCGTATTCTAATTTATCTTCCTCGATGATTGAAATTCTTATCTTCTGATGCTCTCTTACATCCTGAACGTAATAACATTTTTCTTATACCGAAATATATTTTGTTTCTTAATATATTTTACTACAAAAATAACCACTACAGCTTCTAAGTATGCTTTTTAAATTGTTGCTTTGCTTTTATTTATTTAGTTATACCGAGTTTGAAAAGTTACTTCAGATTATTTTTAATATTATTAAAATAGTCTATGATCGTTATAATTTGCTATTTTTATCATTTGGGAATTTGGGTTAAACTAAATATCAGCAAATTAAGTTAAAAGTTTTAATTCGATTAGCGTAAACTTTGTTTGATTTTATACAGTTTCTGAAAATTGATTTAACTATACTGCTTACAATATAACCTCATGTTATTAAAGTTAAAATTGAGTTGCGTTTGTAGATTTGATTATAATCATAACTTAAACACATCCATCTAAAATTCTAACATATTTTTAAACGTCATTTTGATTAACACATATTTCTCCACAAACGTCTCCGAAGGAATCAACCAAAAAGCGTAGATTAGAGTGGTGAGTAGATTAATATATTCTTATAGCTTAAACAGTTAATTAAGTTATAATATTCCAAGCAAACATAGCGAAGAACAAATTCTTTGAGACGTTTTTAATCATAAATTCATTTCGATTTGTTACACTCGATTTAATTCGCTTAGTATGAGAAAAAATATTCGAAATTCCGTTACAAAACGTAGTTTCAAAAATAAAATCATGGTCCGGATAAAGTTCCTATGATACGCGCATGGCTGTTGAGATACTATATCCAATAGATTTGTCGAGATACTATATCCAAATGATTATACACCAATAGATTTGTTTTAAGTTTAAAATTTAAATGTAAAATTATTTAAAATATGAAAGTGGAAGGACAATTAAATGTACACAATAATTTTTGAATTACTAAACACAAAGCGTTTTAATTTAAATAAACTATGAAGCTTTTTCCGAGGAAAATGTAAAGAGTTTCGTAATAATTGCACTGCAAAAATAATTAAAATTTTTGAACGTTGTGAACAAATAAAAACAAAACATGATTAATTCCCAAATTAAATTGGTACATTATTTTTTTTAATTTCTCTCGAAAACATAAAACAAAAATTGTCTATTTCAACAATAAAACATTTTTCATATTTCACATTTCCTCAATCCTAATTACGTTTAACGGTTTCATAATCACAAATAGAAACTCCTTTAAAAAACCTGAGAGAATCATTCAATTACCAGTATAATCGATTTTTTTCTGGGAAACAATACCCACATTTCTTAATATTCAAGACTGGGTTAGGGGCTCACCGTGACGCGTTGTATTATTCCTCTGACGTTGCAGCACGGCTTTTAGTCTGCGTACACTGAAGGACGCCTAATTCTTGCAGTAAAGTTACGATAGAACAGAATGCAAAAGAATAGAATACGATATAATAGCATCCAAAATGGAATAAGAAAAAACATTTTTTGATTATTAAATTTTTTTTGTATTCAGAAGCCCATAGATACCAGCTTGTTGGACCAATTCACCAACCACTTGTATAATAAAAGCGAGGTAAATAATAATAGAACATAAAACATATTTCATTTCCACGTGTCAGACCTAACAATAGGAAAATAATTGAATACGATGAAACATGGAGCAGAATACATATTCAGAAATTCTCTGGAGAAAAAATCTCACAGTGGGGTGTCCTGTCTTTTCTTGAATCAATAAATGTCTTTATTTTTTTGTCTGTTGTCAGACAAGCCATCACGTAGGTTCACAATTTGTATTCAGGAGCTGTGTAATGTATTTAAGAGACAGGTCGTGAAAACATTTATTTGAATAATTATTTTAATAGCAAAATTTTGATAATTTTTTTGAGAAAATTTATATGGTACATTAATACATTTATGCAATTTTTTACACAGGTGATAGTACTTCATAGATTGTACTTCATAATCAAGCTTTGATATAATTCAATTCATGCTAAGTTTCAAATATCAATAATTGTTTAACAATCAGTTGACACCCAAAAACTTGAAAAATTTGAATATAAAATGTAAATTTTAAAAAAATAACAAATTTATTTCAGAACGTTCCAAGAAGTTCTATTTAAATCATAGAGAAGATCATGAACTCGGGAATAGTAAATAAAAGATGAATTATAATTTGACATGTGAACAAAGCTAGCTCAGAGATATGTTAGTTTGTTCCACTATCGTAATAACTCATGTTTTTAACAAGATAATATTTTTAAATTAAAATAAACCTATTTGTCAAAACAATTATTTTAGGGTAATAAAATATATATCAAAATTAATTTATTTAGAAGATATAATGAAAAAGAGAGTAGAACAGCAGATTGCTCGAAATGTTGAGAGTACATACTCATGGATTGGTTAATAAATCCTAATAAAAGTTAAGGGGGAATACAAGCAACGAATTCTATCTCACTAAAGCAAGCTATTGTGTCACTACCTTTTATTGTTCTTAAAGTTGGTAGAGAGCGTGATAGTGCAAAAATATAAAAACAAATGCATATGTTTGAAATACTACTCACGATCATTTTAAATTAGATTTCAGTGCGTATATCACCAATCATATATTGACCATTTTTTTGATACAACAAGAAAAAACATGTATCAAAAACCAAGTATTTCAGAAAATATTTTATATCTAACGATTATTTATTATAAAAAAACGGATTTGAAAATTCCATACACGGATAATTTTGTTTGTACGAGAATACGTTTTAATCTTTTTCCTTTCACGTAATTCACTTTTTTGTCATGAAGGTATTTATTACACAATTATAAGCGGAATTTCTTATAACATATTAAGTTAATGATAATAGTAATATAAATAGATTAAATTATCAAACATTAAAAATCTTTTTACAGTTTAATTTTTATCGATTTTATTTTATTTGTACAGTATCAAAATTCAGGAAAAAAATATAATTTATTTGTTTATGGTTTGTAATTCGAACAAATTATAGTGTTCATTATATCGTGATTGTATTTTTTATATGTTGCAATACAGGCTATGGTGCTCCATTTTTTTAATAATGCCATCAAAGCTACTTGATCAATTTACAATATATTTAAATTTGTAGTATATACGACAGACATTTTCGGCAATATACAGCGGAATTTTTTATATATCAATTCGTGTTTGTATTTATAATCCCTCTTTGTGTAATTTCTTTGATTATTTAGTATTAAATTTTTTGGGTTTGTTTCTTCTTTTATCAATTTTTCTTTAATATTAGGAAGAACAGGAATAAATTCGAAAAGTTTATAAGAAATATTTCTTTTAAACATGCATTTTGTGTGTAAATTTTTATAATCAAGCCCAAAAATTATTTTAGTTAAATATTAAATTTTTCATGCATTATTTTAATATAAACTTATAAAATAATGAATTCAGTTTAAAAAATTAATCACAATGTTTAAGTTACCTACTTGAAAATTTATAATAAATGCAAAAGGTGATTATTATTAATTTAAAAAAATAAGTACCATAAATTAAAGATTTAAGGAAAGTGAAATATGTTTAAGTTGATATAATTCTTTATTTTTTGATTTGACACTATCAAGACCATCTTAAATTTGGTATTTTGAACGGATTTTAATGTCTATTTTTAATTTATTTAATTTTATTAATTTATGTTTATTCTCTCGTGTACGTAAAATATTAAATATATTTGGCATCAATTTTGTAAATATTTCTTATCCATAATTAAATGAAACTACGTGATTATTAAAGATATCTAATTAGCAAAGATCGTGGTAAACAATTTAAATAAAGTAGAAATAGTACTACATTTCTACTTTATTTAAATTGTTTGCCACGATCTTTGCTAATTGCCCACCTGAAGATGTTGTCATACGAAATGATAAATTATACGAAATAAAATGACAACGAAACCTGGGTCGTGTAAAGGATTTAAATAAAGTAGAAATTATATTACATCATGTAGTTTCATTTAATTGGTATGTGAAATGTATTATGTCTAATGATAAATTCATTGTGAAACTAGTGAAAAAAGATAGAAACAAACAAATTTGAGGACATTCCTAATGAGTAATCTTTTTTTATATCGATTTTTGGTAATAAACAATCGAAAGCTATATTTTTTTTCAAATACTGAAGTATTATTGTTAATGTTTATTATGACTAATTGTTCAAATTTGTTAAAATTTTGTTGGTGCTACACTCCACTTGTTTTTTTTTAAATTATAACTTTAGAATTATGATTCATAAAAAGAATAAGAAAATTTGTTTTAAATGGAGTTGATAAATGATTAAAATAAATTGGAACGAAAATTATTCCAACAAATAAAATCGTCTCGTTATCTATGGAACGTAAGAGCTAACCCAAATATTACATTTGTTTACTTCTCGGATAAATAGAAACATACAAGTATTGTTTCTGTTTATACGATAAGTGAACAAATGTTATTGTAGAAATATTCAAATTTTCGATTCCGAATCTTATAAAATAAAACTATTTAAAAAAGATAATTAAACAATAAAAAATTATGTCAACTAATATTTACCATCAATAGAAACTACAAAAACTCGATCGCCAAAATTTGAGTCTGTCCTTAAAACTTTTCACAAAGTTGAACTTTATTTCAAAAACACACTCTCATCAATGTCACACATTGTCACAATATGCGTTTCTCCAATTTTATCACAATTTATAAATCCACGCATTGTTTCGTTACCCGACCCTTATACAACTTTATCTAAAGGAGAACGCGCGCAGTAAATGCGAATGCACCGACATGCAATAAACAACTGTCGAAACAACTGACAGTTGAATGCGGCGAAACGGCGGGAAATTCGGCAAAATTTGGCGCGCTCTAGCGAACTGCATCGGTAAAACAGCGCGCCGCCCCACCGACCGACCGCGCGCGACTGAGCCGAAGGGATGCTGAACTCCCGATACCGTTGCTCTCTGTGTATTTTATATAAACGCGCATTACATATAAATACATTTATATCTGTATATATAAAGCCCCCGCACACATACAGTGGTATTTTTATTTTTTTTTCTCCCATTTCACGTCGTTTACGGCCGACCCGTAGGTGAGTACGTACAATGTACGTATGTATGTACGAATCGAAGGTACTACTGTACTGGCGTTCGAGCGTTTTTTCCACAAAGAATTTTCTATACTATTTGACATTTACATAGAGCGTATTCGGCGCTTGGCGGCGGGCCGCGTTTAGGATGAAAATGGATTTTCATATTTACGAATGTGACGTTTGCCTTGATGGAGAATTGATTGTGCATTATTTGTATAGATTCTTCGTTTATTGTCCGCGGCGCCCTTACGACGGTCGTGTGATGTAGGAGAGTGTTTGATTTCGTTATTTCATTTCTAACGTATCTAATGTAGTATATACGTAAAAAACTTTCACGTATTTTGATAAATATATTTATATTTCCATAAATACATTTATCAAAATATGTGCTAGACATATACTACGGTAGAGGGACTCCCATTTTTCGGATTTTCGATCTTAAAAGGTAAGAACGAAACATTTACACTAGAATATTTCTTTTATATTTGTAACTTGAAATGAAAGAACGTCTTAGTATAACACGTTCATGTCATCGAATAATTTAAGAAAAAACTCTGGTCATTTCCATAAATAAATCATTAAAGTTTAAGAAATAAAAATATTATTTTTAAATATAAAAACGCGACTAAAATGCTAATTAGATTCTTTTACTAATCGTTTTAACGTTTCATCATGATGACACTACCTTTTTAGTCCATTTATACATTTAGCTATCTCGAGTAGTTTTTTTTGTTTGGAAAACCTTGGTTGCTTTAGAAAAAAACTGCATACGGGTACTAAGATAAGTTATGGAATAAGTTAAGTTACGAGGTTAGAAATTCTTCTTGAATAAACATATTAAAATGTCGTCTGAGAAATTTTAATTGCTATTTGTATAATTTTTTTTGTCACCCTCATCTCACTCGGTTTACTTTACCTCTGATGCTTTTAATGTCTGCTTCTAAATTAAATAAAATTTTATTTATTTTTTAAGATCATTAATATAATTTCTAGTCGTTGTTATTTATGATTTTTCACTCTTTAACTGGTCGATGTACTAAAATTTCACGTTCGTAATTGCCAACAATATTTTTTATATCATTTCGAAGATCTTGGTTTTATAACAACGTATCTGCTCCATTTAGGAGTACAATGTTTTCTCGACATTAAAATTAAATATTTTTTTTCATTCGAAATTATATTTAAATTTCCACTCTGCTATTTACGATATATTCAATAAAATCTACATAAAATAAAGTCAGTTGAATTTTTCATTTTTCACTTTTTTAATTGAAAGGGCAGCACTATGACAAGTAAAGTTGAAACAAACTAGCCATTTTTGAATTATTATTTTTTCAAAATAGCCTCTGTGGTGCTGTTTGTATAGTTGGATTCGATAGAGTATTCTGTTGAGATTGAGATTGACTATTTGAAATCTTTAATTACACTCTAACCTCAGGTGTCACGTGCGAAAAAAAATTATCTTCCATACCATTATTTCACATTTTTCTTCTCCACATTGGTTGCCATATTTCCATCCCGAACTGATTCATATCGGGACGAACTACGGTACCGTGGTATGGATCTTGTAAGTTGTCTCCTTGCGAGCATACTTGAATGCAATATATTTGTAATTAATGAGAACGTATTCAAACCACATTGTATTATATATTTGTCATTCCGATTGATCGTGTGTTTTTCTTTTGCGTTATACATGGGGTAGTTAAATTGAATGTATGATAAAAAATAAATAGAAATGCCGGCACCGTTTGGGGTAACAGGTTTAAAGAAGTATATTTTTCGACAAGTGTCGTGATAAAAAAATTATTACACAAACAAAACAATTTAAACCTTAATTGATCACGTGGGGTGTCATATACTCCAACGCCAGGGTCACAACTTTTTAAAAATTGAATTTAGCTTGCTGTTTTTCTAGATAGTTTCGTAAACAGAAGAAGAGGCTGTCCATAGTGCATCTGAAAATGAGCAAGATCATGAAGTTATAGTGAGTGGGCCATATCAGCTAGTCGGAGTAAAGCGAAAACGAATGGAATAATCTGTGGAGTAGTGAGGATGAGATCGCATTACAAAATTTAGCCAGCTTCTATTAAAGTAATGAAAAACGTAATAAATCATTTTACCTCGGAAAGAATATACAAAATGGTTTAAACGACACCATAGTCCAAGGTAAGAATTCTACGTGCTAATATTGGGACAGAAACTGCTGGACCCAGAGAGCTTACTAGAAATATAATTACATTAAGCATTTTTGAGTGTATTTTCAAGGGAAGCTATATATCTTATTTTAATCTGCTTTTGTTCTCGTGGACTCAGCAACATATTATCTACAGAAATTTGAAATTTACGTCGGAGTTCGACCAGAAGGGCGATTCAAATTGCCTTCTAATATCCGAAGTCTAGTAAAGCGACTGATATGACCTATTTCCGGGACTGGAAAACATGTCATTATGGACAATTGATTCACCGGAGTCTCAATAGCCAAGTCACTATTAGAAGAAAATGTGCTGGCCATGGTGTGAACATAAAAACTATTTCCTATCAGAAAAAACAGAAGAGGTGATTTCTAGTTTATCTGGTTTCCAAAAAGATATGACTTTGTGCTCATATGTATATGCTGCGAAACCAAAAAAATCAGTTCTGCTTTTATCCACAATGCATCAGAATGAATGTTGAGGGTGACAAAAAAGCCCGAAATCATTCATTTTTATAATAAAATGAAAGAGGGAGTTGATACGGATGACCAGATGTGCGCCAATTATAATATAAGAAGACGTACATCACACAACATCCATTAAATATTACCGGTATCAATTCCTATGTAATATACAAATCTAAAATTTACTCTAATACACTTCCAAGGGTATTTCTGAAGCGATCGGCTGTCGATTTAGTCAAACCTCAGATATCAAGAACCAGAATACCCACACTATCTCGACCGCCGCAAAATAAGTATCATGAAAGCATCGAATAAAAGGTATTATGAAAGTCAGGACCAAGAATCTATTTCTGCACCAAGCTGATCGCCTTCATACAAAAAGTGTCATATATGTTCGAGGACCAAGAACAGGAAAACGAAGACTGAATGCTCTAAGTGCCATGGACATGTGTGCAATGACCATATGATTATAGTCTGCCAATTTGAAACGAGTAAAACTAATATTTATAAAATTTATTTTTTTTTGTTTAAAATGATTAATAAAAGCCAGGTTTTGCATATATTTCGTATTTTATTTTAATTAATTAATATCGGAGTGCTACACACCCCAAGCGACCACTTTTTAAACTTTTTAGATGCGTCAAATTAAGGGTTAATAGAATCAAAATTTTGATTTTAAAACCTTAAATTTTATTTGTCAATATTATAAACTAATTATTTTTTTAGCTAAGACCTAAACTAAATATTTTTTAGCTATTTTCAATAAGTAATTAAGCTTTTGTTGAATTAAAGAAAAAAATCATTGAGACTTGTAGATTTTAATTTTTTCAGTTTGTCTGATATACAAATCACTTCATAACACGACAGTTTGCAACTCTAACGTCCGTTACTCTTTTCGTCTTTTTTATGTGAAGATTTATCATATCTTGATTTATATTTTTTTTTCGTAAAAATTCAAATTTACTTGCTCCTGTAAATAATCTTAATATTTCTCATAGATTATCCGAGAGATATAAATATTATAGATGTAAATACTATTTTGCTTCATATGTTTACTTTTCAAAAGATTCAATCCTAATAAAATATGTTATAATTGTTTTTTGCTTCCAACTAAAATCTTTTATACGATTATTAATTTTCTCGTGTTTTAGTAACAAAACACAATAGTAAATTATACAATAAACCTACTTAGTGTTGGAATTTTTTTGTCTAGTTTCTTGCATTTAAACAAATATTATAAGTTATTTTAATAGTATTTATGCTTATGGAAAATTAATTTAAATTTTAATGATAATTAAATCTTGTGTAAAAGTGATGAGGTCTCCCCTGTCTCCCTGAAACCCTGTTTCAAATCCAAGTGAAGTGAAAGCATGTAAGATTTATGTCCTAATGAACTTTTGATACTTAGAAAAATTTAACTCCACAAAAAGATAATGCAAGAGATATTCAAAATTCTAAATTTATAAGCGGAAAATTAACACAAGTGGAATAAAAATGAGATCTCAGGAAATAAAATATAATACCTAACATATACGCTCAGGGTGTCACAAATTTAGCTAAATAACAAATCAATCTGAAGTCTTAACATAGTTTCTTGTTACTAGTATCTAAGTAAAGAATTTCTAATAAAGAGATGAAGTTATATGTTATCATATTTATCGAAATCATTATCTCTAATATTAAACAAATTGTATTTTTTATGAGCCGGGAACAAGGAAATAGAAATGTTTAAACCTATAGTATCGCTCAAAAGATTTACGTTTTTGTTAAATTATACAACTATAAAGTAAGCGTTGACAAAAAAAAATTAAGATTTCGTGGAAAATTATGTGAAATATTACAAACCGAAAGAATATCTGATTATTGGGGAAGACATTGTAGTAGTGAGAAAAAAAGTGTATTGTTATATTTACACACTGAGGAACACTAGCAAATATGAAACAAAATTTACGTCCATTTTAAAGCATATTAATTACTTAAAGATTTAAAGGAATATATAATATCTATCCTCAGAATCTCTACAAAATGAGTGATACTACATTTTATATTTAAGAAAATAAATGGCAAAGGCAAAATTCAAACACGTCGTAATGCAGTAATTATTAATCACCGTTCAAATTACAACTAAAAATAATATAAATTATAATTTCACTTGAGTTTTTCGAGAAAATATGAGAAATTATTATATGCATATTCATCTGGAATGTTTAGGGAAATTAAATGCTAAACTTTTATTTTCGTGACTTTATTATACAAATAACGATGAAAATAAAAATATGTCCCTCTTAATTAGGGATTAAAGGGAGTGATTGAGTCGTCATTTTACGTTGCCTAAGTAGCGATTCAAAAAATCACCTCTGTCCGTAGTTCAGCGTTACTTCGTTATTCCTACTGTGGACTTTTTTCATTCAAGAATTTCCCGAAGGAATAAGATTTCCCGAAAGAAAAAGTGGTCTATGTCATAATCTGGTCCACGAACTATATCTGTGCAAAATCACGTCGATCTATTGCTCCCTTGCGACATGTAAGAAGAAAAAAGAAACATATTTTTCCATTTAAAATATTCGTTAGGATGAGATTTTCTGAAATTTAAATTAGCCTATGTCATTTCGCGACTCACCACCTCACTCACCATATCTGTGGGAAAAAATTACGTCAATCTATCTTTCTGGAGCGAGGTGGAAAAAAAAATCAAAAAAATATACTTTCGCATTTAAAATATTAGAAATATCATATTAGTTAGAATGACATTTCCCTGAACGAAACGTGCCTGTGTCATTTCCCGGCTCGCTAACTACCTATCTGCAAAAATTACATCGATTCGTTGTTCCATTCTTACGTTAAAGAAGAACAAACAAATTCACTTTTACATTTGTAACATTAGATGGGACAGTGATAGTAGTTAGGATGAGATTCACCAGGTTGGAAGTTCGCATATTTGATTTCCCGGTCCTCCAACCACTTCTGATCAAAATTTTTCTCCGATCTGTTGTTTCGTTGTTACCTGAAAGATAAATAAAAAACACGTTTTCGGATTTTTAATATTAGTTGGGTTTGTGATATTAGTTAGGCTGAAATTCCCTGGGGTGGAAGGTAACCTGTAAGTAACGTCTCGTAAATTGCTTCCTTGCCCACTAACTATTTCTATGCAAAAAATCATGTTGATTAGGAGGTCCCTTGCGACGTGAAGAAGGATAAATAAACACACTTTTATATTTATTATATTAGTTAAGATTATAATATTATATGAAACAAGGTTTCCCGGCGCAAAAAATAAACTGTCATTTCTCGGGAAGCCAAATATTTCTGGGCGAAAAAAGGACAAACAAATATACTTTTGTACTTATATTATAGGTAAGACTCTAAATTAAGGATTAAAATGAGTGATTCTGTCGCTTCTTTATTCTGCATATATAATGATTCAAAAAATCACGACTCGTTGCTTCGTCGTGACGCTGCTTCCTTGTTGATTTTGAGCACTTTTGCAGTTTTAAACAACAACTTTTCCGTACTAAACATTAGCCTATATCATTTTGTGAGCCTTCAGCTACCTTTTTGCAAGAAATAATGCCAATCTCTTGCTCCATTGCGATGTGCCGGAATAACAAACAAACATATTTTAGCATTATATTAGTCAGAATAATAAAACTGTAGGATTATCCTGTGAGATAATTTTTTTATACTAAATTCTTACTCACGTAAAAATATGATATTTAGTAGTTATATTTTTAAGCCGTGTTTTTAATTTACTGGCAGAAAAACATCAGATCAACAGAAGCGTATGTCAGAAGACAAAATACTAGTAGACACTAATCAGTAATGAAGAGTTACTGCTACCTCAATAAAACCTCATGTGGAAAATTAAATCATTGTACACAGCCATTCTTGTTAACTGGCCTGGTCAATGGATGAAATCTTAATTAATACAAAATAAATAATACTGGTCACCAAAATAAATATTGAACACACATTTTCATTTTAATTATGATGTAGGTGGTGAAGTATTACGAATGGACTAGAATTCAGTTGCAAGCAACAAGCGCCGTCACTATGCGTGTATTTAATATTTTACGAGTTATGGGATTAAATGGTTGTTGAAAGAGTTGAATCTAGTTAAATACAATCATTTTAAGCCAAAGTTCTAGTTAAATGCTAGTATCTCGATTTATTCGATTTTCTCAAATCCATGTTTGAAAAATTGAAAGGCCGATGTAGATATTGCAAGTCAGTTAGAAGCTTTATATTTTGCAAATGATGCTTAAGGTAAAAAAAAAATTAACGGAATCTCATCATTGGATGGAATTCGTAATTTTTTCACTCAACTTTATATTTTTGGGAAGGAACATAAAGAATTATATATATAAAATAAATTTCCTATATCTACTAACAAACAATCATGAACATAGACCTATAACCTATAAACTGTTGAGACAGATAGACATACGGACGAACAGATGTAATGAAATTATAAAGATTTATTTAGAGACACCCCTAGAAAACCTAGTATTATCATTTAACCTAATTATTGTTTGAATGATAATACTCACTGAATTATTAATTTTTAGTTCTTAAAGAAAGCGATGAAGAAACAAATTAAGAACAATGCAGTAAATGAAAAAACACATGAACATAGACCTATAAACTAGAAACTGTCGAGACAGATGTATATACTGGTCACCAGATGTAACGAAATTATAAAGATTATTTGGGGAAACCCCTAGAGAACTTAAACAAAAATGAAAGGAGATTGACAAACAGTTACCGTACACAAATTATTATTTGAATGATAATACTTCACTGAATTATTAATTTTTAGTTCTAAAAGAGAGAGATGAAGAAGAAAATTAAGAACAAAATACTCATATTTTGAGCTATATCTGTATGTAAATATGTCGCAAAATTGTAATACTATTCTACCTATATAAGTAACTTGCCTTGAAAACAACATATTTTGCAACACTAACAAAATGTAACAAACATGTGAACATATTACTCCGGAATACTCACAATAGTAAAAAAAATTGCTGAAGACCTATATGACGAGCCTTGTGACTGACGCTGATTATAGTGACTGGAGTTAATGCAACGGTTTCTTAATGATCGGTTATTCAATTATTCGTTTTCGATATCAATACACTACTCAAATGACTTGGGTCAATGTAACGGTTTTCCAATGGTAAGTTATTCAATGATTCGTTTTCGGTATCAATATACTCTTCAAATGACTGGAGTCAATGATCAGTTTTCTGTATTAATACACTACTCCTTTAATTAATCTCTATAATTTTGAAATATTAGTGAGATATTTCACCTATAAAATAAAATGTCTCGCTTTTATTCAAAATTAGATTTAATTAGATATATTGATACTATAGAATACTAAATAAATACATAATAATGCTATGCACAGTTAAAAACAATAATTATAACAAAATAGCCCTTCTCTCATTCTTCCCTCTTGCTGATATCATAACAATTAATTTAATATAAGTTATACTCTCATTTTTGTACATTGAAGGAGTGTTCGTATGTTTTTTTAATCCTGATATAGCCAACATTTTTATGCCGATTGAAACTAAAATATATTTTTAAAAGTTTTCTTTTCAAAACTAAAAGTTATATTTTGTAATTTCAGGTTTATTATTACTAGACATAACAATGTTTGATATTAGTTAAAAGTAAGCATGAGTTCCTGAAGAAGAAATGTAGACCATAGGGTTGAAATTAAACTTTGTAATACCTTAATGGTCGTAGTTAATAAGCTAGGAAAGATTTAACTGTGATGTTGGGACTGAGTTATTTGACAAGGGTGAAACAATTTCTTTAATCCTTCATTTCTAAACCTAGGAAATTAAAAAAAAAATTGTAACAGTTAATATAATAAATCTATCCTAATTGGTATTCTTTGTTTTCTCTTTTTTCATTTAAGAAAGTAAACACAGAAAACATTAATTTACAAGTGAGCTCTGCAGAGATGAAAGCAAGTTCTCTATTGCACTTTGCGTGCATGTAAAAAGTATAGTTAGTTATTGTTGTAATTTCAGTTATTATTTAAAGAAAATTTATGATTTACGTGGCTAATAAACGTTCACTTAGAACATTTATTAGCCACGTATGCACATGGCTTTATGAAATATTTTTAGGAACTTTCCTTTATTTTGGAATTTTATGGGTACAAAATTTAAAAAGTAGAACAGAATTTTTAGTCCTTTACGCAGTGTGTTATCTATATGTTGTTTATAGATATATCTTGGATTTTGAGCAATAAACACATATTTTGTTTCATTCATCAATTGTCAAAAAATCAAATATTTTATTTGTGTATTCAGAAACTTGTAAACCAAGTTACAATTATATAAGTGTATACTGACTGAGTGATACAAAAAGATTAAAGTATAAAATTAGGCAGAAACTTTAATGAAGCGTGCACAAAACCGTTGTTCATTTTTATTAATTTGTTTAATTCATTTATTTTAGTGAATTTTTTACATAATTACATACCAATTAGAATTTTAATTCCAATTCGAATTAATTTTATTTTATGAATACTAAGCTTAATATTAATTATATTTTAGTAAGTTTTAATTTATAAATATATTTTTATTTTCCTTTCGAATGTTTCTATTGAAAAATGTTCAAACAAGGAGTTTAAAAAGAATATCGTTCCATAATATGCATATTCAAGTTAGGTGGTTATAAAGAGAGGTATTTTTTATAGGTATTTTTAGAGGTATTTTGAAGAACAAATAACATTGGTGAAAGTTAACAGGACCTGAATCTGGTATTGAAGTAAGCCAACTAGTGAGAATAAAGGGACAACAAAAATGTGTATCCATGATTTTGTGTATATAAAATAGATCTTTTTTTCGGTATAGCTAATGATAATACATTGAGTTATTGATCAAAGAATACTCAAGAACTTTTTTGTAATCTTCCAATTCTTTCACTACGTGATTCGTAGCATGAAATTCAAATTACCAACTGGTAGCTAACAGTATAACTATATAAAAATGTGATATTTTTAAATTTGGCAGCGAAATAAGAAACAGTTCGTAGTTTTCACAGCAATATGTATCTCAATTATTGCATTTTAATCGCCATTAAATAATTGAACAGTTATATTAATGGCAGGATTCATAAAAAGTTGTTCATAATCAACAGAACTCACTTCTCTGTGAATAACATCAAAGTATCACTTATTAAAATTGAGTGCTTTGTAGTTGTTAGCTTTAATGAATTTAGGTGACAGGTCCCCTGTTTTGAACATGTGGATGTAATGAAGGATGTTCATTTATACGGTTTAATCGAACAGCGCCAGCTTGCGTATGATTCCGTTCACGTTCTGATAATAAAATTCATTTTATAAACAATAATGAATTCAATTCAAACGTAGATAAACAAATACATTTAAAAATAAAATAAGGAAATAAATAAATATTTGATTATTACCATTGCCTTAAACCAGGGATATTCAACATAATTGTGTAGAGAGCCAGGTTTAATATTTTTGGAACCGTAGCGGGCTAATAGCGTAGTGAATTTTAAATGTAAAGAAACTGTAATTTTGTTTTTTTTAACATAAATTATTTATTAAAAAAAAGAAAGCCTCAAAAGAAAAAAAGGTTTAAAGAAAGGTTTACAAATTATCGTACTTTAGAGAAGACTGATATTTTTTTTGTTTGCACAGTGCATCTATGTCAGTCGCAAAAAAGCTGTTCGCAAGTGTATACCACCAAATAAGGAAATTTGTTAAAGAGCTAATTTAGTATTGGTTGTGGTTAATATACTTTTCGTAAAATTCAATGAGTCCTTTCAGAAGGCAATCATCATATGCTGTTTTTAGGAGAGAATTGCTTTGTATATCAATCAATTCCAACTGTAAGTTTAACTCGGCAGCTTCAATTACGACATCAAATGGATTTTGAAATGCTTTCATGTTGGGTATTTGTGATTTGAAGTCTATGAATCTCTCCTCAAACTCATTCCTCAACCTTTGTAACAACGACACGTACTTGCCTAAGTCCATTGTCTCTCAATCTCTTGAAGATAAGTACTCTCCCAATGTACCAACTGCATTTGTTCCAGTTGTTTTTTCAATAATATGAGCTTTTTTATAAAAGCTTGAACATGTTCATATAACTGGGTGCAAACTTGATCTTTTCCTTGCAGTTATAGGTTAATTTCAGAAATATATATATTTATGTCAACTAAAAGCCAGATCAGCCAACTACTGCTCATCAGTTAGAAAACTCATATCTTGGCCTTTATTTTCAAGAAAAATCTTTACTTCTTTGAGTAACGAATAGAATCACTTCAGTGTGACTGCTCTGCTAAGGCAGCGAACCCGACTGAGGTATAAGATGTCTTCATGATCTTCACCTACATCAAACAGAAAAGCCTGAAACTGTATGTGATTCAGTCCTCTTGCACTAACTGTCTGCGCTATTTTATCCATATAACCGTTTCAGCTCGAGTACGTTTGCACACAGCTGTTCTTGATGGATAATAAAATGATGCTGTATGATTGTGTGTGTGTGTGATGCTTTTTCGCTTTAATGCTGCTACAAAACCATTTGCTCTTCCTGTCATTGCTGGTGCACCATCCGTAGTTAAGCCGCAAAGATTGTTTATTTGAAGCTCATATTTTTCCATGCAACTATTTATTTCTTGGTAGATATCTTGTCATATAGTTGTATCTTTCATTGAACGCAAATCAAGCAATTCTTCGGTCACTGTATAGTATTCTGTTAGTATTTTCGTCGAAAACAAAATTATAGAAAACGCATTTCTTTGATTGTGTTTTTAAAGACGATTCGATATGTTGGGACATATCATCAATTCTCTTTGCTATAGTTTGCATTTTTAACTAATGCTTTATGCTCGGGGACGCGCTACCGATATTAATATTTCCAAGCATTCTTTGACAAATTCTCCATCGGATAGGGGTTTGCTTTGCTTGGCAATGGCTTCTGTTAAAATTAATTTAATTTTTGTAAGTATCTGGGAATTTTCTTTTGGTGTTTTGAACATTGCTTCTTGACCGACCATATTTTTTTTCAACGAATTTATACGATAGATTAGAATTTGACCTTTGTACTCATCGTATTTAGATTTATTTAAACGTAACACAACAAAGCCAAATCAGAAGAGAGATATTCAGTAGTCCGTTATTTATCGCTGTAATCGTCTGTAGGTACTCGCTGGTTATCGTACTTCTTCCTTTTCGCTTTCGCTGTCCAAACTTAAACTCCGCTGCAACCACCACGGTTATTTATATCGGCAACTCATAGAAACATCGAGAGATTTCTCGTAGGTACCAGGGGTGTCTGGTCTAGAGATTGGAGTGCCAACTGACGCAATCGTTGTCTACGTGTGAGTACATGCACAGGCTAATACAGGCTCTATAGCGTAGATTATAAGGTTGATTATTCCTTGCAACTACAATACTAGTTCGTTTGCGGGAGCAAGACAATTAGATTGACGTATTTTGTAGGGTTCCGTATCGTAACGCCGGGTTCCATAACATACTTACCAATATGTACATATTATTCATTTTGACTAACAGTTATCGGTTCATTTATCGACTAGTGTAGTACAACTAACATAGACATATTTTTAATGGATATTTTCACAACATCCTATTGTTGTTTTTACATTTTTAACTACCTCGCGGGCCGGATGGATTTTATCAGGGCTTTTGCGGACCGCATCATGGCCAGAGGGCCGTATGTTGGACGAGCCTGCCTTAAACTATTTATGTTTTTGACTCGGAGAGACTACGTTTTGATAGGAATCCATCTGATCTCTGCCTGTAATTATTTGCATTCCACTATTCCTCTGATATATATCAGGAGAATATTTCTTGATCTGTTGGATTTTGTACGCATTTCAGCTATTACATTAGGTGGTGGCACAGACTTGGTTAAAAAGCTGTAGCATATTCTCAAATTGCGTTTTCTGAACGATTTGTAAGGTAATGGTAGCGTGAAACACTATTGTTATGGTAGCATGAAACACTATTGAGGTTTGCGATACAGTAAAGTTAGAAATCTGATATTGATTTGATGTTTTCGTCTTCAAGTTCGTTAATAGTTTCATTTTTGTAATTTCGTTCCGCGGCAATGAAGATTCTGGTTACTTTTAAATTATTTTTAAGATCTTGAATGATCGACTTAAGACTGGATCATTTTTCTAATATATTATAAGATAACAGCACGAATAGTTTACATAAAGGCAGTGAGTAAATTTTTCCTTTTATTCTAGGGTATTCGATGCAATAACAACCAATATTTAATAGAAATTCAGACCTTGGTGGTCTGAATTTCTATTAAATATTTATTGTTTTTAGTATTGAGAAAAATGGTATCAAGTGACGTATTCGTGCTCAGGCCTGCAGGTATAGACGTACAAAAGTATCTTTGTCCGACCCGAACATCAGTATTTTTACAACTTGAGCATATCCAGATGTATGAAAATTTTGGCTGAATGTAGCGATGTGTCCTTTTTGTGATACTTAAGCATCGAAAATGATATTTCCCTTTGCGACGATGACACTGCATTATGTCATTAGAAGACTTAATCTTATGTGGGTGTAGCGTGCTTCATTCCATCGTTCAATTTGGAATAAATGGAATGAAATTTATAAGCTCTTTCTATTGTAGGTAACTCTAAATAGCGGCAACGGTGATATTATATTTTACTCAGATAAAGCCTTTTCCAAGAAAAAGGATTTCGTATTTGGGAAGCGGAGGGCACGTACTGCATGGGCTGCGTAAGCATTAGATGCGCTATCCTACGAATGTGGTGCATGGAACTGCAAAAGACGATTAGCGATTTGGTGTGACATACGGATGTAATGAAAGGAAGATGATCGCAAAATAAACTTCGTTTTCGCTTTTACAACTTGTATATAATTAAAGACCATTTTTTTATTAACTTTAAATCATTATCGCAACTATTATGTTTAGTTTTAACTGGCTTTAATTTACCAATAATCTTGTTATTTGTGTACAATATAATTAGTGGTACATCAAATAACAGAGTGTTTCTTGATACTTCAAAGCAAATAATGCAAAAATTTATTTTTTTTTAATTATGCTGGAACTGTGTTACTCGTACAACTATGATATTTAATTATAACGGACTTTTAAGGAAATTAGACTTATAATTATGTACTAACTTTTATATTATTCAACGTGGTAAAACAAAAACTAATTAAATGTATATTGTTTCTCCAAAGGAAACATTTACAAATTTGTATGTTTTAAAATTATGCAAATGCTATCTTACGTTAATGATCTCTTCCTTATTTGGTAATTATGAATGTAAAAAATGCCTATCTACTTTTTTATATACACTACCAGTACAGATTTTAAAATACAGTGTACTTTTTCAATCTTTCGTTGTGGAATATTTCATCAATAATATCCCTAAGTAGAGTCACTATATTATTATTAGTCACCAACAGTTTTTAGGTGCTAGTTTCAGGAAAATGTGACAAATAAATTGTTAGTGATAGAAACACACATTTTCAAATTCTCTGTGATTGTCGGAGCTTTTCAGATACACACAGCCACATAGAATATTATATAGGTTGAATCTAGATCACCTAAAGCTTATATTCTGCAACTTTGAGATAAGACTATACTTCTTGGATAATCACTTCAAGTTTTATTATTAACGTGAAAAAATTATCATTAGTAACAATTATCATAGACCACAGGTTATGTCGAATTTAATATTTTGCTTTTTTTGATCTTTGTTTTTTGGTGGTAAACATATATTTTTGGTAAGAAATTAAAATAGTTTAATTATTTTTAATTTCGTTATCAGGCAACAAACTTTGAATCGTGACTAATTAATTGCTGAGAGAAAATTGAACTCAAACTATATTAATTTTTATACTGATTCATTTTTAACCTTGATTTTTTTCTTATACAATAGAACTTAATCATTTATCGATTTAATTTTGGCGGTTACACAAATACTTACTATCATGTTTTTTATTTCAATTACCTCAATTTTTTACAATAAAAGTGAAACTTTTTTTTTTCAAGATGAGTTATGTAACAAATTTCGTATCTTTGAATATTAATTAGTTAAAAAAGAGTTAGAAAAAATATTATATGTCTCTTTTGAAAGTGGTTGCATCATATGTATTTTCTTGCAATGACGGTGGTAAACTTGCGAAATTATATACGAAACAACGTGATCTACAAGTAAATTCATTAATGTTATCACCTCCAAAGATAGCTATAATTATTTGATGTTATAATTATAGTATTGAAAACCTGACAATAAAATTAATGAACTAGTTATCTTGTAACTAAATTGGTTGAATAATCACATGCCTACGTAATGTACAATTTAAGTGGTGCCATGTCTAAATATTTACATATGTTTCAAAGTTGTTCACTTTATGGTGAGTTCTACGTAAAGTTGTTAAAACGTGAAAATAATACAGTGGTATTTCACTTATTTTTTTAACCATTCAACATCTTGCATTTATAATAAGTTTTATTCATTCGTTGTGTAAGTTTCGTTTTTTATTCATTCGTTCAGTTTTTCTGGATGGTAATGATGTGATGGCAACTGAATTGTTTATTATTTTTTACTTACTAATTGCAATTTATCCACGAAAATTGTCAAATCATTGAGCATTAAATAAATATGGGTGAGCTTAACCGAAAAAAATCGATGAACATTTTACCAATATTTTTAGAACCGAAAATATTTTAAATATATTATTTGTTTGCCTTAGTTCAAACACTTCCATACTAGTAACTTTTAAACACATCTTGAAACAGTTTTTTTAATAAGTTAGGTTCACCTGTTGCTCGCCGAATTGATACTATTTTGGTATTACATGTTATTCAATGATAGAATTCGTATTTTTGGATTGAATACACTCGACAGTTAAACACATTACTTCAAGAAATATATTCCTATGGATTATTTTGGCAAGAATCTAATATTTTCTTACGTGGTTTTTCTTGCTTTCTTTCTTAGATACACCCATAGATGTATCTTGAGATTTGATAACAAATTTCAGGTAATTTTTGGACTTTCTATTGCGACTTCTATGCTCTAAAGAAAAATGCAAAAAATATACAACGTAAGAAAGAATATTAAATCAAGCTGAGGAAATATAGGTATCTCACAACAGTGCTTATTTTATTTATTACAGGTAAACGTTCAATTTTAATAAATTCCTGCCGTCTCTTTTCATTTCCGGTCGTCAAACCATGCTAGTTTAACTTTACTTTTTATTCACTATATTATTAAAAAAATGCTTCAATTGTTAGTATAAAGTTTGATATTATTTCAATTGTACTAATATTAATGAGAATATTACTTAACGATGAAATAAAATAATTAAAACTATATATAAGTAATCATAATCCATATCTGTATATTTTAAAACTAACCAGTGTATTTAATTATGTTTTTGTCCCATTAGTGGTTTATATCATATGATTTCCTAGTACCCGTATATGCTTATTTTCTACGGTTATACAAAGACTGCTCTAATATTCAACAAATAACGAATTTAAATTTAACATGTCCAAAATTATGGAATTTATATGCAGTAATATTCAATTGGTAGCGACGCTTCTTACAACAGTTTGTATTTCTTCTAATATCATTCACTCACCTTTTTGCATTTCGTACCACCTCTAACCTTTTTTTATTAAAAAAACTTTAGTCCTGTCATGCAATATGATTTATATTTCTTAAATATGGACCGAAATTAGAATATGTAAATCTTTTCCATAAATACTGCGACAATATTATTGCAGTCTTTCAATTTACTTTGAACGAAGCAAATAAATGTACGTAGGGACTAGAAATTGATTTTTTGTAAATCACTAATGTGACAAAAAGAAGATAAAATACACCGATTAGTTTTAAAAAAAGTATCGGAATATTTGTGTTGTTTATCGATATTTGGTTTTAATAAAATTGTGCCTTAGGCGATCAATTAAAATGTCAAATATGAAGTTATATTATCCTGAACCAGGAGATTTCCTTATTTTATATATCATCTAGTACGTGAAGACCATTCTACTGGATCTCAAAATAAGAGTCAATTTGTTCCCATCCCTTGCTTGTTTGTGGTAACTGAAAAAAGGAAACATTGAAATTAAATAATATTTTAAGAGAATTTTACAACTACCGGCAACACTCGATCATCCTTTACATCTTACATAACTCCCAAAATGGCAGCCAATAAGTCAAAGAAGAAGGAGGAGGAACTTGTGGATTTGGCATAAAGACGTCTTAAAATGAAACCAAGATGATTGTCAAAGAGCGTAAATTGGCCTTTGGTTTGTGACGCCGATTTACAGAAAATGGAATACTTGTAATAATGTTATGCTAAAAATAAGTGGAAAAACGATAAGTACGTTTACATTGTAACTCTGTAACGCTCTCTTTATGTCCATTAATAGTTTTAACACTATACAAGTCAACGTTACTGGTGCGGTGTATTTTAATCGATTATTTAATAAATAACTAGAACATTTATTTAATATAAAGGGAAATGTAGATAACTTTTATCATAGGCCAATCAGCAGAAACTGAATTATTCCATCATTAAATAACGAATCCCTGGTCTATTATTTAACCATATTTAAGAAACGATAAATAACTCAATAAACTAAAAAATAAGATTTTAAAAATAAAATGCTATTTATTTGTTTAATTTTTTATCCTAATTGAATATTTCAGACCTTGTTTTATCGCATCGCAGATCTTCATAATTATTAAGTCAAGAGATTGTGAAATGTGAACTTTCAAATATATTTCAAGTCGCTAGATACCGTAATATCAATCAACAGCTAACAATAAGATAGCTGCTGAAAAGATGAAATTACTTTCCTCATAATAGTAATTTCTTTCTCAATTAGTTTCGTAACCAATAATAATAACCCTTGACACTTTGTGATATCCAATTTCACCAAATATTTGAAGTCCTTCTCTTAGTTAACGCCAAGTATTTTAAAATGTGTCCATGAGTATATTTTGTACTTTTCGTGTGTCAAACTTCCGACGGGCGACACTTTCGGTTTTTAACCACAAATAGTAATACGACAGCACGGTCAAATTTTCCCCCTATTTACTTCTGCATTAATATACTGCAAGCGAAGCATTTTTAGTTATTTAGTGAATAAAATAAATAAAGTTAAACTAGAAGTAAGGCCCGTCGGTCGAAGATCGGAAAAGAAGAGATAAAAGAAATTCATAACAGCTGAAAATTTTCTCGCCATAAATAATATAAGTACTTTTGGTCAGCTGTTTATTATATTTTCTTTGCATAATTTATACTCTCTCTTTTATTATATATTTTGTTTATATATTATTAAAATAGAGAGATTAAATAAAACTTACCTTTTAGTTTTATTTTTAATTCTGAAAAAGTATTACAACTGCATATGGAGAAAGCAAGCATAATAAAAAATATATAAGAAAACATTTACTGTCTTACAGAGATAATCTGACAAACACGTTTATATTTAATAAAAAAATATTACTTTGATTATACACTTGATGCCAATATTGAGGTTACTGCTTGAACCTAAGAGTTTATTATAATGAGTCATTACTTAAAATTGGAAAATACTTTTAAGTCATAGAAAAGAATTTCAATTCAAAGTCAAACAAATGTATCACTTCTGCGAACAAAATGCGAACTTAATTTTTAAAGAATTTTAGGATACTTTTCAAAGTCAATAGTGAGGTATTGTGAACTTAGGCAGTAAAGTTATATGTTTAAAATATTTATTGCTCCAATTATATTGGTAAGAAAGAGTTACCGGCGTATACAAAACCAGGTTAAAATTAATTAAACCCTTCTTAATCACTTCAGATTTACTTGCGTATATTTATTTAATTTTATTCATAAATAAATGGCGATTAGTAATAAAATTGTTCAGTAGCTATCCTAGTATTATTATCATTAACAACTAACTACAATCTATTACATATCAAAAATATTCAACAAATTTATGAAACTTGTTATAAATATATGATGTAAAATGTGTATTTTTTAAAAAAGGAAAATTTGAACGCAATACCGCTATACTGTTTTAAGGCTTTAACATTTTAAATAGATATAAACATTTAGATAGGCATCACTTAACTTCTTGCCTACTTTTGTACTTTGCATAGTACGTTGACAAAAAATTAATCTGTTTTCAATTTGATCACTGCAATATCCCGTATATTTTTATTGATGGTAACATCGGTCCATTGACATATGGAAAAAAATAATGAAGGCAAGTTTCATCTGTTACTCCCTTAATATTCACTTGCAGCGTAACGCACACGCATGAGTAAGTATATCAATTATCATCTTATGGTGTATGGGTAAGTAAATTAATTTGGATAAATTATTAAATATTTTCTTTTTAATTAGTTACTAGAATATAAAATTTAATCTGTTGAGTTGTATTTTAGCTCTTTGATTAATTGTATTTGAGACTCAGACATTTTTTTTTTCTACGTTCTTCCCTAAGTACACAACTTGTTACTTAATATTAACAGTGTTAAATTATATTTGTACTATGTGATGTACATAAATATATTTTCAATGATTTTCTTTTTTTTCAGTACTATCAGAAAATGATATCATCGATGAACTAAATTACTCCGAAATAGACTTCTCAGGAGATGATCCAGGTGAAGACCCTGCGTACACACAACTCGAACTCTTTCAACAATCCAACCATGAGTCAAATACCAGTTATGATGAGACTGAATATAGATTAGAGATTCCAGTACCTTTTCCGGCTATTTCTTATGATTCTGAAGAAGTTCCCAGCACAACTTCTTCTTCAGCTTCACGTGTATAGATAAGACGACGTGCAAGATCTACAAGGGACGTAGGCGTACATGCACGCGAAGCAGTGCCGACTTACATTCTCAGTCATCACCTTCATTTCACCTGAACAACTCTTTACAAGAGCAGGAAAAGGATAACTAGGCAGTAGAAAAATTTCATCCGCGGGCATTAAATTTAACACTTCCGGCGTACTGCTAACTAACTGGGAGTGGAAAAAGTATTACGATTAATACATTGACGACAAAATACTTTTAACGATTGTGGAGAGTACAAGTAGAATTCATACTTTGGAGATTGGAAAATCACTTGGACTGACCCTGAAAGAACTGAACACTTATTTAGGTATAACTATGATAATGTCTACGTTTCAGTACCTTCAAGTTGACATGTATTGGTTCCACAAATGGTAAATCCCTCCTATCGCTCTGTCTATGAATTGTAACAGATTTTATTTCATTACAAAATGTTTAAAACGCGTTTATGATCCTGACGTGACAACCGGAAAAGTAAAGACAAGATATGGAAAGTTAAGCCGTTATTAAACGTAATGAACCTGAAGTAACAAAAATGTATAATCAAAACTTGAGTGGGGTCAACCTTACAGATCGAATGCACTCCGATTGTCCTTCTCGCAATCGTACTAAAAATGAACCATTCGTGTAATTTCGCAGCCAGTTCCTTCCGGTCTATTCCTTATGAATTGTGAATTATTGGCTTCAACACCGAGGGGTAGAATTACGAAAAGGAACATTGAAGAAAAATATTTTGCAGCTACCTTAGTACAAGCTTGAGTTGGGTACCAAACTCGTTACAGATAATGAATACCAAAGCGATGATGAAATCGATCAAATCTAAGAGGAGTTGAAACCAAAATATGAGAAGAGGAAAGCTGTCGTAAAACCGATACCCACCCTTGAACGTTACCAGCAAAAAGTTGATCATCTGCCCGAATATAATACTTTAAAGCAACACCGCTGTCGAAGCAGTGGTTGCGACAAAACAACTACTGTATTCTGTAAAAAATGCGACATTTTTTATGTTTTGTTCCAGGTCGAAATTCTTTCACGCAATTTTATGAAAATGATTCTTAAGAAGGTAAGGTAAACATTATTTGTAAAACGCGTTAAATTTTTGTTTTGAGAACATTGTTTAATATTTTTTAAGTTGCGACAACTTTAATTTTGTTGATTAGTAAGATTACCTTTGTTTACCTACATTTGTTAGTTCTTAGACATATTTCTAAATTATATACTACCATGTAGTGATAAAAGTTATTAAATATTTTTAATTTGCATAACAATATAATTATTATATATATATATATGTATATATGTTCAAATAATCATGTTTACATACATAAAATTATGAGTAATACATTACAATGCACAACTTAATCTTATACTAATGTTCTTTCAGAAGTACATTAGGAAAATCAGAATTTTCGGATTTTAGATTTTTTCTCTATTTTACCTAAATATCATATACCCTGATGATTTCAAAATTCCAAGGAAAATGTGCTTAGTAGGCAGATGGCTAAAATATACATCAAGTAGGCACGTAGTTATTAAGTTTATTTTATTACTAGATTATTTTTATTTTAATTATTATGACAAATAATAATAGTACTGTTCTCCCATCTAAAATGGATGTGATAATAACGACAGGCATGCTTCGATTTTTTTTTTCTTGTGTTACATTTTATTATGACAAAATTGAGGTACTGAACTACTCACTGTAATAGTAAATCCCATTGAAAATATAAATGTGGGAAATTGAGCAAGTTTTCTTTGGACCATGTCAGTTGAGAAAAAGATTTCAAATCAAAACAACCGCTAAGATCCTAGTAGTTAATTTATGCGGAATGAGATTAAAGCACACATTTAAAAGGTATAGTCGCCTTTTTAAGTGCTTAATGTAACTTTAAAATTTGAACTCAGCAATTTTTTAAAATTAATTAAAACCTATTAGAGGAACAAAAAAAAGGACGAAAAACTAATTCATAATGCGTAATAGTGTTAATTACTGCTTTAAATACTTGTAAAGTTTTAACATTGCACATTAAACCGATTTTGTGATAGGGAGACATCAAATGTGACTCGCAATAATTTGTGTAAACCTAGGTGCAAATATGGTACGCGAACTGCCATATAGAACTTGCCTACGTACCGCTACGCTCACAGATATTTATATAATCGCTAATTCAAACCATTAAATGGATAAGTCGTATTGTACAAGGAAAGTAAAATTTGAGTTAAAAAGTAATAAAATAGTGAAACTCAAAGTAAAAAACACGAAGGTACCATTTCGGTGGAAGAAATCATATTGTGATCAAAATCAATGCTGTTACATACAAGAGAAACAACTATCTAAAATCATATTATATTTTCAATTATACACGCTTTTCAACTTTTTTATAACTTATTGATGGTGATACTCAAATTTGAAGTGATTTTAGAATGTAGAAATAAACTTTGGTTGAGGTTAGAACATAGTCTCAACTGATATAACTTTTATTCCAGTCTCAAATGTGTATTTTTATAAGTGAACCTTCTTTATCACGATTTTAAACATTGTTTTAAATTTAACCATGTTTCTTTAAGACTAATTAAAGAAGATATTAAACATTTCGTCATCTAATATGAGAACTTAAGTTTCATTTTCATCATCAATGTGTTGGTTTGGGAAAAAATAAACTTGAACTCTAGAAACTTGAATATTCACATGTATCCATCCAGTATTACTCCGGTTATATCTGTCTGTTGCCATTTGCTTACGCAGCACGGCTGAAATAAGTAAATAATTCCATTTTGCCTTATATATTTCTACTGTTTACTTAGTTGAAACCTTTTGAATATATTTCTACTGTTTACTTAGTTTTAATCTTTTGAATGGTTTGATAAATTATTTATAGAAGTACACTGATGAGCTTTTATAAAAATTTTTACCAAAAATTATTAGCTCCAAAATTTCTGAATTATGATAAAAACATTTTCAATATTTTGTTTCTGATTTTGCAAAAGTGGAACCAAAATTTTAAAAAATTGTTTTTGGAAACATATTGATATTTGAGTGTGCATCGCCCATAACATGTTTTTCCATGTGAATTGGGGTAAAGTTTTAAGAACATACAAAATGTCGTATTTTTTTATTAAATAAAAATATACAGTAGTTAAAAACCAATAGCGAGGAAATGATAAAAATTGTGAAAAATAAGTGATTTCTATGCTTTCATGTTAATGACAGAGTGATGATATCTATCTCACTCTCTACTTGGCTCTCATGGAATACGATGAGAACTATTAAAATTTACATAATAATTTAATATTGTTGTCCTTGTCGAAACGTTATATGTATATCTTTATAAGATGGTCTCATTTTTATAATTTATACCTACCTTGAAATTTAGAGCTACAAATTAAAAAAAACAAATTATAATACCCGGGGTGGTAGCATCTCTCAAGTAATATTTGAGATAAAGTTCTTTGCTGGTTTCTTACCTATATCATACTCCCTTGACTTCTTTCAATCTGTTTTAAAACCAAAACCATGTCGCGTTTGCATGCGTTGCAATTCATTACTACGATTTCAAATGCAATAGCTTTGTTTTTTTCCCTCTTTCGAATCCCTTTTCAATCCTGATTTCCAAAATTGTGATTAATTCGACTTAATTGTACTAAAGATGTTCAAGAGTTTTATTTATTCTGTAATTTCATCATAATAGTTATGTTTTTAATAGTTTTATTAAATTAGTTATGTAAATAATCGTTTGGAATATTGCTTAAAATGATTTTATTAAAACTTCTTTCCGATTAAAAAATCATATCACATTTATATTTTTAAAAATAGTGTACTACCTTCAGTTTCTACTTTCAATTTTAATGAAGGAAAAAATATATTTTGAATAATTTATTTTAATTGATATGGTATAAAATATGGACATGTTATAAATCAACTTATTAACACTTGGAATTATATATAACTCAAGTCGCCGCGTCGTGAGAAAATGATGAAAGAATTAACTTTAAAAGGAAAGAAAGAATATTTTTGTTAAATATATGAGTAATTGTCCTAAGCAACAAAGAAAATATATTACAATTACTACTAAAAATGTATAAATGACAAGACCAGTGAATAAATTTCTAGACGACTTCTTTTTAGCAATTTCTCTTCTTTTAATAAACATGAATCTACTTTCAAAATAATCACATTCCGTGGAGCTGAATAACCTGACATCTAGGGAAAAATACTATTTATTTAACAATGTCAAGTTCAAGGCCAATCTCTCAGATGGGGAGATATTGCTCGACCTCAGTACTCACTGGTGGCAACTGCGGTAATTTATTTTTTTAGTCTTTCATGAGAGCCCAAGAATTTATAATGATTTAAGAAGCTATATAAGTCGAAAGTTTCTTGTAGATCAGTATTTAGTTCGCAAAATAAATATGAAAATAAAATGCATTTTATTTTATAACCAATTGTTACTTTAGACACTTTGTTTATGAAGAAAGGAAATTCGTTATTATGATGTTATATTATATTGTGTTTTGGCCAATGTTTTATTTCCATTTTATTTTACAGCACTCCCTTATAATGTCATCGACGTAGTGTGTTGGGTAGATCACAGGCTTACAGCCACAAACAGCGCGACGTACCACGAGAAGACGGGTTTAATTCTCGGCCGTTCTGGTTGGATATAAGATATTGCTCTCATAGCAATAATTTCGCCATATGTGTCAATTGTAAACATTAAAATCTGGAAATAAAGAAATGTAAGTTGATAGGAGTTTGGGCCACGCGACAACAAATGCGCGCGCATTCTCGTAATGTACTATAATTCGACCTCCGACAGTAAAAAGTTGCTAATCTTACGTCATGTGGTAACGAATAAATGAACGCAGTGAAATTATGGTACGAGTTTGACCGCATATAGCGTTGTCATCTACAAACTTATAATTTAATGTATACAGAATTTCAGGAACGAAGCGAATAAATTGCAAAAAATAAAAAAGGAAAATCGAGTCAAAACGCAACTAAGAGGTTTAAAATATTTACATTCATAATTTTTCAAAATTTAATTTTATTTATTGTATTTAATTAAAACAATATTTTACTTTCACTTTTATTTTGTATTTAAGTGGTAATGAACGTATTGGATATTTAGTCCACAGAAATACATTCATCTGTTTTTGATTCCAGGCTGGAAAATGTTTTGTAGCTGTTTTTTGCTCAAATATTATCGTATGTAATGTTCGTTCAGTATCCATCTTAATATATATATGTATATATATAAATATATATATATATATATATATATATATATATATATATATATACACATATATATAATAACAATCTACGTTAATTTGTCAGAAGTGAAGAGCTTCTTATAATTTACGTGTAAAATAAGTAAAGTTAAAATGCCTAAAGCGTGGAGCATTGAAAGACGAACGGAAATGGAAAAAGAGACAACGGAAGTTTGAAGCTGCAGAAAGTTTACCTGTTTTAAAAAAGGCTCTTAAGGGATTCTTTATTACAAAGCATCATCTGCCTACAATTCTTCATTTTGGTGACTGCATATACATATAAACACACACACACACACACACACACACACACATATATATATATATATATATTTATGTACATATACGTATATTTTTATTTTTGTAAATGTTTTTAGGTTCATGATATGTCTTTTTACTTTTTTGACTATATGGTACATATTCTAAAACAGGATATAGATACGAGCATTATAGGTTTTGGGTAAAATTGGTTACGAGTATTTGCAAAAGTTCATGTTGACATGTCTTAGGATGCCTTTAATATTCATGTTGAATGTTTCTCTTGCAATAATTTAGTTTTAAAAATTAAATAAGAATATTATTTTATAAAAACATTACGATATTTTTATTATATTATGTTTGAAATTATGCATAAAAATCTTCCATTTTATTTATTCCCTAATGATCTCTCAATTCATTGGATCTGTCTTGCCTGAAATGAAAATGCATTAAAGATATCTGGCTCAATTTTCTGGCATTCGCGTACTATTTATTTATTATGCTGCAATTCGAATGATAGTATTGAACGGTTTTAATAATATTTCACTGAACTGTTTGAGTCATTTACATATGGCGAAGAGGTAGGTAATTAGTCTTGTGAATGTTGCCCTACTTAAAATAGATAAATAAAATATAATGCAGTTTCAAAATTTTAGTCCTTATTTTCACTTCGTTCCATTGGTCAATACCCTACGCTATATTTTATTTTATTTGTTTAAGTCTCTAAATTATTATAAACGCTAGTCAGTCACTATACATAGCTTGTTCTTTTAGTAAATTATTTCGAGTTAATCTAAGTGAATATGTAAATCAATATATGTATCTCTAATATTTAAATCGCTTAACATTTTTTAGAGAAGAGTTAAATTAATAATTAATTTAGTTTCCCACAACATTAATAATGGGGGGAGTAATATAAAAAAAATTGACAATAAATTAATAATTTTGTTTAATAGAATTTTTGATGTAATCTCAATAAATCTCAATATGTAAAATATTCGTTGATTTACTGAATTTAAGACATCTTCCCGTGGTGATCATAACATTAAACATATCCTAATTTTTGGCATCGGTTTCCTGACACTGCAATTTTCTTAATGTTACTAATGTATGTTAACTCACGTTGCACAATTTATGGACATGTAGCAATTCTAAAATTTTACTATCGAACAAAAATATTGACTTTTAACCCAGAGGAATAGTGTTATTTCGGGGCTTTAAAACAATCGATATGTTAACTTGAAATATGGACGTTAATGTCAAATTTTATGAAAATCTAGCGTGCCATTTAAGCATGATTGATTAAGAAATATCCAAATATACTTGTAGTAGTATTATTGTAGTGGTATACTATTCCATGTGTGCAAAAATAAGTACGCTACACCAAACACTAGGTAACAAGTCAAAGAAAATTGAGCGACAGTAGTCCTTGAATAAATATGGAAATTATTGTTTGAAAGTATATATTAATTTTTTGTTAAGACGTCATCAAAATCTCATCCAAAGATTTTAAAATATTTCAAGGCAAAAATTTTAATTTTAATATTATAGTCTTACTTGACATTTTTTTCTTATATTTTCTTTGAAATCAAATATTAAATTTTTTATGATACTTTATGTGTATATTTACTTACTGATTACACAATAAACTTCACATATAAACCTTTTTTTTCTACATGACCTTAAACCAACAATAAAGAATTTAAAGGAACACGCAAGCCGAAAATTCCCAAAAACTGATCAAAACTCGAAATAAAATCTATAACACAAACTAAAGTACTAGTTTTAAAACTAATTATTCAAAACATCTGCTTTAGATCGAAGAAGACATCTGGTGTGTGACAATGTGCGTCTGATGCATCTTTTTAACGTGTTACAATATGAAAAATGTGAAAGCGAGAATGAAAAACATCACATATTTTTTTATTATAGCAGTTCTTGATGTTCCTATACTAATACATAATATATGTAAATGATGAAAATAAAACTGCCTACATATGTGCGGGGTCTGTCGCCAGATTAAAACTTTTCATTCGTAGTACTCATTATGCACACGCGTGGGATCATACTTTCTATTAGTTTACCATTACTGACATTTTATCGCAGGCAATAATCACAATGCAAAAATAAAAGCGACAACTGAAATTGTTTATAGCACGCCTATTTGCGCGATATATTTAATTTAATCAACAACCTGTCTTCGTTCTCTAGTGAACCAAAAGTACATTCTCAATGAACTTTTCATTGGAAGTAATTCCCATAATCGCTACGCTGCATGGATTTAGTAGTTTCTCCCACCATTGGCTTCACTACTCGTTAATGTTTTGTGATATATTAGCTACGCGATTACAAGCATACCCCGTACCCGCTCGATGAGCAGCAGAGAATTGCATCCAAGATCCGGGATGCGCCGTGCCATTAAAGGCCTTAAGTCTGTCATTAACCCAGCACATTCTAGTAACAACATTTGATTAATTTATCATTTATTGTTCACCTTATAATTATATGTACCATAACGATTTTAGCATTTAAGCGTTGGCAATAATCAGCTTTACAAAAAGACATAGACGAACTGAAATTAATCATCAAACAAAGTATTTAAATAGGTGGGATAAACGGTTCGAGTCGTGAATAACAAAAGTTGATCCACGCCACACGAAGCCTTAGTTTTTCAGTGTGTGTTGTACAATTTCATACTACATAATTACATGTAGTGCTTTTATTGCATCGGCGACATTGTTTTTGTTTGGTTTTATCCAATAAATTATATGCTGCAATTTTGGAAATATTGTATGTTTCTTTAAAATTCAGGTTGGTTTCTATAAGTTTAGTTGGAATGTTATCAATGGTTTCGGTATTAATGGAGTTTAATAAAACTTTAATAACTAACCAGGGTTAATCACCTTATGTTGCTCATTTTATGTTGCCATGAATATTTGTTACTGATTTCATTCGAGTAAACAAACACAAATTAAAACATAGGGATTGTAACTTTAAAGTGCCAATGTAAAGTTATACTTTTACAAAGAGAGTATGCCAGAAATACATTTTTTTTATCAACTCCTGACATGAAGTTATTTTGCAGTCGCTTCATGTTTGTTAGTAATTCAACTGTATTTGTTTCGGAACGGTACCGTCCTCTCCTCATATTGGGTCTTTTTATAAGTTAAGGACCGTTTTTTCTTCCACATCTACTCCAGGTTCTACTCAGTATCCTGGCGCAATATATATTTTTGTCGAAGAAAGAAGCGTCCTTAATAAACTGAAACTTTTGTGAAAATTGACCATGTTAACTGCATGACCACAATTGAGTTTTTCTTCAAATATATGCATTACTTCTTTCTCGGCACAATCCTTTATTCCAGGTTCAACACTTTGACCATCGTTATAAATTAGATTTTTCGAATTTTTAATACCAGACCATTGGATTTAGTCAACATGTGTGATTTTATACTGTATTTTTGTCTTTTGGTTTTCGTTAAATTGTCGAAATGTCTGTATAAGGTAAAGCGTATTTTCGCTCTCGACAATTACATTCATTCATTAATTATTGAAATAATCTAACACTTGGCTAATCCATCTCTGTAGAAAAATATGAATATTTCAATGAAGTAAATCAATCATTTGTTCCCTGAAAATGAGTGCGGAGAACAATCCGTCCGTTTTCTATTAGTGTTGAGGTTGACTCAAAATAAAATTCTCCATATAAAATACCTCAGAAGAAGTTCTCGAATCAATCTAAGAAGATTCTTGTTCAGGTGTATTAAATTCTTTCGAGAGCCGCTATGTAAGTCAGGCTACAGGAACAATTTCTCTGCTTAACTATTACTTTCATGCCAAATTATTTCCAGAAAATAGTTGAAAGGGGTGAGAGGAAAAAGGAAATTAAAATCTTTTAATTACAATTTTCTATTTTTTTTCAGAAAATATTTATTTATTCAATATGTTTGTGGGGAAAGGTAATGTTTCCTCAAGTACCCAAATAAAATAATTTTCAAATTACTATTGCGAGTGATGTAATAATGTCAGTCGTTATTAGGTTTTTATTTAAATTAATTATACAACTCAAATGCATTTTATAGATTATGGCAATTTACTAAATACATGGGTGCGATTATGCAAAGTAACTTAATAGAAGTGTGAAAAAATGACATTCTGTTGCGTCTTTATGTTTCAGATTGTATAATGAAATAAACAAAGTATATAAAATCGTGAATCGTGAAAACCAAAATTAGACTATTTGTAAAAAACTCTTAAGACAATAATTCCAGCTAAAATAAATAAAATATCAACAAAAATAAAAAATAAATATCTAAAACCCAAATAAAATAAATAAAACGTTAATGTAAGTGGCTTTACTTCTCAAACTTTACCGTTTTTTAAACATAAAGTGTAAGAAAAATATAGTTTTTGATACTTCATTTTTCTCGAAAATATCCGGTTAGATTTTTATGCCCCTTTGCATAGTGGTGTGATTTAGGTTACCTAATTCAAACATAATAATCGTATCCATGTTAATTCATATGCCAACCATAGACTTTTATGCAAAACCTTATTCCTTGGGTAGTGATTCATTGCTTGATTTTAGAGTTATTAGTTAAAAAAAGATCCAAATTTTCACAATATAAATAAATATATAATAAAAAAGTTTATAAGAAAAAAATCTTTTTCACTCCGCCCTAATATATAAGTAATAGTCATAAATTTCTATATGAATAAGAAAAGCAAAACAATATTATTTTGTTTATTCGTACGGACAATAAGTAACTAACCAATCTAGTTAATTAAGTTATTTCAGAAGGCCCTTTTCATTTATATGTCACGATATAATATTAGTTTAGTACATGGATCTTGACAGATGTACTTTTCAGTCAACATCCATATATAAACATATCACCAAATTGTACGAAAATATATTTTTAAGAGTTACTCCGACGCGCAATATTAATATGTTTGCAGTACTGTTCAGCAAGGTCACATTTGAAATCCATATTATATCATATTTTAAAGCCTCTTATAGGTGGAAGTAAGTGATATGGGGTATGAGCTGTAAAGGCGAATATCTCTCTAAGACAAATCAACGAAGACTTAATAATCAATTTAAACTTGTTACTACGTTCTATGCAAATATATTTTAACGGTGATTTATTTATCTTTAATCACTTGTTGATATAAAATTTATTTTTTAAATGACTTCAAAAATTATACTCAAAGTCTTCAAATTAAGTTCAAACTCACAAACTATCAAAAATTGTTAAACATATGGAAGGTTTTGTTATTTTCTGCTCCTACGCTTCCACTTGACACTATTTTTTGAAACCTGAATATGGTCTGACTTGATGTGGAGCACTGTAATGTAAAATGGAGACATTAAGAAGCACAGACGGACGTTTAGGTTATTACGTATTTTTATGATTACTGTAATCAAATTTATATTTCTTAATAAACATTAATTTATATTTACTCGTAAAGAGACTGTGAAAATAGTATAACGTACATTTTTTTTATATTTATTACTCTTAATGTAGCCATAACAAGTAATATAAAAAATAAAAAATCATGCATTCCTTATGTTAAAATAACCTTATTTTCTATATATTAATTTTTGGCTCAATTAACTTATAAATTAGGTACTTTTCAGCCTACTGTTTCTGTTGCCAATCTGAGTAAGTAGGTCCTTCAAATTTGTGCTTACGGAGTTGTAGTAATTGGGAATTCTTGTTTCAGTAAGAAATACAAAATTATATTTTTTAATGAAATATTCAGGCCTAACGAAATGGACATTTTAAGGGCTCTATTGTTACAGGTTTCTACACTATATTCAAATGTTTATGAAAATATTATCGTAACCTGTGAGGCTCTCTCAAGGATCGGTTATGCAAAATTCTTAGAAATTTCATTATGTTAATTGTATTAATGTTATGTATAATACTGCTCTTCGTAGTTAATTAGATATGTGCCGAGTAAGAGTTTATTTATATGAAATAAATTACATCCTTATATTAGAGAATATCCAAAAAAGATTCATTTGGTTTCTCGAATTATTCGATTCGAAATATATGGATATTATCCATGCATGTTTCCGCCATTTTTTACTTGAGCACAGCCAGATATAATCCTCTATCCAAAACCAAAGACTCTAACTTAGCCCTGCATATATTCTGAATTTAATTTGTTGATATTTATATGTCATTTGCTTTTGCAAACCCTTATCCATGATCAAGAATGTGTTCACTATTTGGAATACGTGCACCTGACTATATATCGTTGAGATCTTTATTAGTTTGATTAACTTGATATTGGAAGTATTATCGCATTTTTACTTATCCTACTGTACGGTTCATGATGTTAGAATCAAAATCGTGAAATCTTTCGAACATATAAACCTTGATCAAAATATCCATTTCCGTATGAATGTTTCTTTTTATTTTCTGTTAATGAATTTTACTTCAATTATTTGGTTATTCATTAAAGCCTCTCTAAGTTAGGCAAGGATTTATTGAAAAAGTTAACAAAGATGTGCTTTTTGAAAGAATTTTCTACTTTTTCCTTTGACGATATCCGTAACAACAAATTCCTTTCACGCATACTACCTTTAAATCGATCAGAATCTTGATTAAATTTCCAACGAGTAAAAGTCGTAAAGTTTGAGTCTGAATGAATTGCCGGAACGTAGATACAGTATTGTTGTTATATTTATTTCCGTTAGATTGTTCAATTGGTCCTGCTTATGCATCTTTCGATGCCGCCTCGCCTATCTTTACACTTCTCGCCAGCTACCTGTATGAAATAAACTTTTACTAGAATGTCATTTAGGTTATTTATTTGATGTAGAGTTTTATACAAAAGTTTTCAGAGAATACATGCGTAATAATAAAAATGAAGGTAACAATACAATTTTGCGTTCGTACATACATTGCAGTGAAATAAATGATTTTGCGTTACCGTAAACTCGTATGGTACAGTTTCGCTTTCCAAATAAATGAATATCATAAATAACATTATGCCCAAATGTTTCAAATGTCGTAATAAATTTCTTGCGTAATTTCTAAATGAAGGTTCCAAGAAATTCCTCCATAGAATTTTATTTTACGTACCGATATTAATAGTTTTGCAGATATATAAATATACCGTTTCATATTTCTTATTTGAGTGTAAGATGTATTTTTTCATTAAATTATGAATAAATAATATTGATATGTAAATGACGGTTTAAATACTGTATTCAATAGTAAATTTTCAGTAGTATCTAGCTAGTTGCTCTTTTACTTAAATTAACTTTTGAGGCTAAAAAAACTCTGTATATAGTGATGTCATAAAAATACATCAGAAAAATAAAACCAACACCTAATTGAAATTATTTCTACATTAAATATAGCATTTTTGAGATTATAGTTTATATAAAATAATACTGTTTATTTTCAATGAATGGATAAGAAATATAATCGCGAATGGTACGAGAATAAGATATATAGAGAATAAGTGAAACAATAATGTAAACTCTATATCAAAACTTAACTCGTTTCATGATAACACTGATGCTTGTAGCAGATCCTACGATATTGCGTGCGGAATTTTTTTTAATAATGCAGGAAGGAAAGCAAATAAGCGAAATGTGCATCGCGCTGCATGCAGGAGTGGCAAGAAATAAAAAAACGTCGAAACTTTGAGATTCTTGAACCTTTTACCTGTTATCTATTTATTGTGTTATAGATATACACGGATGTTTTTCAAGACATAATATATAAGAGAAAGATCATAGCGCTATTAAGTCAAATCTATAAGCAAATATACATATATCATAAAACATTTCAGTCTCATAATATTTTTACAATAAAAATATAGGTGTAAAGTAGTTACTATAATATTCAAAATATGTTTACATAAACGATTACTTTACTTTCATCATTAATATAATCAGATTTCTGCCGTTATACAACAACAAAAAGTGCAACAAGAGGTATATGTATATATATATATATATATCTATATATATATATATATATATATATATATAATTACACTTGATTATCAGCTGTTACCTATGGGATTTTGTCTATTCTCAGCTGTTACCTTGGCATGAATCGACAGGTTTTGTATGTATGATCCTATACAACCCGTGTGTGGGATATGTATCGTGTGTGATGTACGTGCGATGTGCATCGAGAGTGATAATGACGAGGAAGATCGCAGTTACTGCTAATGTTACGAAATGGGACGTTATTACGAATTAAGTTTTTGTGGTGTGCAAAGATTAAACGAATGTGAAAATTTACAAAGATTTCAAAAACATACAAGTTTAAGCAGTGTATTCATTTATGTTATTCATTACGTTCAATGACATATTTTATTATTTTTACAACACGACATGTGTTAGTTACGTGTCGATTATAGACTCCTAAGCTTTCTCCCCTTTCACCCTTCCATTAGCTCTACTTCTTGCTATGGGTGGTAAGATAGCATAAATGTATTACTATAATTATAACCAATATTGCTACACCTAAACCTGGCATGTGTTTATTGAATATATTTGGCGTTAATTTTGTAGAAATTCATCTTTGTAGAAATTCATTCTCTACTTAATATAATTTTCAAAAATTTTCGATCGGATACTTTTCTGTATATTTAAATATTTTTTACGTTTAATATTACTATAACTAATTTTTAATTGTTTTTTTAGATTTCTAACGCAAATAAATAATCAATTTTTTAATTTTTTTTTCAATTATAAATGTACGTTATATTTGCTATACCGTTTCATAATAATATTTTTTAGTGAATGAAACATTTTGTCATTCATAGACTCACTTAATTTCGTACGACAGTTCTCATTGATACCTACATAATTATGGATATATTTAAAAAAGAACACATATCATACTTTCTATTGCCTACATTATCCTTTCAATGCGGCCCCAGACAAAATTAAAAATATATATTTTTTTACCAGGTACATAAATTACAATTATCTTACTTTTTTAAAATGCAAATCCCACCTAACTGGTGAACATGCACACTGATGGCTTATATTTGGTATGAATTGTCACTTCAAATAAATTGAGTAGCATACGATTGCTTCTCAATTTAATTATAATTTCTTACGATTTATTTACTGATTACAAATTGATTGCACATTTACTGAGGTAAAAGAGCTTAATAATTTCTTGCAACTTATTTACTGATTGCAAAATGAATGCACAATTACTGACGTAAAAGAGCTTGGTCCAAAAATGACCAGTAAATATGCAATAAATTGAATTAGTACAGGAGTTAGCTCTCTACGAGGCGTGGGTACCTGTCCCAATTCTTACACCATGTATTTGTTTTAGGTTCAAAAAAGAGGAGACTTAAGTTAATTTATCGCAGACTGATCGAATGGAGACACGTCTATACATATTCCCTATAATATAGAGCTTTGAATTTAGCATTTATTTAATTAGCATTTATTGTAGATTCAGCATAAGTTTTCCAAATGTGCTATATAGACAAACTATTATCCTTGTCAACAACTTGTCTCCATTCACTCCTGACAAAACAGCGGGACAGACTTAGATATAGTGTTGAAGGTGAATCTTGTGTATTTGTGGACGATAAATGGTAAGAGTAGAAGTACTAGTATTATGGTTAATTAATAAGTAACGACTTACTTCTAATAAATTCCTTTTAGGATTCAGTAATCAAGTGTTAAAAACAGAACTCCCTTGTCCGTCTGTCTGTCTGTTTGCTTGTAATTACTCCACATCTCCCATCGATTGGATTACTATTGAAAAGTTATTTTAAAATGATATTAAGTTTATATTTACTACTTGCATTCAATATTTTGCTACATATGTACTTGCAAAATTATATAAAAAACAACAATTTAAATAGATCAGATATATATATATATATATATATATATATATATATATGTATGTATATATATATATATACATATATTGAAATGACTGCTTCTATACTATTGGGTTCTTTCGGAATTTTATTGATGGGAAACCTGGTGATGAAATAAATAGAGGTGTGTAATGCAAAAGAAATTATATAAATATGTATATGATGTGTCCATGTTTAATTTAATAGCAAAATACCGTTGTTTTAAAAATGCAAATCGTTGATTTGGAAAAATCAAATAAGGCGAAATAAAGGCTAAACTTTGGAAAAAAGTAGGAAATGAAGATGGACTAAATGAAGAAAGTCTCATAAAATATCATATCCGCTAGTCGAAATATCAAGTCATGAAAATTGACCTTTGAAAATATTTTGCTATGTTTCACATGACATGGCAAACGGGTCAACCTATTTGCCATAGTCCCAATTTTTTTTTTGCATAGAGAACATTGAAATAAGTCATTAAAAGAGGTACTAATTCCGCGAAAAGTTCTGTTTCGAAGTTATGATTTTTTTGTACTTTTTTGAAAAATCTTTACTCCAGCCACATAAATCATTTTTGTTTGAAAGCAGTTCCGCTAGATTATATGATGTTTGGAGTAATTATATATTAAAATCGTTCCTTGTTTAATGAGCGATTTTTGTGTTTATTCTTAGCTTCTGCTATTACTTGAAACGCCAACGTCAAAAAAATCAACAGATTTTTTTTCCGTTTTCAAACGAAACGTATACATTCAAAAATATTGCTGTAGAAAAATCTTTACAATTTCAGAGATTTAAAACTAAAAGAGTCTTAAAAACTACCTTAGGATATGCTGATAGTCTGGACAAAAAATCGTAGGTGTAACTATTGCAATATTTTCAGAAATTAATTTTATTTGAACTAAGTTACAAAATATGTAATTTCTGCCATAAATGCGATTTTAGCAAAACTAAGTATGTTTCCTTTAAAAAAGCATTAATTCAACTCATATTTACCTAAATTGTTCACAAATAAATGCTCATTAGCCTTAACATACACCAAATGTGTCCAGATAAAATGACTTATATACAGAGCGCTTTAACGTTGTGCACGTATCAAAAAGAGAGCGACACAACTTATTGTTATGGTATGGCTGTAGATAGTTAACAAAAATAATTCTTTCAATTCACTAGTCAAAGTAACACGGAATACCAGTGCTTCGTAGACTAGTAGTCGGATCACGACGTATTTCTTTAAGACGGTGGCCATGGTCAACTCGTCCAGGTTCTTGACGATGAAAGCCAGGAACCAATCCTTCCAATAATGAATTACGTAGTCTTTAAAAAAATGGTGATTTGAAAAGCACTTATTTGCTGCTTGAATTCCTACTTGAATTTTAGAAATATCGTGATAGAGTCTGGAAATTTCTCGCGAAATGCCCCTTGTAACGCAATATAAATATAATATCACGGCGTTTTCACGTGATGTATAGGGCGCACGAAGCCCATAGTGTAGTATTCAGTCATAGGTAGAGAAAAACAGTTTTCCAGTCACTAAATAAGCTAAAAAGTTCAAGTCATACAAGCTGAGTAATCAGACGAGCCAAAAACAAGCCAAAATTATTAACAAAATTACTAATATTGTTGAATAGATGTGACAAAACATAACTGTCATGTGCTATTTATGGTTATTGGTTTAAATGACCGGCAACTAATCTAACAGGTTCTAAATATGGCAATAGGGTGTATCGTTCTCTTTCTGATACTCGCCTAAGGTAAAAGCGCTCTGTCCAGCAAAGTCATTAGACTTTATATATGTTAGAGTTAATAAACATTGATTTGCGAATAATTTAGGTTAGTTCAATTAATGCCTTTTTAAAAGAAACTAAGTGTTAGTTTTGTTAAAATTGCAATTATGGTAGAAATTTCACAATTAGCGATTTGGAGATATGATGTTAATTTCTGAAGATGTCGCAATAGTCATATCACTACAATTTTAGGACCATAAGCGAATCTCTAAATTATGAAGATTTTAGTGCAATTATTTTTTTAAATGTACATTTTTCTTTTGAAAACAGAAAAAAAAACGTTATAAAGTTTCGAACAATAACAGAAGCTTAGAATAAACACAAAAGTTGTACATTGCGTGCTTATTACATGATTATTCTGTTTCCATATCAAATTTCATGAAATTTAGTCGAATACTTTTCTAAAAAAATGATTTATGTGACTGGCGTAAAGATTTCACAAAAAAGTCCGAAAAATTCTAATTTCCAAACTATTAATTTTGGCAAAATTAATACTAATATATTTTTTTTGTATGACTAACGGTTTCCGTAAAATAGCGGGGAGAGGGGGGAGTGTAGGCCGTTTATTAAATAATATTAAATAAACTGCGGAGCCAGATTATAGTATACTTACAAAATTAACTATAATTTTGTTATTATTATTCTTGAAGTAAAGACATACAATTCACAGAAATACGGCTGTCCTCCTTTTATTGCGAGTTCTAATCCTTATTTTTCTGTACGGTAGTTACAAACTGGAATTATGCATACGTCTCACGCATACCTCTGATAGACTACTTAGTATTTATTTCATTTTCGATTTGCCAATTTTGTGTCATTGGCGTCTGTGTCTCATAAGCAATTACGCTTAATTTGCGTTGAACATTTAGCATATACATATCACATATTTTTGAATATTTAAATATATTTAATATATGACGTTCAAGTCATGTTCGCACTTTATCATATGATCTGTAAACTGTACGCAAAACCTGAACGCGTGCAATTTCAGACAAAACATATAAACTATATTCCCATATAGCGATGTGTGAAATTACAAGCAACTTTTCGTCGCTAAAATTTTCTATAAAAAACAAAGATTGACTACGTTTTTAAAATCCTATATCGTTAAATAGACTTAAAAATGACACAGATGTTCCAATTCTTTTTTATTTAAGTCAATGGTTGGTGAGATATCCGCTTCGAAAGTATTAAAAAATGTGTCCTCTGGTTTTTTAACTTTTCGATTGAAGTGTGTAAAATTCAGAAAAAATTAAGCTAGTAGAACTTAAAATAAACTTTGAAAGAAAATTGGTTGGAATATACCTTATTCAATTGTGCAGTTTTTGAGATATGCAAATTTTTCAGTATCGACTGCAGTAATAACTTTGTGTTTAAGAAATACATATTTATAACTTTAATATTTTTTGGTGCTACGAACCCTCCGTGCGCGTGTCCGACTCGCATTTGGCCAATTTTAAATAAACGACTCATATTTTGTCACCTAATTAGTATGTTAGTTTAGTTGCCGCCTTGGTGTGTTTGATGACTGGAACACTGTGGGGACCTGGTTTCGTTCCGGATTGATATTTAAACATCGCGTAGTAAATTTCCACTGACCAATGACGGTCGATATCGTCAATGGTGTGAGAAGCTATGCACTGCGATTGGCAGCCCGCCTGCCCAACGTTGTGATTATAGGTATACCTATAACAATACGCGCAATGAAGAGGCCTATATCCAACAGTTTACTGAAATAGGCTATTAATGATTGATGAAGAATTAGTTATTATGTTACCCGTTTTCTGTTTGCGTTCATTTTATTAGTCTATTATTATGAATGTGCGTTTTCCTCGCAAAAGGTTAAAACATTGGAGCGTGTTGCTCCGTCATTATGCGATTTAGATGAGGTTTCCAAATTTATCTTTATTCAAAGAATAACATGATTGAGAATCATAGGCAGAACCTTCTTTTAAAACTACCCAATCCTAATAAATGTATTGTAATCCGTTTTCATAGCAATTTATGAGAAAAGTATTTGTGGCCAGGCGAGAGATTCATTTCAAATAAAATTTCGTGCTTTTTGTATCAGTAATTTAGCTTTTTTCTTCCTGTAAATGGAGAAATAAAAGACAAAATGAAAATTTTAAACTCGTATGTCTAAAGCAAATATATTACGTTCAATGTAAGAAAACAGTATAATTTTTTGAAGAAACGCGTTTCAGTTATACTCATAGGCTAAATACCTAGGTTTTAAAATAAAAAAAGCAAGAAAATGTTGAAACCTTCATAAAACTTTTTAAATTTTTTTTTCAAAGATATGAAATTAGCTATGCTTTGATAAAACTTATATTAATAATAAAGTCGTTCTACTGAAAGCATTGAGAATTAAACAAGCAAGCGGGAATAATCGAAAAATGTAATCTAATAATTTTGGTCTTCAGATAAATCTTCAGTAAGTCATGTTATTACATAACTTACTGAAGATTGTCGGTTTTTTTAATATCACTACCTGTCACAAGTTCTAAAATACAATTAATTGATGAAGATGTATAATATTACGTCACTGTGGTATATCGTCACCGAGGTGTGTTGTGTTGAAACAAGTTATAAGGCCTTTGATTGCGCGGCGCACCTCGAGAACCCAGGTTCGATTTTCGGCCACTCTATATATAAATTAGATACATTAAAGTCGATAAATGAATAAAATTACGATATATCAACTGTAGTATTAGCCGACCTCGGAGCTATGACTTGATCCCAATTTACAAGACGTTTTCATTATGGACGACTTTTAATCTCAAAGGATAATTTGGAAAAGCAAAAAAGTCCTAATATAAACTGGAAACGTTCCGTATGTGAGAACTCAAAACATAAAATAGAGGATAAGACTAATACGCCGATTCGCATCTTGAGCCTACGGAAAACTACGGCGAATCATCTTGAGCACCAAGGGTTAGATTATAAATAAATTCCACTTAGTTCTACAAGAACCTCTCGACAAAATATGTGTATATAATATATACTTGTGTTTATTATGTGTATGTAAGTATATACGTGTGTAGCATACACACGGGTATATGTAAAATATACAATATATACAATATTTTAAAAATTTTTATGGTCACCCTTTTAGGTTTTTTTTACTCTGTAAGTTTTTAATATCCCTTATTAACAATATTAATTATGAATCTTTTCTTTAAAAAAATTGTATTACTACAAATCGGATAATGATATTTATTTAAGTCATTTTCATATAATGTGATTTAAATTATAGATAATCCTAATATATCATAAAACATTAAATAAATATAACATAAAAAATTAAATGTTACAATAAAAAATTAAATATGTACTTTTTTGACTTATTTTCCATTATTCACTGAACTTGTAGACTTTAAATTTTTTTCCAAAATTTGAAAATTATGATTTTGATATATATTAGGTCATTCATAATAATATTATTAAAAAAATAACAAAATCAAGTATCGTTCATAGAACAGAAAATAACAATTTGTTTTCATTTATATTTATATGGTTAACGATATTTTTGTAATTGTTATGTACGTAATATTGTTTTTAATTGTATCTGGCAAACGTGTTATTGTAACTTAATGGAAAAAAATACTAAGTAAACATGCTATTTCAGACCGTTGATGGCATTACGTAATACAAAACGGCATTTTATTCTCTGTTGCAGCTGTAGTGTAGAATTTTTTTGTGAAATGAAAAGAACGACAAAGACCCGCCAAATGTTGGTATTGTTATTACTATCCAGCAGGTATATTTACAAACGCCTCTCAGCAGTTGAGATATAATGCCAGATATGTGGTGTTTAGCGTGAGATCCGCATTCGTCGAATCTAATAAACTTTCGGTCTAATTTTAAAATAATGGAAAGACATTAATTATTAGTTTTATGCAAATATTATAGTATCAAAATTATAATAAGATTAATTATCATAACTGGACATTTTCAATATGATATTTCCATTAAATTAAATTTTCACCATATGTCCATTATAATATATATATCCAGAATAATATATGATAAATAAAAATTCTGTATATTACACGATAGAAATAATAATGCAACTAAACACTACTGCTATGGTAAACATTTAAAAAAATTATTGTTCCTCACATAGCAAAAAATTAAAAGCACGTACAAATTTAAACGATGAAAAATATATATCATGAATAAATTTTGTAAATATTTAAAAAAACTTCTTATTACATGACGAGCTTACGGTAAAAATATAATAATCAAACGTCCTTTTACAAGGACGTTTATTTATTTATATTTTTAACCTTTAGTTTCAAAATAACATGTGTTTTATTTTACTGCGAGTCGCTCGATTTCATTTATTCCAAAAAAAACTTTATGTAGTCACAGATTCGACAAAATAATTATGCGTATACTCTTAATTTATATCGTTTCTTTAGAGATATAAAAAGAGGTTTAATGAGACTTATTTTAACATTTAAAAAGGTGGTGTTTCTTGCTCTGGTAGTATCTAAAAGCGTACAGAATTATATTAAAGAATGAAGAAAAAAAATATGTAAGTGTGACCCACAAAACAACAAATGTTACAATTTAAACCCAAGCGTCGAAGACCAGTTTGATAGTTTTTATTGAGGAGTAATGAGTCGCTCAGTGCATAATTTTGTACCATTTAAAAAGTAGTCCCGACGGTCAAGAGACAAAATAAGTTTTGGCTATTACTATTGATTATCGTACACATCCGTGTGCGTCAAACTATGTAGACATGAATTCCACTAGAACATTATGGACGACAATATAAAACTGTCAAATGGGGAAACGCGATGCGTGATATAAAAGATTTGAATGCGAAGTGAGACCGAAATGAAGATCGATCCGCCGTTTATCTGATGAGACTTCTGTTTAAAGCACTGTTTCCATGGATATTTGTTAATTTGAACCAAGATCTTACATTTTCCCATTAAAAAGGCCACGATTTAACAAGACTCTTTTATTAATTCAAATTCACCAAATTAAGTAACATTATTGTTAAAAAACGCCTATAAGCTATGAGAAATACTCGAAAGAAAATTTAATCTAAATAAATTTTCATAACGATTATGACGTTATTAACCGCGGTATTAATAATTTCAAATTGACAAATATTGCATTAAATATTTTTTAGTACTTCACAGAGGGGTTATCCTCTGCCGGGATAGGAACAGGAATAACGTGTGTAATTTAATGACATTATACAATACACTTGCTTCCATATTTTTAATAATTTATACGTAAGTTTATGTCAATATAGAGCCCTTCGTCTAATTTATTATTTTGCTTTTAGTTTTTGATACACGATACTTGTAGATGCACCACATTTCTTTTATGTTTCGAAAGAAATATTCATTCTATTTTTATTGTTCATATTAGTTGGTTCACTTGGTTTTTTTGAACGCCGGGATGTAATTTTAGTAATCCTGATATTGCTGTACGAGAATACAATTGCGTTGCACATACAGTTTTGCAAGTAAATCTGAACCCACCTCAAGTCGTATTTACTTTTTTCACAGGATATAATGTGTATGTTTAATCTCTATATATAATACATACTAATAAGACTAGTATCAGGAAAATAATTGTTTACATAAAACCAGCCTGGGTTTTCCAAAAATTATCTTATTTCCGTAAGAGCTACTTAACAATAATTTAGTATGTGTCCCAATAATACCGAGTTGAGCTAACTGTTATCTAACCCGTCGAGAAACAGGCCTAACCTGCTGCGCCGCTGGTAGGTATAAGATGACGTTCAGCTTCTTCAGCACCTGGGCTTGATGCGCGCGTAGGCTTGATTGCTTGAATCTTGGGGACCATAGCCTGTTTTAAAGTCACCCCATTTTAAATATAAAATGCTGAGAAATTGATAAGCCCCAAACTTGATAACCTAGACTAAAATCATCGTGTATTTTCTTTGAAATTGGTGTAATTCTGCAAGCATCATTCATTTCGATTCTACTCGGAAGATCCAAAATGAGTAATGGAAATAATTCAAATTTTATCAAATCAACCATTAAATTCTAACCCAAGAGGTCCTTTACACTAACTCGTTCATTGGACAATAATCATTATAGTTTAACGATGGCGAACAATTTTCCAAAAACTATCAATTGGAAACTCAAGCTGCAGAAGATGCATCTGATTTCCCATTAGAGGAAATTTAATAAAAAGTCAACTCACCATGCAATGCTCCATCGCCTTGGAAACGCGTTTTCTAATATAGCAGCAATGAGAAAAAAGAAAATAATCTATTTACCATCCCAAAGAGAGAGAATAATAAAAAGCCGACTAAGTAGATATTCCCGGTCCGAAAAATTATAAACTATCTAATCAATCCCCACCAATCGTCTTCAAGTATCTACTACTAATGTTAAGGAACTAATCTACTCTTAATTTTTAGTAATTAAAAAAGATTAATATGTAAATTAGTTGAGAAAACTTTGCTTCCTGTCCTTGTTTACTCTTCCGGAGAGTACAAAAAATGACACAGGTTAGAGAGAGAGTGATCTCATGGTCAGTCTCGATCATATTCGATCAACAAGTGAAAACAGGGGAACTCACTTAATTTAAAATTCAAATTTATTGTTCAATAATGTAACAATATATATATTGGATGAATAATTGCATTAGCTTGTTCATAGGCGTAAAATGTGGAGAAGATTATAAATCGTCAGACTGAAAGAAAAAAATTCAAAAATATAACTGTAAAATGTGCAAATGTGTGTTATACCAGTGAGATAATAAAACCAAATTCAAAGGTTGGGAAATATGTCAAGACATTTTGGCGGGTAGGAAAATATTTCCTCTTTAAAAAGAAGACGCACCTCAGAAACCTAATATATTTTTACTCCAGTTGTTCAGATTTAACGCTTCAGTTTATTCCGTTACATCCTGGAATATTAGGGTAAAACTCGACAAAAGGTCTAGGCAGAAAATGCCAGGAGAAGGGCTGAGAATATATTTAATATATACATAGTACGGATACATACATATAGCACACACCCACCCACACACACACACACATATACATATATATATATATATATATATATATATATACATATATATATATATATACTCTTAAAATTACTCCCAATATTTCTTAAACTATACATTTTTGTCTGTCGATATATTCTTGTAACTTTTAGATTGAGAACTTCCTTCATAAGTACAGTTTAAAACCACTAACAATTTTTTAAACGTTAGTAATATATTTCACGTATGGTCTAAGTATTATTGTTTTGCTCATACGATAAGCATATATTCGGAAAGTTTTTATAATACAGACCAGTTTCATAATATTACATATCATATAAGTTCGCCCAGAGAGTAGTTAATATTAAAATGATACGTATGCGTAACAAAGAGATATAGAAAAAACAAATATAACATTTCTAAAATTCTCTTCGAACTTCTTTGTTTACCGAATTGTACAAACCGCTCGACGATAAATTTGAATTTCGCACAATGATAAAACTTACTAGCCCGCATATATCAATAGTCACTACTAAAAAGTTTACATAAATATTTTAGAGAGAGCGACTATACTTGATATATTTTTTTAATGTCACGTATCGTGGAGAGGAAGTTGTAAGAACTCTGAAACACTTATTTGCAACTTTGTTTAAGGTATTTCAAAATATATTGTCAAAAATATCGACAATATATACATAGTCAATCTTCTCTGTTTCCGAAATTGTTAAAGGCAAAATTAAAAAAAACGAGTGTGCTTTAGACAATACGACTGAACTTCAAAAAAAATAACAAACTTGAAAATGAATTTACAATCGCGTAACGCTAGCAAACCCGCATATATATATATATATATACATACATATATATATATATATATATATATATATATATATATATATATATATATATTTCATGCACTGGCTATGAGAGGAAGAGAGAAAGAAAATGTGCGCGCGTAGTGCTCTCTCTTGCTCCTACAGTGTGATACAGACAATAGGCTTGCACTGTGTCTTAGATATACTAAACATAACTGTCTATGAGAGAAAGAGAGAACGAAAATGTGCGTTCGTACCTCTCTCTCTTGTCCCTACAGTAATATACGAAACGTAACTCTCTCTTTCTGTTTTCACTAACTTATTTCTCCCTCCCAACTTCCGTTCGCCTCGTCCGATCACACTTTTCGTAACGCTCTCGTCACGTATTCACCAGCTTACTTCCCAAGTCGTTTTTACAGACCCAACTACACATCTAAAGTTGGTCTACTATTACTTATAAACTAGTGGAGCCTATTTCGCTGTGATAATTTTTTTCATTTTAATTTCATTATCTGCACTACTATTGTTAATACCTTTAAAATATTCAGAAGTGGTGGTTTAACTGATAGTAGGTGGGGATACGTGACTCTAATTCAATCGGCCTCTTTAAAGCGGGTTCCCGTATCGAAAAGTGATCGGATCTTGCTATAAATATTTTTTAAAGACCTGTACAACGTATTTGTTCATAACTTTATAGATATTGAATATATTTGGTGTTAATTTTGTAGAAATTTATTATTGATAATTAAATGAAACTTCGTGATGTAGTATTATTTCTATTTTCTTTAAGTTCTTTCCCACGACCTAGGTTTCGTTGTATTACAACGTCTTCAGGTGGGCTATTAGCAAAAATATCTTTGCTAATAGCTTTATTAGAAATCTTTGCTAATAGCCCACCTGAAGACGTTGTAATACAACGAAACCTAGTTCGTGGTAAAGAACTTAAAGAAAGTAGAAATAATACTACATCACGTAGTTTCATTTAATTATTTATAGACGTTGTAAATAGATATAACCAGGTCAAATTTTAGCTTTATAGTCTGCCAGTAAAACGGGCGTGACGTACAAATGGACAGACAGACGGGCAGATATATAAGCCTTCTTAGTTTGGCTTCATAATCTTAAATTAGGATTATTCGAAATTTGCCTAAAGTTTACATAGGGAAGGTTTTCATATTTTATAGTTTTTGAAATATTTGCAATACTTATGTGGCGGTGAAAAATAAACTAAAAAAATATAAGATAAAAATAAAAAAATATAAAAGATATAGTTGCATGGCAAAATAGTACATAGATTTATAGAAGTACCACATTCATCGAAATACTTTTATATGTTTAAGTGTGAACGGAATATTTGCAGCGCGGTTTCTATTCGTATTTAACAGTTTTTTTTTAATTTTTGGTTATAGGAAACAGTTGAAAATAATTCGTAAATTATGAAGGACGATATGACTTAACAAACACGCTATACATTCGAATAAATTAATATTATGAACTAATTATATAAGCAACAAAACAGATTAATTCGTTGACGAATTGCAATAGTATTATAACTAATATTGAAATATGAACTGGACGTATATCATAATAAAAAAACATTGAGATTAAAATCAATTTATGCATATTTTCTGGAACTATAGTTGGAAGTTGAATAGACTTTAAATGTAATAACCGATTTATTTTTCCTTCACCTTTTCCGGGAGATTTAAACAATGTGGTGTTTTAAATACCTTAAATAACAAAATCGGACTTTCTAAGAATATATTTGTCACGTTTCCTCGTTTTAAATATTTAATTGTCGTGCATCCCTAACAAAGAAACCTGCCATATCTTGTGACGTCTTGCGAATGCGCTATTATACATTCACTTATTATTATGACTCAAAACCTCTTAAAAATACTGTCAACGAAATGCAATAGTACGCTGAAAATCCGAGGTGGTAAAGAATCCACCGATAGTGACCCTATTTACTTGTAACAGGCACAGCATTTAACCTTTCGAACGTCCGCCATTCTTTTTCATTTCCAGTTTTGCTAATACGTTGGAGTTCTGCTGTAATGGGAAGCCTGTCTTGGGCAATGAAAAAAATTATATTAATGATATTTAATTTGCTACATTTTTAGAGAACACTAAACATTGAATATTGAATATATCTGGCGTTAATTTTGTAGAAATTCATTATTCACAATTAAATGAAACTACGTGATGTAGTATTATTTCTACTTTCTTTAATTTCTTTACCACGACCTAGGTTTCGTTGTATTACAATATCTTCAGGTGGGATATTATCAAAGATCTTTGCTAATATCCCACCTGAGGATGTTGTAATACAACGAAACCTAGGTCGTGGTAAAGAAATTAAAGAAAGTAGAAATAATACTACATCACGTAGTTTCATTTAATTGAGAACACTAAACAGTTATTTTTTTTTTGTTTAACAACAATGTTATGTGCGTTTTAGTAAAATTGTTATAACAATTTATTATAAAATAATATATAAATGGTTTATGGTCAATCTTGATATTTTTTAACGGAAAATTTGATGCCCATAGTTTGCAATTTTTTCAGAAACTTAAAACTTAGATGGATTCTCTTTTTTTCCTTCAAAACATTTACTTCAAATATTTCTAGATTAAATAATATAGGTTTCATTAGAGATGTAAGATTCTTTAACATAATTATAAAATAAATAATTCTTCTATTGACTTAAATTCATAACGAAAGATTTCATTGAGATTTCCCCATGGAAATAAATAATATTTGAAGTGAAAATGATTCATTGTGATTATTATAATAGAATTAGAATAATTGAATTTCACATACATTTGTTATGATAAATATATAATCATCGACATAACGTTGAAATTACCTAACGCTATCTATCCTAACTAATATTATAAATGCAAGAGTTGCATCGTTTATTGGTCTCACTTTTATACCTCCACCACTTATTGCATTTCTCCGAAACTGAGTGTAAATAGTTACGGAAATAAACATAGAATGTTTTTATTCTAGAAATAATCTCCGTTACCCATAAAATTATGAAATTTATTATTTACATACATTTACATAGAGAGTATAGTAAAGCTTTAAAAATAATCGTTTTTATTCGAAACATAATTTTAGTCCTAGAATTTTATTTATATTTCTTAAGTAACAAAAATGAAAAAAGTAACGAAGTAAAATAAAAATAAATTATTTTCCATGCAAACTAAGCCGTGTCAACGTTAGGTGGCTAATATAATTATTATTTTTAATGAAAATAAGTAACGAATAATGCCAATTAAATATATTAAAATTGCAATTATCGTACACATTATTCCAGATATCTCTTCGATATAATAATATAGCTAATAACGTCAGGTTCAAAAAATTACCTTATAAACATATTTTTATCACACGATTAAAGTATAAATTTGTAATTAAGTCTTATAGGACATTTGGAAAATTAAAAGTATTTTCCAGCGACTTCAAAATCGTAAACAATTTTATAAGTAAAAATATATGTTGAAATGATAGGTGAATTGACTCTGGAGCACGCTACATACAACTGACCATGGGAGAAACAATCATTCTTCACCGGTCATCTCCCAGATTCTATCCCGAGTATTATTAATGGCAATCACGTAGGGTACCTTAAGTAGAATTTTTTAATGTAAATTGGTAATCGAATGTTATTCAGGGAATCCGAGAAATAAAGGGAGGTAAAAGTTCTTCTCGGTTGACGCCAGTAAAAAGAGTGGATTCAATTACATGTTTATTTAAAGTCTCTACATGAAGACTAGCGCTATTGTGAAATATCACAGAATTTTGATTGGACAATAAAATAATTGAAGCGCTAACCTTGATGTATAGGACGTGAGATGGCTTTCTTGGTGCATCGAAAATATGACAAAACTTTATATCGACCTCTAATAGAGAATCCAAAGGTTCATCTTTTATTTGAAGAGGGAGCAGTTTTTTTCAGCAAAAATCTGTTAATGCTGTGGCCTGAATTGGTTCTTGGAGAGAGAATTGCCTTTTCTCTCAGATATGAAAGAAAATTCTCCCCAGCTTGATAAGAGTTGGAGTAGATTCTCTCAGTCAAACTTATAAAATATCAAAAACGTCTATAAGGACACTGGGAATAGTTTTTTACCTGCTCTTCAGAAATTTATCATTCATCAATATTAAGTAACAATTTAAAGAACTCCTCTGCGCATAAATAATGTTGAAGATGGATACGTATATTTACTCTTGAAGACAGAAATTTACTTTTAGGTCATAGAACTGGTTACTTTAGGAAGACTATTATTTTATTTATACGTGTATCTTGCACGACAACAGACAATGTTGGCGTTAGGCACAGGCCATAGAACCCTAAGTATACCCATAAGTCCTCAATACCCTACTTGTAAATAATGACACATTAATCCCATACGATAACCATGGCTTGACCGCGTCTTGAGTTCGTCATATCACTGCGTTTAGATACGTTACACAATGCAGTCACAAAATCATTTAAATTTAAAGGTAACTTGAAGGCAGAAGGAGCTGTCGGCTTCCATCAATCAAGGTAGCTGCTATGTCTGAGGAAGTAACAGCAATGAAAATATTGCTTCTACTTGTAGTAGTGGATTAATCAAAAACGTTTTACTAACCCCACCAGGAACGTCAAGAAGGAACAGCAACCCAGAATTGCACTGTTCGTGATTTCATTGCAGCCTTTCCTCTATTCGTGAGTTAATTGGGAATCAAGGAATCAAAAACTTTAATGTATCTAATTGATACATATGGCGGACTTATTGCTACGTGAGCAATCTCTTACAGCCAACCATAACACCCGTCCAGCCCCGCTCGACGAACGGCCGGGAATTGAACCCGGGTCTGCGCGTTGCGCCGCGTCGTCATAGGCCGTATGCCTTGTGATCAACCCAACACACCACGGCGACGAATCATTTTCGTGATTTCATTTGGGAAAGTGGGGTTCCAAAATAGATTATCCTCCAGCAAGTCAAGTATTTTAATTGCTGCATGGATCGTCAACTGAACTAGATCTGCGCAGTTTTATGGGCAGTGAATTATGTGGGTCCAGAAATCTTGTGTAAGAGCAGGTGTACGTAGTAGCACTTAGTATTGTTGGGATGGATGTTATAAATTCGACCCAATCTTTCTTCACCCCCGGATAACCGGACACAGATTGACCTTGCTTTCTTTCGTATAACTGGTTGATTTTTCATATTCTGATCTGGAAACTCGTAGTATAAAAGAGTCCTTGTGAAGGCATCGAGAGATGTTTTCGCAAGAACTTAGCTCAAAGGAAGCTCGTATTGTGGTTTTGGAACATTATTAAACCAATCAGCAGCATTGTTTTCTGTAAAATATATTCTTGAGTAATTTTACAGATGCACGGGAAGATATTTTTCATGAATAGGGAACCAGAAAATGCAACAAGCTGCCTCAGAGTTACCGACGTACCATCTTGTTTTGAACCTAGCAACTTCATCCAGGTCTTCAATCGTGAATGTTGGGTGAAACAAAGTTGACGTTTTTATGGGTCGAGAAGGTACGAGACTGAACGGGATTATGCAGATTTACCTAATGATTGTTAAGATCAACTACACTGATTTTGGTAGTGAACTCACTGTCTACCAAAGACTGTTTGCTATTATGAAGCTAACAACCTTCTCCAATTTATGTATCCTTTTAAAGTCTTCGTGGATTTTTCTTAGTGGAGTTGTTGACGGTGCGGGCTGTCAACCACTCCGGTGAGTTCTTTTATGAGTCCCAAACGGGTCTTGTGTCTTGATGACCTCATGAAGGGCTGAATTTAGGTCAAGTTTCTGCGCTAACATTTTGTCGATGGACTATGGTATTATTATTTCTTCAGACCATAGAATGACATGAATGTAAAAGATGTCACGTTTTTGCCACTCGACATGGGATAACTAGTAGTACCGAATATACGGTTTTGATGAGGAGCTTCATCATCATGTAAATCCTGTCGTCCTATTTTCATGTGAAAAATACTCGCTATATTGTCATGTGTGTAGTGAGATTTTGGCTTTGCTTCAAGAATGCAAGTCAAAATCTCACGCTATTTTGTTGATTTTGGATTCCAAGTAAATATAATAAACAGATCTGGCCGTCCGTAATTGCACACAAATATCATCGCGTCTTGAGTTAGCTCATGCATGAAGAAATGTCTTCACACCATAGTCATAACCATAGCCGTATTCCCAAACTGTAAAAGTTGGTCATTAGTCCCTATCGTGACATCCTTCAAGTGAACGCTTTTCAGCTTTTCCGGTTATTTGTATTCAATTAAGTTGAATTAACTGAAATTTTGCTTACATATCAACAAGAAATTGATTGAGAAAGGTGCTGAAGAAAAAATGTTCTCTATTGCTTATGTTATTTATCTTGAGAAACTGCATAATTCTTTTTCGATCAAATTGCGTTTTTAGGCTATAAAAATTTACTACTGTTGCCTGATAACCAATAGCAATGCGTGCATATAAGTCTATAACTTACGTATCACCAGAACCAAAGCCCGTTTTTAAATCCTGCAGTCTTAATTACCTAGGCAAGGGTAACGCTGAGCAAATACTAGTAGCAATTTGAACTATAAAATTGTATGAAAATGGACTCAATTGTTTTGGAGTGATACCGAAAAATGACAGACATCGGTAAAGTGCTACAGAAGTATATGAAGTTATATGTTTATCGAATATTTTAAACTGCCATTTATTTTTAGTAACAAATATTCTTTTTTTGGGAAATTCAGTATTTAAATACAATTTATTAAAGATATGCAATTCGAAGTATGCAATTCAAAGGTATCAAAATTTAATTTTCGATAATTTGTAAGTCATGAAATGATGCGTAGAATGCTATCAATATTTTAATCGTTTATTCGTTATTGTCTTTGAACAAGCTGTTTTTTTTATTTCACTGAACAGTCTACGACTATCATGGTAAATAAAAATGCTTATAATTTTATCATGCCCATTTGTATGTTACAGGCTTATAATTTGGTTATCTTTTAATCTTTTGCGATTATATTCTACAGATATGTGATTTTATTGGCCATCTGTTTTGCGCAACTCCTTCGAGTGGGCTGATGCGGGAATGAGTGGGTTTTGTAGGATAGGTCTTCAGAAATGGGAATAATTTTATCATATGACAAAATTATTTTTCAATTACTTGCATTATTCGTCATAACAACATCTTAATAAATTAATTGTATGCATAATTGGGGTTAACAAAAGAAAAACTTATTAAATTTATATAATGCCAAAACGAACATGTTATTATTACTCTTTATTTTATTGCGGTGCTAAAGATACACAAAAATTAACAAATACATAAAATATATAGTTACATAAAAATATACAGTCAATAAAACGCAATAGAGGAGAAAAAAACTGAGGTAATGAGAAGACAAACCAAGAGCAATTTAATTGTAATAATGATTTCAAACTTCCGACCTCTCTTTGATTTTCGGTTGTTGCTCGATAAGTAGTGCCTTGTTTTTCCTTTATTTATTTTTACATGGCACTTAAAAAAAACGTTACGCTCACAAAATTACCACGAACAAAATGTTTCCATAAAGAACATTACGTTTGTTTTGAAATTTGCAGTAGTGCTGAAGATGTGACAGTAACTTATTGACGCTTATGTTAACTAGTTGAAGCGACGTGTCTGCAAAAGCTGATACCTATTTGAACCAGAAAGTGTCGGTCTTGCTCATTTGGTAATAGTTGCTTATTGTCTGAATTAAATATTAATTCACTTCTTGTGCTCCTAATAACATTATTCACCACGCTGAGATATAGAAGTTAATATCAATAACAAACATAATTAATCGATACCTTATCCCGATACCTTTAGTGACATAGATTCTTAAATAATGTGGAAATCATGAAGTTAATACTTCGACTGAAGAATTACTAATTTAATAAAATAGAGCGATATCGATTCCGTAGTCATACCTTTCCTGAATAAAATATCATTATACCTGTATGAAATATAAATATTTTACTCACTCACTCCAATTGTCATTATTATAAAATTTAATTATTGCTAAATCGATAATCTTCGCAACATGGTTAAAAAGCTGGTCATAACAACATGGAAGTCAAACTACTTCACAAAGCTTATACAATTGCTCGATGAATATATGAACTGGTTCACAACACCATTCTTAATAGCGCATTCAGTCGGTGCGGCTCTAAATATGCGGATAATATCAGTGACATACACGTCATAGATATTATCCGCATATTTAGAGCCGCACGCACCGCCTGGATGCGCTGTTATGAAGTCGCACAAAGTCGCGTAGCAACTTTCAGGCTTTTCATTTTTAATACTATCGAAACTATTAACATTTAATTTAAAATTATATTTTAATTGGATACATAATAATATTGAATGAATAAATTTATAGAGGCATAAAGTTTTTGGCTTTTATAAATAATTAAATTAAGTTTAGAGTGTTCGGGGCAATAAGGGAAATTTCACAAATGTTTTGGAGTCTAATTCGAACAAAAGGTAAAGTCAAATTACTACGGTTTTATATAATATAATATACAGAATTACGTTTGTTTTATATAAGTAGTTTCATTTCTTTTAAGTTGGATATAAAAAAAAACTTTGAAGATTTTGAAATGAGTATTATTATTTTTATATTTAAATGAGTTTGAAATGAAATCTTTGAAAAAATTATGAATCTAAACAGTCTAATATTAATAAGTATTTTTCGTATCATGAACGACATAGTCTTTATGTTTTATGTCAACATTTGTTTTGGACTGATGTACTTTCCATGTCAAACTAAAATGTTATATTAAAAGGCTTTCTTAGCTTGAAATGGTAATTACAATGCTATTATATTACTGATCGCTCGTCAAAATATAATTATCCCACTAAAGGGTCTTATAACAAGGTCATACGAATTCAGTTTAACTAATTTTTCTTTGCTGTTATATAATCTTCGTTGTTTGTTTTCAAAGGCGTATAAGTTTAACTTGACAGAACTGATAGCGATGAAGTTTTCATGATTTTCTTTAGAACAAATAGTAAGACGACCCTCATAATTCCAGGCTGGATATGTATTTCACATAGCAGTAGGTAAATATTAGTTTCCGTATCATTTCTTTGTGAGAACAGTGGATAATGTGTGTTTATCCTCATATTTGGATGTAAATTAAAATAAAACAAAATAAAAAATTTAAACCTTAAGTCTTGTTAAGTCCGCAAATTTTTTTATTTGATTTTTATCAGGAAAACTACAATTGTGAAATAATGAGATATTGCTTATTTGAGCACAATACTTAGTAATTTTCAAAACATATTGACATGGCTTATTATTTCAAATTAGTGTATTTATACAGAGCTCTTTTTACCATAATTTAAAATTAATTTTTTTTTGTTTACGCTCATATATACTTATCTATTATCGACATATAAAAATGTATACGTATTATCATAAAATTTACAGATACCACGTCGATGAATTACTCCTAGTAAACGCAATGTCTGTCACTATATTCGCTTAGAGTTTAGACCAAGTCTTTATATTTTTTTCTTATTCTGGACCTACCACAGGTAGTAATCCTTTTCTAACTCTTTCTTGAAATATTGTAAGTGGCGATTCTAATAATTACAGCATTCGTTTTTGAAAATTTGTTTGTGAGTTCTACTGTATGATATCCAGTTACTCTAATGCCATTAATATTGCTTGAAGAGCATACTTTATCTTAGAAATGTTTTCCAATAAAACGGTAGACCTTCTTGGAGTCACGATGTTTCAGTACTCAAATTCTGCCTTTTGCAGGAATTGAACATATTGAATACGTATTACAGATTGGTGCCATGTAAAACTGATATTCATGTTTAAAAAAACATTAAAGACATATGTCCTGCTTTCTTGTTCATTAAATTACTTAAGTTACCATTTGAACATTTTCTTGAAATTTTGAAAAAAGCTGAAATTAGTAAGTCAAATTTTACAATTTACGAGAAAATAGGTAATATGGTTTTAAAAAGTTTTGAACAATTAGGCTCTTTCTTTCTGAGAAATTTTTCCATATTGGATTCAGAATAATTTTAAATTTACAGTTTTAGAAAGGTATTTTGTGATATTTCGTCATCAATGCTAAAAATAATCCAAATTCAGTAATGAAATTATTTTATGATATAACCGTGCCATCTTTAAATTAACCATGGTTTGTTTTTCAAAATTTAAAAATTCAGTTTTATCACATTGACACAAAAACCAATAACCCGAATGAAATGAAATTTTCACAAAGTACCCTTCTTTTTTTTAATTATCCAGACGGATACGGGGTGTATAATATATTTTTAAAACGTGTTGGTAATAAGTTTCTAAACCAGCAGAACAGTGTTTAAAATTATTGTAGGTAGTATGAAAATTTACAACTAATTTAATGATATTTGTTGTTCAGTAAATCCATTTTCTATTGGAAAATATGGTTACGGAAGTATTTTCGTTTTAAAAAATATAAATCTTCGTAGCTGTATCAAAATAATGTTTCAAAGAATTGTATACAATCATAACAAGTTTGAAAAGTTTTAGGATGTATTCGACTACCTTTTAACGCGTGTTATAATCGTTTTTATAATATTGGGCTGTATAGTTCTAATGTACAATCTGGTCTTGACATAAGTTGGGTAATTAGAAAAAATTAACAATAAATACTGATAATATAAAAGTATTAAAACAAGATATAGTAATGATCTGCTTACATATATAGCTATTATCTATATAAAATTATTAAGATTTGTAAGTTTGGTTTCAACCTTGATCAAATTCTAGGCATATTTCAAATCGTAAGCAGCTAAAAGTAACTCAAAAATAACGCTCAGTCGCACATTTCACCACACAATTAATCATCAATTCTACTGTCAACAAATAAAAAGTAAAAAATTTCAAGTCGAGTTTTAACGGATCACCTGAACACAGTTAAAGTGTCGTTATGGAATTTATCTTTAACGAAGTATTCAATTTGTCGCGGCGCGTCTGAAGAGCGCTGACGCGTTTCGCCACACCATCAATCTTCGTATTCCTGTTCAGCAACCGTATGCAGTACTTTCCCATGAAGAAATTGCTAATGTTATCTCAAGATTTATATGACATTCCGTAAAAAATACAGAAAGAAGTGTCAATATACGTTAGACGTTAAGTTATATAGAACAACTTGTTTAAAAAGAACAAGCTTGTAAAAGGGTAAAATAAGAATAAGCTGCCACAACTTTTGTTAGTTTTCATTAGTATTGATTGTGTATTTAAGTATGTGGTAAACATATGCCACTGCTTTATTTTATAGAAATACATAAAAAAATACCTTCCTGAATTTATTAATATTTAATCACACGACAGAATTTTGCTGCAGACATATTGAGTAAACTACTGTAGATCATGTGTTATTTAATTAAATTTTTATTTGCAACCATATTTGCTTTCCATTTCATTTGAATTTTCAAAATGAATAGCAGTATTTAGTTGTTCTTGCTATTCTTGCACAATAATAAATATTGGTTAAGGTGATAATGAATTCGTCCGGTTGTGGTTCAGTCCAATTAACCTTACAGAAATTCTGTGCAATGGACACTTATTTTGTGTTCGCTCAACTTAAATAATGTTTTAGGGAATTTCCTAATTAATTATCTCTTTTTACAATAACTTCTTCGACTCAGCATTTCGTTTTTCTATTAATGAAAATGTTTAATATTGAAATGTGTATATAAAATTTCATAGTGTTTATGTACTCAAAAGTTGTAACTATATCTTCTCTTCTTTTTGTAAGATAATAACCTATATATTAAATATATAATATTTTTGATAATTTTTGGTTATTTAGATTATCTAGCTGGTTACTATATAAATATAGGTGAGAATGAAAATATATATTAAAATACCTACCTTCATTATGAAAGTTTATTAATGATTTTATTATAAAGTACCACTTATTCTTTTTCTAGTTTCTTTTATATTATGTTATTAATTTAAAAAATTACCTTTTTGAGAGATAAAAATGAAAGCACAATTGAAAACATGCAAGGCAAATTTAACTCTTTACAAAATCTTATAAAGAATATACAATTCTTTATAAGATTTTTTTAAGAATTGTATTAATTTATGTAAAATGTAAATTTTATGTTTACCAAACGACGTTAAATTGGACTATCAAATTATCATAACATAGTTCTGAAAATAATTAGAGGCATGGGCTAGGAAAATTATTTAATAAGAGATAGCTCTCCGTCCGGAATATTTGGGTCTCTTTTTTTATTATATCATAACGGCTATTAAAATCAATATATACATAACTATAGTCGTACAATATTTGATAAATCATATATTGTTGACATGTCATTTTACACGCAGAAAAAAATAATGTTAAATTGATTGCTACTCGTATTGCTTACGGCTTCAAAAGATGATGATTCGAAAACTTAGATTATAGTTTAACGTCGCTATAATCGCTACTTCATATTTCCGTCTTAACTGAAACTTATAAAAAACCTTAATAAGAAATACATTAAATACTGATCTTGCCACCCAATATTTTGCATTCTATTTTTGTCCTATTAATATTTGCACTATCAAAATAAAGTTACATTTACGAAAATTATTTCCTTCTTTAAAAAATATTTACAAAATATATTTTGCAATATTGGAAGTCTTATAAGCACTTCTTCTTATGATAAAACATGTAGCTAATTTGTATAAAGAAACTTTGCAGTTTAGGTTAATTTCAATCACTAGAACGTGTGTGAGAAAGACAAAATGACATATTCAAATAATGTGGTTATTCCTAAGCCATTATGGGAACGAAAGAAAAATAGCGCCAATAAAACCTGGAAAGGTATGATTTAGTCAGACGAATTTTGAAAGGGTATATACGGTAAACTTTGAAAGCTGGGATTAAATGAATTCTAATTAGCAGCGTAAACAGGAAAGGATTATTCATAATTGGACGAATAATGTTAAAGAATGAATGGATGTAGATTTTCTGAACGTAAGCTTAGGCCGTATGCAAATAAGTACATAGAGAGAGTACTGCTTTCAGAACGCAGTAAACAGTTTAAAATGTTATAAAGTACCGAATAATATTAAAATTGCCCTGAACACGAATGTTAATCCATTTTATCTATGATATCAGCTTCAAAAGTAACTTTATATTTTAGACCAAATAATTTGAAGTATTTTAATTTTTTACTGCGCTCAACAAACAAAATCATTCGTAAATTTTCTAAATTATTAACTACGTATTTTTTACCGTAACTGTAAAAAAATGTAAGGGTAATTTTTGTCGTTTGTATTACCATGTTTAAAATCGACAAAAGCTTACCATCCAGCTTTTTATAAAGACAATTCCTATGAAATGAAAGTAAAATCGTGCATGTTTAAAACAATTTTATCCCATTTCAGAAATCCGCAGATAAAATGGGGAAAAATTCCGATATTTTGGCTGTATGTCGCAGCTATTTTACTCGCAAATTATTTATAGCAAAAACCTTAAATTTGGTGAGATTATTCATATTTATATTGCCAACAAACTTATGAAACCAAATCTTTCTAAAAAGTTTTTGAGAAAGGAAGTGATTCCTTTGATGTAAACTTGGGAGAAGTATTTTGCGCATATCTCATTGTGTAGGAGTCTCATTTAATAGGTTTTTCAGAAATATTAGGGGTATATCATAAACATTTTTTGACACAGGAATCAGTTTACAGAATATTAAATTTTAATGTGGTCATTACTTTACAGCTATATATATCCACCACTTGCCAACTTAAACGCTATTTGAATATCTGAAAGTATTTACAGTAGTAGAATATATCAAGAAATTAAATGGAAAATTGTCACAACTGATTGAGATCTACCAGTTCACGAGTAATAGTGGAACAATTTATGATATCTAGTTGGATCCATCATAGGTAGGGTGATCATACTGACTTCAAAGGAGTGACCTAAATAACTGTAAAAATAAATTTGTGTTTTCAAATGTATATTTATTATGTCTATAGTAGATATATTAGGTAATATTTTTGTACATTTGCATAATGAGAAATGATATTGTTTAAATGTTCACTATGTTTTTACGTCTGTATACGATGCAGTAGACAATATATTTAGATTTTGAAAGATTAAAATTTGTTACATAGAAATACTATATATCTTTAAGTATTTGTAAGTGCTAAATATATACTGAACTCTCGTAGTATGAGTTTTACGCGTATTTGCCCGGTTTTATTTTATTAGAAATCGGCGATTGAAAGGAAAAGGAATTACTATGAAATAGTTTGTGTATCGCATAAAGTCTTCCACAAAAAAATTGAGTTGTATTATTGATATTTAGGTATTCATATTTTCATATAACTTTGGCTCAAGAAAGTGAAGCACAATATTTTTAACCGTACTATTTATATCAAAGAAGAGGTAGTAATTTAAGAGATCTAAGAATATAATACTATATTCTGTGTATCACCCTTCATTTAGCAAAGTTTCCTAAAATACTTGGAAATTACAATAAAATATATGTGTATTTCTGCCTTCGCCTTTATAAATACCAGTAATAAAATTGTTAATGCGTAAACCACAAAAAAATTAAATTTTCCTAACGCAAATATACAAATACTAAAATTGCGATTCTTGAGGTATGGTAGACATATTTTTTAAAACCTGAATATTCTTTATCTGGCCAAGATAAGAAACCAACAAAAATTCGACGAACGAAATTAATAAATTTCTTATTATTTACATTATCTGGTAATAATTTTAAAATAATTATTATTCTAAACATTTCTATTCTAATCGTAACTAATACATTTCTAACAAGCTTATTCAAGTAAATTTATGTTATTCATACAGTTTCTTTCCTAACGCGAAACGCTTAATAATTTAATTAATATAATTTGCAAATATTTTTATGTTATTCGAAATTAACTATGTGTTTGTGATTTTCATATTCTCGACGATGGTATGGATACCAATATTGTTATAACACGAATCAAGAAATGAATGTCGCATGATGCAAACAGAGCTAGCGGACCGTTTCTAATACTATACAAAATCAAAATCAATAAAGACAGCACACAGTTATGATACACCGAGTGCCAGGCAGAAATGAAGAAAAATAGCTTAAGTTAGAAATAGCTATACGTTTTTTTTGTTAAAATTTTGGCTTATGTCTGTCATAAATTGTTAATAAAATTGAGGTTAAAGAAGACAACTTAGAAATTATATTAAAACATCTACAAAACACTTGTCAATACACATCGATTGAGGGACACCTTCATAATTTTTAATAAACACCTGAAACTACAGGTTATATAAAAATTAAGTCAGTAGCTCATTATCTTGGATTTATTTGAAATCAATTGTTCCAGACTGCATTAAAACAAATTTCGCTATCAGAAACTCAGTTGCTCAAAGATTGAATGCAAGAAAACTATGAATATTACAAAAATAACAAAAGAAAATAATTAGCGAAAAATAAAATTTATTATTTTGTAATAAAAAGAATAGAAGGAAAAAATGCGACTATAGTCTGAAACATATGTTTGCAAGGTATATAAACGATATATTAATTTAAATGAAATTTAACCATGAAAAGTGCTCTTAATAAAATATAGTTATGCATAAATTGTTTTGAAGGCTGTCACGGTATTAAAAGTCTTTCTGTGTGATTTGCTGAATGATCCCGGCATTTCAAGTAAGTTGACAAAATTACTAAACTTTTAAATTGTAGCAATGGTATATCCATTGTGATGATAAAAAAAAGGTTAAAGTGCAGCAATGGCATATCGAGAAGTTCTTTAAGAACAAAAGGCTAAAATAAACAATGGCTTCTCCTATGTCTATTTCAAGCTCATTTAATAAGGATTAAAAGGTTAAAAATGAAGATATAAGGAGATCAAATTCTACAGGACGCCTTTTTCGATTTTCAATATTAGCATCAGAGATATTGTTTCGCCGTGTTTGTGGTAAGAATGAACTGCGCAGATTAACGCGATGGGGTAAATCGAAGCTCTTTGTGGATTGTAGCAATAATGGTAGATTTTTGTTTAATAATGCTTTAGTGCGTAAACCATAGCCACACAGATAGCCCACAGCCATAGTTATACACACGTTAGTACGAAGTCCTGTGATGACAAGGTAGAACGTTTGTCGGATTGGTCGCGTTAAAAGAACGTAAAACTGAGTAAGTACCTCTTTATTTTATTTAATACCGTTTTATAATCTATTCTAATAATCAGGCATTTGGTTTGAAATAATTTTTATAAAATAAGTGTGTTTTAAATACTTTATAGTAAAGTTGCATGTGTTGTTGTGTTTTAACCTAGAAATCGATTGCATCAACGCCACGTTTCCTTAGGTTATTGGGATGACCATTTCACTCATACAATCATATGAAATGGCTCATTATTTTCGAGGTTTGATGGCTATAGTAAGAAAATATATATTTTGTCTTTTTGAATTTGAATATATTTTTTAATATTTTTAGACGCGTAACATATACAAATGCATTTCCGTCGATCTTCGTGGAAAATGGCATTATGTCAGTTCCAATGGCTGCAGGTATTTTTGGTACTTTTGTAAAGTTTTAGAAAGATGATTTAAATCGAATAACGATAAGAAAGCTAATATGGGTCCTTCCTGTGTACTTGGAAACGAGAGTGAAAATCTTCTAGTCAAATACATTAAAAAGATGCAAAGATATGGGTGTCCTTTAACGATTGATGATGTCCGAAGCATGGCTTATCATTTTGCAGTTCAACTTGGAATAAAGCATGAGTTTAATGTTGCTGCTGAGGAAGCTGGCTATGATTAGCTTAGTATTTCTAGTTAAGAATTACTAGAAATCCCGACATAAATCTAAGATTCACTGTCAGGGCACAAGGTATGAATCACGTCGAGGTTAATAAATACTTATAGCTATTAGAAAATATATTGCAAAAGCACAAATTATTCGGTAAGCCAGGAAATATCTTTAACATGGATAAACTGGTCTTCAACTCAACAATCGATGGGTCACGTACTTGCTGAAAAAGGATCAAAAGCCGTATCAACTGCCATACCCACGGAAAAGGGTGAGACAATTACTGTCATCACTTGCTGTAACGCAGAAAGATCTTTTATGCCCCCAGCTTGTACCATGAAAGGCATAAGGAAACAACCGGAGTTCCAATATGGTACGCCACCCTGCTCCTGCTTCTTCATGTCACAACAATTCTCATATATAAACACAGAAATCTTCTTTGAATGGCTAAAGATCATTTTTAACCAAGAATATCTTCAGGAGACAATCTTATTACTTGTTGATGGCCACTCTACCCACTGCAATTTTGTAGAAATGTTAGAATTTACTATGTTCCACGATACTATTCTTGTCTTCATGTCAAGCCATACTTCCCATTATTTACAACCGTTAGATAAAACTGTTTTTAAATCACTCAAAAGCTACTTCTATCAATCATGCCGCGTGTAGCTGAAAAGAAACCCTAGACAACACGTTACACAATTACAATTTGGTTTCAGCGTAAAATTAAATTTAACTGTTTAAGGCCACAGGAGTATTTCTATTAAACCCGTACGCATTTGAATTGTTATCTGAACCATCAGGACACAACCTCAGTCAACCCTCACCATCTACGAATTTAAATAATTAACCACACAAAGTAATGTGTGGTTGGTTATTTAAATTATTGGAGTACCAGGATCAACAGTCGATATGATAAGCATTCCGATCAGTCAAAGCCAAGATGTTACTTCAGAAGTAAATATTCATCTAATTAGCAACTTGTAGAGCCCGCGTGAACCAAAAAAACATGACAACTGTCTCAAGACCTAACATCTCACAAGACTCCGCGCAACCCAATGCTTCAGCGGCATTCGAGCACAATTCCGAAGAAACATCTTCTAACATTTTATGTAATCTGAATCTTATTCCACATGAAGCATCTCAATTACGTGAGAGAGCTAAGCAAATTGGCATTTTATTAAGATCTCTTGATCACCTGGAAAACGGAAACAAAAGAAAAAGAGAAAGCGCAAAAAAGAGGAAAGAACGTAAAAGTTAAAATTGAAGAGCATCATAAGCTTGAAAAATTACCACTGACAAAAAGTTAGAAAACAATTAGAAAAGGAAGTTGCGTAAACACACTGAATCAACGACGGTAAAGCCGTACCATCTAGCAGCGACGGTGAAGCTGTACCTACCAGTGGCGATACTGATTTGGACGAATGCAATGACAGTCCTGTTTCTCAAAACGACTACAAAAAATGCGGAGATAAGTACTGTGAAACTAAAAAGACTAAAGACTGGATACAGTTCGAGTTGTGTCTCTATTGGTTATATGAGAACTATATAGAATTCCCCAATATGTGCCATGTATGAGATAGTAAGAATCTTGCAATAAAACAAGCAAACTGCTGAGGAAAAGGAAAGAGAATAGGCAAGAAGTCAAAGAAATAGCCTGGACATCTCTCCCTCAGGACTATGGGCATCTATACCGTATATATTTCTTTCACCCTTTTTATCTATTTAAAATTTAAATGAAACGGAAAAATAATATGCTAACATAAATACAGTTTGTATTACATGCTAACATAAATACAGTTTGTTATTCATTCTGCTTCCGGCCGCCGTAGCGTACGGACGCATCTGCAGGATCTCGCTCCGCCTTTGGTTGCCCGAACAACATTAGGAGTACATGAGTGACAAGGGTGACCCCCGAGAGGGAGGAGGAAAGAGGTTAAGATCGGAGAGCCCCATGACCTCGCGAAAGGTCCTCGTTGATGAGGGCCTCTTCACGGAGGTCATGTCGGAGGTCTTGAGCCGCTCAAGGGTTAAGGAAGAAGAATTAAGATCCGCTGGACCAACAACTAGGGGAATGGAATTGAGGACATCCTCCAGGACGGAAGATGCTGCTGGTGATGAAGATCTAATCCTTGAAGAGGATCTAGATGAGGAGTCGACCGAGTATACCTCCCCTTCCTCTGCGATAACCAAAAAAGGTGCCAAGCGCTGTACGAGCAGAATTGAGGTAACCAGGGGCATAATTAGCCAAATAAATGAAATAGTTGGAGCCTCGACCAGGGTTCCAGTGGGCACAAAAGATGCTGTAGCCAAACTGACGGTATCTCTTATGGCTGAGATTGCCCTTTTTGCAGAGGACCTCACCCACACTCAGGGTGATTTAAAAGTTGCCCAAACTATCATAGAGGAAAGGGATAAAACGATCAAAGACAAAGAGATCCTCATAAAAACTTTGAAGACACAGGTGAGTCAAAAGACTGTTTCCCACCCGGGGTCCTATAGCGCGGCTCTTATTGCGGGCGGTCCTGCGGTACCCAAGATTATTAAATCTAAGATTCCTGAGGTTCCAAAAGACCCGCAGCCCAGACCTAGGCCAGTCTTTGTGTTTGACACAAATAAGGAAAAGCCTAGGTCCAGTGTTGAGCTATTAAACACGCTCAAAAAGGAGATCAAGCCCCAATCGCTGGGTATTAAGATCAACCGCACGGCTGCCATACGCAATGGGGGCATCGTTATTGAGGCCCGCGATGCAGAAAGCGCCAAGAAGCTGCAACAGGCCGCAGCTTCCATAGAGGGCATAAAGATGGAAGAGAAGAGAGAGAAATTACCAGCGATAATCGTCTATGATGTCCCAAAAGAACTCTCTGGTGATGACTTTTTGAACCTCCTAAAAGAGGAGAACCTTAAGGAGTTTGAGGCTACAGAGCTCGCGAAGGTCAGATGTAACGCCCGTACTTCGCGTTCAGGCAATAAAAACGTTGTTGTTGAACTGCCCCAGACACTACGAGAATGCCTCCTCTAATCTGGGCATATTTTCTTTAATTGGACATCATGCCGAGTTGCCGACTTTGTGCAGGTGACGCGATGCTTCAGGTGTCACCTTTATGGACATGTGGCCCGTCATTGTAAAGATGACCAGTTTTGTAATAAATGTACTGAGAAGGGCCACGACGGAAAGGATTGTCCGAAGTCGCCCGCGTCTGACATCTGCGTCACCTGCACACGGTTCAAGAAACCGGCTGAGCACAGAGTTGGCACTGACGCCTGCCCTGCATTCAGGGCGGCGTTGGAGCGGTCACTAAAAAACACGGCCTACTCCTCCTAGATGGAATTTCTTCAACTCAATGCAGGGCGGGGCTCAACAGTTATGACCGAGCTCCCGATGACCCTTAGAGAACGTAAATATTGTATCGCGTGTGTCCAGAAGCAGTACGCCCCCAGGGGGAGCAGCCTGGGTTTGGAACCCTTCCTCGTTCTGGAGAGGGGACCCGATCCCAAGGCAGCCATTGTCCTTGACCCGAAAGGGCTGGGCATCCTGTTCCTGGAACATCTTTCGACAGAGCACTGCGTAGTGGCCCAGATCTCTCTCGGCCCTTTACAAATTGTGATGATTAGCGTCTACTTCCAGTACTCTATGCCCACCGAAATGTTCTGCGAGCAACTTAACACGGTTCTTCGTTCGATTGGACGAAACCCAGTTGTAATCTGTGCTGACGCAAACGCGCTGTCTTGCCTGTGGTTCTCGAGGCGCCCCAATCTGCGTGGAGGAATCTTGGAGGATTTCATCCACCAGAACGGCCTCCTGCTGTGCAACTTGCCCAATATGCCCGCAACGTTTTCAGGACCCTCGGGAGAGAGTGATATTTATATCACTCTCATCTCGAGTGGGCTTGCGGGGGGTGTGCGCAGCTGGCGGGTCGAACCGGGCGTTTTCTCGAGCGACCACAGAGCAATTCTATTCTCTATCTCCCAGGCGCGCCCCTCCCCAGAACCTGGGGCTCGAACCAGCACCCGTTTCAAAACAGGGTGCCAAGACTGGGATAGATTTGTCCAAATTCTCCACCGAGAGCTCGATAAATTTTCCAAATTGTCGAAACGAGTAGATTGCCCTAATGTTCTGGCTGTTGAGTTTCAGGAGAAGGTGATCGTCAGTGCCGAGGGAGGATTGGGCTCTATCCAGCCAGGCCCACACAAGAAGAACCCTTGGTGGTGCACCAAGCTCTAGGCCCTGCGGCGGGGGTTCAGAAGGAAAAGACGTAACTACCAGAGCGCTAAGAACCACGAAACTGATTGGGAACGTGTTGAGGCTCACCGGGTGGCCTTGGTAGACGCCCGGTGTAACTACAATAGAGAGGTTAAGCGGGCTAGGCGCTCCCATTTTCGTAGCTTTGTTACTCACATAGGAAATTCGGATCCTTGGGGTGCCGTATACAGAAGTGTACGGAGCCCCTCGAAACCTTTTGTTTTTAGCGCCCTAAAGAGGACCGATGGGAGTTACACCGGGAATATTCGCGAGACCCTCGAGTATCTACTGACATCACTCTTCCCTGACGACGACCCTGATCTCGACACTGTCGAACAGAGAAGCGTCAGGTATATAGCCAACATAGTTCCAGATAGTAGCTCTGATCCAGAGTTTAGGCACTCGGAATTAGACGTCATCGTGAAGAATCTTAACTCGAAAAAGGCTCCAGGTATTGATAGAATCGATAATAGATTAGTCAAAGTTATATGGGAAAACGCGGCACATGAGATACTTGCGATCTTTAACTGCTGTCTTCGCAGGGGCCATTTTCCGAAGATATGGAAAGTGGGGAGACTCAAAGTCATACAGAAGAGTAGTGGGAAATCGCCTAGCGATCCAAAATTTTACAGGCCCATTACGCTCCTTCCAGCCTTCGGGAAATTGCTCGAGCGCGTGGTGGCGGCGCGTTTATTGGCGCAACTCCCTCATTCGCCGGGTTCAGATAGACAATTCGGTTTTCGTTCCGGGGTGTCCACATCTGACGCGATATCTTCCGCCTTGTCTTGGGTCGATTCGTGCCCAAACAAATACGTCTTAGGTATATTTTTGGACATCTCTGGCGCGTTTCACAATGCCTGGTGGCCAGCTATTTTGCTCGCGCTAGAGTCCTGGGGAGTGTCATCGGACCTTCGCCGGATTATTTTTGACTACCTTAATGATCGTGTTGTCTATTTGCAGGATGCCGATGTAGAAGTAAGGAAAACGTTGACCAGGGGCTGCCCGCAAGGCTCGGTCCTTGGTCCAATCCTGTGGAATGTGTTGTTTGATGGTATACTCGCGATACCCCTTCAGGGATGCGGTACCATCGCATACGCGGACGACACTCTGCTGTTGGTCGGGGGATCGAGTCGAAGAGAACTAGAGAACCGGGCGGCGGACTCCCTCGCTAAGTTACACGACTGGGGCACCAAGAACAAGCTTAGCTTTGCCCCTCAAAAGTCCGAGGCTGTCCTCTTTAAGGGCAGGCTGGCGAGGGAGCCGTCTGTGATTATGGCTGGCGCTAGAATCGGTGTGCGGGATCAGGTAACCTACCTGGGCATGGTTCTCGATGCACGGCGGAGTTTCCTACCGCAGGCGCGGTACATTGGTGAGAGGGCAAGGGTAGCCTTCCATGCCATGGCCCGGCTTGCCGGTGCCGGCTGGGGGCTGAACAACTCTACCCTCAAGCTGATGCATACGGCAATATACCTTGGTATATTGGCCTATGCGCCATCGGTGTGGGCTTCGTGGTGCGTTGGGGTCCAGCAGGTTAGACGGGTGGTACTGAGATCGCAGCGTGCGCCGCTGGCGCTCTGCTCCGTCTGGCGCTGACCAATACTTATAGAACCTGCTCAACGGATGGGTTGTCTATTTTGGCTGGTCTTCTGCCTGCAGACCTTGCGATTGTTGAACGGGCGGCAAATTTCATTTTAGCACGAGGTAAGAGTTTTGTTGCGGGTCCGTTGAATTTTGAGTTTTTGGCTAATGAATCCCTTTTTGCTAGAAAGAGACGTATTTTAGAGATCGTCGTTGCTCACTGGCAGTCCAGATGGTCCTCCCCCCGATTCCAAAGGGGAGACGACCAGGATGTTTTTCCCCGAGGTGTCAGAGCGGCTAAGTAAAAATTGGCTTGTCTCCGATTATTTTACATCACAATTCTTAACGGGACATGGCGCTTTCCGCGCCAGTTTGTTTAGGTTTGCCCTCCGAGATAGCCCGGCATGTACCTGCGGATTTAAGACGCAGGACATGAACCATGTTCTTTTCCACTGCAGTGAGCACGATGATGCGCGTAGAGTTTTGTTTGAGAGCATACGTCGAAATTCTAAAGTAGAATCACGGGGAGTCTTCGAGAGTGGTATCTTCAGTCACCGAGACTTGGTTGAGAATGGTCCGATCTTTGAGTCATTTAGAGCGTTCGCTAAATGCGTTCTTGAAAAAATGGAGGTCCTAAATGACGCATTGAGCAGGAGCAGAATCTAACCCTGTTGGGTGGAAGCGCTGTGAATGTAGATACGGGACACTATTAGGGGACTTTCGAAGGTCCCCTTTTTGTATGAGGTGGGTCGTTACGGGTCCCAGCAGGGGCCCTGAGACTACCCGGGTGGAATGGCGGGAATAGTTTGTATTACAATGACAGAATAGAAAAATGGAATCCAAATAACTATGATTATCTCTACCGGATCTATCCTAAGTAATATTATATTTCCCTGTATAATCCTCTAGGGGACTTCCTTTTTAGCCTTTTGAATGTTGTACTACTATTCATCAAGTACGTAACTAGTATATTCGAGTGATTGTCCAGTCTGTTTCTGTACAATATCTTAGAGTGTTCAATCTCATCTTTGACTGCTCTAATTTCAAGTTTCTTGTGTAGCTGTTGGTTCGTTAAGTACCAGGGGGCATTAGTGCAGGGGGCATTAGCATTTAATCTCTGCAGTATTTCTGTATTTGAGTTGAAGGCGGTCCTCTTGAACTGTATCCCATAAGTCAAAATTGGTTTAAGGAAATATTTGTATAACGGTAGTTTATTTTCTAGCCACAGTTTTAATATTTTGTCCAGAAGCCAGTATATTTTTCTTAGTCGGTTTCCCAGAGCTTTATACTTTTTTGAGACGAGATAACGGTCCTAATAGTATCCAAGGTATCTGGCTCTATTTGCTTGGGGAGTTTGTATTCTACTAAGCGATAAAGGGGGAGATGTTTCGCGTCTCGTGGCAAATGTCACCTGTACAGACTTAGTCTCATTTGCTCAGAAAATTGAAGCATATTGCTTGCTGCATTCGTTTCATCATGGGCACTTAGAACTGCTATGTTATCAGCAAATGTACTGATTACAACTCCGTCGGCCCTAGGCAAGTATATTATGGAAATTAAATACAGTGTTGGGCCACGTACGCTTCCTTGTGGCACTCCTGCATGTGTTCTATGACGTTGGTTGTACCTCCTCCTTGGTTTCTATATAGAAATATCTGCAAGATATGACTTTAAATATATGTAACAGTTTATCGGGAGTATATTTTTTGATTTAGAAGAGCAAGCTTTCGTGTCAAACTCTGTCAAAGGCCTGCGAAATGTCCAGAAACGTCGCGCAATAGTATGTTTTTGGAGGCTTTGAAAATTTTTTCTACCAGTCTATGTATATGCTTGATAGTGTCATGCTTTTTTGTATATTATTTTATTTTCATATTTTACTCTAATTTAATTGCGATTAGAAAATGAGATGGTTCTGTACCATTTAATTCCTATATATATATATATATATATATATATATATATATATATATATATATATATATATATATAATGATGTACTTGTACTCAAACATTGACGTAATATAGCCTTAAAAGTCAAATAACGCATCTTTAGAATTTAAAAATTGTTGTAAGGAACTACAGAAACACTGCAAACATGCAGTTTTACAGGAAAAAAAATACAGCGCTTTCATTATTTTATGTCTTTGCCCATCACGTCAAATTCTACATTTATTTATTTTATTTCCTTCCATTATTAAAAAAAAAACTTCGTGCGTTCATTAATAATTGATTCTCGGAACGCTTTGTATTTAGGTATCTACGCTATTTTCATGGAAAAGAAGTTATTTTTTTATTCTCATTTCTACTTTAAAGTTATGATACAAAGCAGTAAAATATAATAATTTTTAAGCCACAGTATCAAAACATTAAGTGAAATAGAACCGAGTTTAAGCAAATATCCTTTCTTCCTAAGAAATTGCTTTGTTTTATTGGAAGCACGTTTCGCCCAACTTTGCTAAACAATACTCGAAAGAAATTACCAATTTCAATTGCATTGAAAATTCGTACCCTCTCTTTTATTACTTTTAGGCTTCCCTTCTTCCCCTTCATTTCTTCTACGATTGTCGATTAGATGAGTCCCAACTGAATAAAAAGTATAAAAACCACGTAAGCGCTTGTTGGAATAAATAGTATCTCTTAAAATAATTCATTCTAGTCAACCGAAACGATTTTATTTTCAATTCTCATCGTGTTTTAATATACGGAATTTTACTTATTTTTCAAATTTATGATTAAAAATTTTGCGGAAGTTCATACACGTCACTGTGAAAAATAACATTTTACGAAGAGGCCTCAGCTGATCGGATGCGTGAAGAAAATTTTTGTTTCCTATTTTAGATAGATGAGAAAGTCTCTTATATCCTTTTCACAATATTAATTAAGGAGTCTGGATCTCTAACTACGTATAAAATTTTATGCATATATATATATATATATATATATATAGATATATATATATATATATATATATATATATATATATATAAAACTGTAGAAATTATGAGGTTGTGACAGACAGATGGATACACGGTCAGACATAATGAAAATATAAGGTTCCCTTATTTCACTGCGGAACTCTATGAAGCAACAGAATATATATTGAGACACACAAAAAAGATCCACACAAAAGGATTCTACCACATCCACTTTTAAATTCAACGTTCGAGAAACGACGTTAAATAAATCTGTGCGGACTTAGCAAACGAGTTGTTTATATATTTTCTGAGCAAGATTTTCAAAACTTTTTCCTTCCGTTCAAAAGGAAAGCAACATTTTAAATTCGCATCAAACTTACTATTTCATAGAGGTTTCAAAATAAAGAAATAGGCATAAGAAAGTTTATTATATACAAAATACTTACGTGTATAATATCATTCTACTAGATGTTAAATTAGGGAAACATTTTGTTCCTCTTTGATGAAGTATTTTAAACTAAAATTGATTTATCATATAGCTTAAGCTGACTTATTATGACCAAACAAGAGAGCGAGACAAAAAATAAATAGAATTTACATTCACAATTAAATGAAACTGCGTGATGTAGTATTATTTCTACTTTCTTTAATTTCTTTACCACGACCTAGGTTTCGTTGTATTACAACATCTTCAGGTGGGATATTAGCAAAGAATTTCGCGTTAATTTTGTAGAATTATGAATTTCTACAAAATTAATGCCAAGTATATTCAATATCTTCCAATCTAAAACGAATAGTATAGTTTATTTTCGGTTTACGAGATTTACACTATAAGTTAATTTAATGAAAATGTAATAGTCAATTATTTTTCATACACCTTTTCTAAGAGTTTAAGTACCTGGAATATCCATATTTGTAATTTAAAAGATATACGTATAACACGTCATCGGTTTAAATAGATACTTTTCTGAATTGCGTTGCTTTTCTTGATAACGAAACTTGCAACCCACTGGAATGTGTTATGAATGCGCTATTATTCATGCACATATTATGACCACCCCAGAACTATTAAAGCACAGATGCACAAAGATATCGTCAATGAGACGCAATAGCGCACTGAAAAGCCGAGGTAATGAAGAGACCGCCTAGAGTAGCCATATTTATTTCGAACCGGTACAACGTTAAATGGTTTCATACTTGCGCAATCATTTGGCTATTCCGGTCCCGCTTAATACGTTGCATTTTCCTTTATTATTTTTTTTCCACACTATATTAAACACATTCTGTGTGCAACTAGGAGCAATACATTTTATTTAATCTACTATTATCAAACACATTTCATTTGCTATATTATTACTAGCTAGAGACTTGATATTAAAAACTGTTAAATCGATAAAACATGGTTTTAAATATTAAATACATGGTTTTAAATATTAATACTTTATTGTCGCTTCATTTCTTATTTATATGATAAACAAACACAAAAAATCAGGTACAAAAATTGCTTGTAACAATTAAAAAACAAGATATAACTTAATAGATGTCTGTTAGGCTGGGCTAGTCCATTAGGCTGAGCCGCCAATCTGGGTCGCAAGTCAATGAATATAAAGAAATAACCAATACCTGATTTTAGACAGCAACAATACCTTTTTATATAACTACAAGCTGTGAGAAACATGATCTTATAAAACTGTAAGTTTTATTTATTTTTTGTTGTCTTGCTTATCTCTTATTTGGTCATAATAAGTAACCTTAAGCTATGTGATAAATCAGTTTTAGTTTAAAAAAACTTACGAGTATTACTGCAAATTTAAAAATTCCATTTTCAAAATATTTTATGTCTGCCTAATTATCTATGATGCAATTTAGTTTCCACAATTTTAGATTCATCCTAATGAAACGTAACATATAAATATTAAAGTTTCTAGCAATTTTAGGAAATATTAATAAAAAAAATGTAAAGAGGAACAAAATGTTTTCTTAATTTTATATCAAGTAGAATCCTATTACACATATACAAGTATTTTGTATATAATAAACTTCCTTATGCCTATTTCTTTATTTTAAGATATAAAATATATAAACAACGCGTTTGCTAAATTCGCACAAATTTATTTAATGTCATTTCCCAAATGTTGAGCACTTTTTTGAGTACTTCAGTTGAGACTCATCTAATCGACAATCGTAGAAGAAATGAAGGGCAATAAGGGAAGCGTAAAAGTAATAAAAGAGAGGGTACGATTTTTCAATGCAATTAAAATTGGTAATTTCTTTCGAGTATTGAAAACAATTTCTTAGGGAGAAAGGATATTTTCTTAAACTCGGTTTTTTTCACTTAATGTTTCGATACTGTGGCTAAAAATTATTATATTTCACTGCTTTGTATCATAATTTTACAGTAGAAATGAGAATCAACAAATAACTTCTTTTTCCATGACAATGGCGTAGATACCTAAATACAAAGCGTTCCGAGAATCAATTATTAACGAACGCACGAAGTTTTTTTTAATAATGGAAGGAAATAAAATAAATGAATATAGAATTTGACGTAATGGGAAAAGACATAAAATAATGAAAGCGATGTATTTTTTGCTTTGAAACTATATATATATATATATATATATATATATATATATATATATAAATATAGAAGAATTAAATGGTACAGAACTACCTGCATAATCTAGATGCTACGGCTGCCACTTCTGACTTCTGCTGACTTTTCCCTTTGGAAAACATCCAACAAACTCAAAAGGCCGACTTTCTCTAATTCACCGATACGTACGAAGGACGGCACTAAGAGTAATCAAGAGAAAAGAGAAGCTTTTGCTTCTCACGAAACTGATGTTTTCGTACCAAACCATCCACAAAATGCATTGAACCCTGACAGGGAAAATTTCTCAAGTGCAATTGATGAACCGTTTTAAATCGACTTTCCAATTGAGAGGGTAAATACGAGTAAATTCAGTGAAATCATTAAAAATTTAGAACAAAATAAAGCCACTGAATACGATTTATAACAAAAAAATACTGCGGGAATTACCTGAAACAGCAGTGCTGTTCTTGATTCATTTATTTAATTCCATATTAGTCAGTCTCACTCCAGTGGAAGATAGCTGAAATTAAAATGATTCTTAAGCCGAGCAAATCTCCTAAAGATGTGTCCCCCTATATACCGAACAGTACATAGACTGTTAGAAGAAATTTATGAAGTATCCAAAAAAAATACCGCTGCGTGGCGTTTTTGGACATTTCGCAGACCTTGGACAGAGTTTGGCACGAAAGCTTGCTTTCCAAAATCAAAAAATATACTCATTATAAACTATTATATATACTTAAAGTCATATCTTGCAGATATTTCTATATAAATCAGGGAGGAGGCACAATCAACGTCATAGGGCACATGCAGGCGTGTCACAAGTAAGCGTACGTGGCCCAACACTGTATTTAATCTCCACGAGTTGTATTCAATACATTTACTGATGACACAGCAGTTCTAAGTGTTCATGATGAAACGAATCCAGCAAGCAATATGCTTTAATTCTTGTTATACAAAATCACAGAATGGCTAAATACTTGGCGAATAAAAGCAAATGAGACTAAGTCTGTACAGGTGACATTTGCCACGAGACGCGAAACGTGTCCCTTTTATCGCTTAGTAAAATACAAATTCCCCAAGCAAATGTAGCCAGATACTCTTTATTGGACTCTATTAGGACTGTTTTCCACCTAAAAAAAGCATAAAGCTCTGGGAATCCGACTAAGAAAAATGTACTGGTTACTGGACAACATATTAAAGCTGTGGCTGGAAAATAAACTACTGTTATACAAATGTTTCCTTAATCCAATTTTGACTTATGGGATTCAGCTCAAGAAGACTGCATCCAACTCAAATATAGAAATACTGCAGAGATTCCAGTCAAAAATGCCCCTGATACTAGTTACGCAGTTGATGAATATTAGTCCCCTGGAGTATCAGACAGGGAAATCAAATATTTATTACTTAGGATAAGTCCGGTAGATATAGTCATAGTTATTTGGATTGCATTTTTCTATTCTGTCGCTGTAATACAAACTGTATTTATATTAGCATATTATTTTTCTGTTTTATTTAAATTTTAAATGGATAAAAAGGGTGAAAAAAATATATAAGTTATAGAGGGCCATAGTCCTGAGGGAGAGATGGCCAGGCTATTTCTTTGACTTCTTGCCTTATTCTCTTTCCTTTTCCTTACAAGTTTGCTTGTTTTATTACAAGATTCTTATGATTGCATGCGTGACACATGTTGGGGAATTCTGTATAGTTCTCATGTAACCAATAGAGACACAACTCACACTGTAGCCAGTTTTCAGTCTTTTCAGTTTCATAGTAGTTTTCTCCGCATTTTTGTAGTCTTTTTGAGAAGCAGGACTGTCACTGCATTCGTTCAAATCAGAATCACCACTAGTAGGCACGACTTCAGCGTCGCTGCTAGACATTGATTCAGTGTGTACTCAATTTCCTTTTCTAATTGTTTTATAACTTTTTGTCTGTGTTAAGTTTTCTGGTTTTGGCTGCCAGTGCAGACTTCTAGTCCAAGTTGGGTTTTTAAGCTCGACTGCTAAGTTGGGCTGCCAGGCCAGCCTAACAACCCTATCCTACCTAGTAACAACTAAACTAGCAGAAAATCTTGACATTCCAGCCTATTCTAGTCACTCAGTCTATCATCACGGCCCAGACTAGCAGCCAAACCCATCTCTCCAGCATAGTAACCCAGCCTAGTAACCCGGCTTAGAAACCCAGCCCTGCAACCCAGTCTAGCAGTCCAGCCTAACAACCAAGCCCGGTCTAGCAGGCTTACTAGCAGCAGCAATCCAATCGAGCAGCCCATTCCGAACTAGCATACTAGCCTAGCAATGCAGCCTAGCAATCCAACCTAGCAACTAAGACCAGAAGCCTAGTCCTTAGCAGCCCTATTTCCAGCTGCTCGTTCAACTTACCGGCAAACCTAGTAGGAATACCGAGCAACCTAGCCCTGGCAGCTTAGCAGCCTGGCCTGGTCAGCTTAGCAGCCCAGTTAAATAGACTAGTCAAGTAGCCGAGCCTTGCAATCCAGGCTAACATCCCTATCTAGATTCATAGCGAAGCATTACGTCCTAGGTATGTCTAGCGACACAACATAGCAAACCAGCTTGGCAACCTAGCTTAGAAGGCCAAATTAGCAGCGCAGCTTAGCAGTTCAGCTTAAAAAACAAGTTTAGCAGCCTAATCTAAGAGACCAACCTATCAGCCCAGTCTAGCTTCCCAGCCTAGCCACCCAGCCTACCAGCATTTCCTAGCAGACTAGACAATAAAGCCAACCTAGGAACCCTATCTGGTAGCCCAATCTTGAATCCCAGCCTAGCAACCCAGCCTAGCTGTCAGCAATGCAGCCTAGCGTAGCCTCGCAGGTAAGATCGTAAGATCAGCGTAGCAACCCAACCTAGAATTTCAGCAAAGCAGTCCAGCCTAGCCGGCCAGTCTAACAACCCAGCCTTCCAGGCCAGTAAAGCAACCAAGGCTGGCAGCCCAGCCTAGCGACGAAGCGTAACAGCTTAATTTAGCGGCCCATCAAAAGTTGATCTTAACAGCCAAGCTGGATAAACCATCCTAGGAGCCCTCCAAATTAGCAGTCCAGTCAAGCGAGCATGTCGAATAACCTAGTTTAACAGCCAGATTAGCAGCCCAGATCCCGGCCAGTAAACATTAATTCAAAACGTGATGACACACTCTATAAGAGTAGCTCAATATAGCAGCCCAGTCTGGCAACAGGTTTGTGTTTTATTTTTTGTTATATACATAATGATAGATACGAAAATAATAAAGAGAATATGCATTGAAATTTATTTACTATTTAAAACTATGTTTTACCCATTTAACAGTTGTTACTATCAAGTTTATAGTTAGTAATAATGTAGCAAGTGAAATATATGTAATGATAATATTGTAAATTAAATGTTTTGCTCCTTGTTACACGTAGAACGTTTTTAATACTGTGCGGAAAGAAAATAATAAACGAAAATGCAACGTATTAAGCGAGGCTGGAATTGAAAAAAGATGGCGGAAATATGAAACAGTTTATCGTCGTACCTGTTAGAAATAAATATGACTACTCCCGGAGGGCTCTTCATTACCTCGACTTTTCAGCGCGCTATTGCGTCTCGTTGGCGATATTTTTGTGCATCTGTGTTTTAATAGTTCTGTGGTCGTAATAATAAATGTATAAATAATAGCGCATTAATAATACATTCTAAGGAGTTGCAAGTTTCATTGTTAGGAAAGGCAACGCAATTCAGAAAATGATGTATTTAAATCGGGAAGATGTTATACGGTTAGTGTTAAAATGACAAATTTGGATATTCAAGGTATTTAAACACTTAAAAAAGGTGTATAATAAAATATAGATGTATGATAGTCGACTATTATATTTTTATTACAAAGTTTGATTCACTTACAAAAAGGTAAATCCCGTAAACCCAAAATAAATTATATATTTTAGATCAGGAATTTAGGTGAGGAGATATGTTAACGTTTATCTTTCAAAAGGTTCATTTAAATAGAAGGCTGCTTTAAGAATTACGTATTGATTAGTTTTAATCTCAGAATAACTATTTGCCTTGTCTTATATCTGCAATCCAGATTTGAAAGTTTTTCTGTACATAATTTTTGTAAAACCTTCCAAGTGTTGGATATAATTTTATCCGAATTCCTCCCAAACATTGTTCCATTTTTTCCCAATCAATGGTCAGAATACAAGGCTTTATATTGCTGATAGATGTTTTCAATATAATTATTCAAACTTGGAATATGCTCTGTATAGTGAATGAAGTATGTCTACAACTCTCAAAGAATTTTCTAGAACGATAAAACATTAGAGAAAGACACAACTTCACATTTTTCGTTAATCATGCAACAGTCAAGTGATAGGATAATATAGTGAGTGGATAATGTAACTATTTACTATATAATTACCCATATAAATTTATGTCTTGAAATGAAGGTCGGCATGGTATTATAGGCATTGAGAGGGAAGGCAGCTCAGGAAACCATTTCCGTATCAGTTGAATCAGAATACGTAATATTCAAAATAATATGGATTGTTTTGAATAATACGCATTCTAATTCGATATATAGAAAATAATACATATTTGTATTTAAAAAAGACATGCTTATGCAAAGTGCTTGGCGATCTCTACGTAAGTATAATTTACCGAGAAGTGAAATGAACATGTCTCTCTTTAACTGTTTTCATTTGTTTTTTTTTCAGAATTCTTTTTATTATATTGTGAACATTTTGAATGGCTATGATTTCTTCAAATCACAATTTATAATTTTGGTAAATTAAAAAGTAATATTTTATTTGTAATAGTAATATATTTGAAACAGAAATGGAATTAAAGTTGAACACTTCAACTTAAGATATTTCTTTATCATGATGAGATTATTTTAAATTTTAAATATATCAATTAGAATAGTGAAAAAACAACCATGTTTAAAATACTGAATATGTTTACCAATTAAATCCACAAAATGTCAATGTCGATTGTCGCTGATATTTTTATTATTTCTTTTAAACCACATTTTTTTAGTAGCTATCAATACCCTATTTTGGACAACGAGAAATTTTTTTTATGTAACTAAAACCTGCGGGAACTATGATTTTTTGAAACTGTAACTTTTGCTTTTTTTTGTTATCTTATTTCTTCGTAATATGTGAGTAGACGCTTTTAGATAAATACTCTATAGTTCAAACAAATTACTAACACAAATTTACGGAGGTTCGTAATAAATTTTTTTCATGTTTGGCCATCTATGCATCAGTTTAATCGTAGAAAAACGACTCGAAAAACCTTGAAAATCTTCCTCAGCAAAATTATAAGGAACGCGTTCGCTAAGTTAGAACAAATTGATTTGTCTATTGTTGACTGTTGTTCCGTCATGAAACAAAATAAACCTTATAATTTCGTCAGGTCTGTCTGTGTATCCATCCGTCTGTCACGACCTCACAATTTCTAAAATTTTGGAGAAATGTGCATACAATTTTGCAAATAGTTGGATACCCATAACTCTTAATTACTATGTAGTAAAATATTTAAAAATAAAAAGGATTTCAGATATTTCCCCAACTACGTAAAATAGGAAACAAACTTTTTCTGATCGTGATCGGTTGAGTCCTCTTTGTAATAGGCTAAGTTCCAAAGTGACGTATATGTTCCTCCCCCTCGGCAATTTTCAATCATGAATATGACAAATCTGGTTAAGCTCTGTATAATAAAACTGGATTAGAACTAAACAAATCATTTAATAAAACAATCTCTGAGACAAAAAGGATATTTCCTTAAGCTAGATTCTTCTTTTTCTCAATGTTTCGATATTACGGCTCAGAACTTGTTATATTTCATTTTTATTTTAATATTGTTAAATTAGAAATTAGGATCAACAAGTAACTTCTTTTTCCGTAACAATGACTAGATACCTAAATACAACGTGGTTCGAGAATTAGTTAATTGCGAGAATTAACGGAAGCGTGTAACAGTCCGCACGAAGTTTTTCTTTTAATAAAGGAAGAAATTAAAATAAATAAACATAGAATTTGGCGTGAGGAGCCAAGACATAAAACATGGAAAGTGCAATTTTTTTCCGTGGTTTCTTTGTGTAATTATTTCAAATTCTACAGATGGGTTATTTAACTTTTAATCCTATATTACGTGAATATTCGAGTATATCTACATCACTTTATATTATTGCTATACTTTATTAGATTTTTAGACAAAATTTCAAATGCGTAATATATAACGATTCTAGAGAATTTTAATTAGTGAATGGCGGAAAAGTATTGATACTATGATGGAAAAATATTATATGTTATAGTTTAAAAATAAGTATATTTCTCTCTGAATGATATTTGACGACCAATTTGATTTATAGAAATAACTAAATTATGCCAAATGATTTGTTAATGCAGTATAAATACATGATTTTGTCGTCAAACGTCTTTTAGCGCAGACAATTTTGGAAAAATTTGGACCAATTTAGTATAATTATAATTGTTTGAAATTGTATTACACCATACGGAATAATATAAGGTAATATACAATGCGCCATGCATAATAAAGGGAATAAAATCATACACGGATATTCAAACATTAGCTGCAATGAAATTCAACGACGGAGTGTTAAGACATCAGTCATCATTTTAAGAGAAAAAATGTGTCGCTTTTCTAACCTAAGCTATCTTTCTTCAGTTTTGCCTGGCGCTTTGCGCATCATCACTTTGTGCTGCCTTTCTTGCATTTCACTTTATATTTTATTAAAACGGTCCGTTGGCGTTGTTCGACTCATGCGACATTAATTTCTTAATTCGTGTTATAACAATATTGGTATCCATAATATATACATATATATATATATATATATATATAAAATGACAAATTTCGGATAAATTCATTTTGAATTATTTATAAATTTATTTTGAATATAATTTCAAATAACTTAAAAATATATGTGAATTATGGTAATTAAATTGTTAAGTGATAAAATCTTGCTTCTTTTCTGTTTCGTCATGTCCTCGAGACGAGATGAATAAGCAGATCGAACGTTAAGTGTTTCTCTTTATGAAAAAAATTGTATAAGTAAGATAAATTTACTTGAATAAGTTTGTAAGAAATTTGTATGTTATTATTAGGGTATAAATATGTGGAAAAATAACTGTTTTAAAATTATTACCAAATAATATAAATTATAAGAAGTAATTCATTATTGCAATTTAATAATTTCATTTATGACTATATTATATAAGCAGCTATGTTTATATCACAATCTTTGTTTTCTTATCTTGGCTTGATAAAGGATGTCCACGTTAAAAAAATATGTCAGTGATGATCATATTTCATGAATCGTAATTTTGGAATTTGTGTATTCACATTGAGAACATGTTGATTGTTTTGTGGTTTGGGCATTAAAGTTGTTATAGCTGACATTTAAGAAGGTGATGGTAAAAAAAAACACGTATTTTATTATTATTTGCATGTATTTTAGAAAACTTTGGCATGTCAAGAGTAATACATGGGATATAGTATTATATTTTTCACTGTCTTAAGTCACTGCCTCTTTAAAAAATAGTAGGTTTTAAAAAATTGTGCTTCACTTTGTTAAGCCAAAATTATATAAAAAATTGGAAAACTTAAGAATCAATAATACAATTTTTTTTGGAACGCTTCATGCGATATAAAAGCACTATTTATAAAGCAGTTCCGTGTCCTTTTAGTTACCGAAATCTAATAAAATAAATCCTGTTAAATACGCGTAAAACTCACACTATGAGGTTTCCGTACATATTTAGGCACTTATAAATATTTAAGGGTACATAGTATTCCATGTAACAAATGTAAATTTTTCACAACGTAAATATATTTTCTATTGTATTGTATACAGACATGAAGACACAGTGAGTATTTAAACAATTTAATTTTTCATCTTACAAATATGTAAATAAGTTGCCTAATATATACCATAGACATAATAAATTTACATTTTAAAACACAAAGTTATTTTTCCGGTTATTTAATTGTTGTTTGAAGGCTGTACGAATACCCCACCTACGATGAATCCAACTAGATGTCATAAGTTGGTCGATTATTACTTATAAACTGGTAAAGCTAAATCAGTTGTTACAATTTGTATTTAATTTCTTTATATATACCGCTTTTGTGAATGCTTTCAGATATACAAAACTAGCGTTTTAGTAGGCAAAAGGTACACCTATAACTTATCATTTAAAAAAATTACCACATTAAAATTTAAGATTTTATAAGCGGATCCCTGTAGAGAAAAAGTGTTCATGATATACCTCCAATATTTGTGGAAAACTTTTTGAACGATACCCCTACATAACAAGGTAAGAGAAAAGTACTTCACCCAAATTTACATGAAAGGAATTAATCTAAAAACTTTTTTGAAAGGTTTTGTTTCATAAGTTTGTAGGCGATGTAAATAGGTATAATCTTACAAAATTTAAATTTTTGAGCATTAAAAGTCTGTGAGTAAAACGGTTGTGGCATACATGAGGAAATTATCGGGGTTTCCAGTTTTGCTACGGAGCTCTAAAAGCGACAAAATTGTTTTAAACCATTGCACATCCTTTTCATAGAAATTGTCTTTATAAAACGCTGCATGGCAAGTTTTTTTCGATTTTAAACATGGTAATACAAACGACAAAAATTAAACGGTATATTTTTTCAAAGTCATGGTAAAAAATACTTAGTTCATAGTTAAGAATACTTACAAATGATTTTGGTCGTTAAGGGCAGCAAAAAACTAAAAAAACTTTAAATTTTGATATAAGAATTTTGATATAATTTCGTTACTTTATAATATTTTAAGGGACTTTTTCACAGGACTTCTTATAATAGTGCCCTCTCTATGGGCTGATCTGCCGGCGGCCTGAGCTTACGTTGAGAAAATTTACGTTCATTCATTCTTTAACATTATTAGTCCTATTCGAAATAATCCTTCTCTATTTCTACTAATTTAATTTCAGCTTCCAAAATTCACTATCTTTATTTATTTCAAAATTCGTCTGACTAATACATACAATTCCAGGCTTTATTTGGGCTATTTTTCTCTCGCTCACTTAATGGTTCATCATGATATTGTCATGATATTATTTGAATATAATATTTTGTCTCTCTGTCCGTCCTTCCTCCCTCTCTCACATACATGATATTAACTAAATTACAAAGTTTCTTTAAAAAAAATTAGCCAAACTGCTCTGTCAACAGCAGAGATTTATAAAACTTTCTTTACTTGTTAAGTATATTTTGTACATATTTTTTTTCTTAGAGATGGAAATAATTTTCCAAAATAAAGCTTTATTTTGATCTTGTAAATAATAATATCAAATAAACATAGTGCAAATTTATAATGTGTTATAAGACCAATATTTAATATATGTCTTCTTAAAGTATTTTTATGTTTCAATTAATATGGAAACCAGTAATGGCGATAACATGCAACAGGAATACTTGTATGAAATAGATAACCATCACAGCCCAAACAGCCGTATATACAAAACAGTATATAAAAATATATTTTCATCCATTATATGAATGATATTTTTATTTATTTCGTACTTAATAATATTATTCTAAAAAAATGTAAGTATATTATAAGTTTTTTAAAAAATTATTTTCTTTTCTTTCATTTAACATGAAACTGTAATCGAAGTTTTCGAATCGTCAACTTTATGAACCGTGTACAATAAGAGCATTAATCAGTTGAAAAGCGTATAATACGAAATATCAGCAACATACGAATTATCAAATATTGTACGACTATTGTTATACATACAGGTAACGATTTCAATAACCGTCATGACATAATAATAACAAAAATAAGCCGGTAATGGGGACAAAAAATTATTTTGTATTACATAATTTTGCTAGTCCAATTCGACAGTCAAATTTGAGGTCCTTTGGCAAACATAAAATTTATGTTTTACCAAAATTAATGCAACTCTTAATACAATTTTGGAAAGAGTTGAGCGAACACGAAAGTTGAGCAAACACTACATAAGGGCGCATTGTATAGATTCTATATAAGATTAATTGGACTAAATATTATCCAGACGAATTCAGTGTCAGCTTATCAACTATTTAATACTGTATTAAGTACTGCTATTCCGCTATTATTGTCACAATATTTTCCTTTTTACAATTACAATTTAATAAAATTAAATATTTATTAAGGAATCAACAATTTTATTAAAATCTTCAGCAGTTTGCTGCAATAAACCAGCAGCAAAATTCTGTCCTGAGATTAAATACAGATTCATAATGCTGGAAGTTATTTTGATACGTATTATCATAAAATAAAGCAGCGACGTCTGTTAACCACTTCTTGAATACACGATCAATACTAATGAAAACTAACAAAAGTTGTGGCAGTTTATTCTTATCTTACCTTTTTAATGAGCTTGTTCTCTTTAAACGAGTTGTTACGTACTCCTGAGTTAACGTTTCAGTTTTTGAACTTCATTTATAAAGCACTCTTAAATATTTTTCTTATATTAATAAATACATTGACTGTATTTTCTGTAATTTTTTACGTGAATATAATATAAAATTTTAAGGTGACCGAAGCAATTTTTTCATGGGATAGTACTGCACGCGGTTGCTGAACAGGAACACGATGATCGATGGTGTTGCGAAAAGCGTCAGCGCTCTTCAGACGCGCCGCGTCCGATTGAATACTTCGCTAAAGATAAATTCCATAACGACACTTTAACTGGGTTCAGGTAATCCGTTAAAATTCGACTTGAATTTTTTAACTTTTTGTTTGCTGGCAGTTGTGAAATCGTGTGGTGAAATGAGCGACTTAAGCGTTACTTCAAGTTACTTGTAGTTACTTACAATCTAAAATATGCATAGACTTTGATCAATATTGAAACCACAGTTAAGACACTTAATAATTTTATATAGACATGAGCTATATACATGGATAAAAGCAGACTAAACCTGCATTTTTTAAAATACTTTTTTTATATTATCACTATTTATTGTTAATTAATTCAAGTTATTCAACTTATGGTATTTTGAACATATTGTACTTTTAAACTGTTTGGCCCAATCTTGTAAAAACTATTATAACACGCATTAAAAGGTAGACATTCTGGAACTTTTCACACTTTCATGATCGTGTTCAATTCTATGAGTCATTATTTTGATATAGCTATGACGATTTATAATTTTTAACACGAAAATACTTTCACATTTTTAATAGAAAATTAATTACAATAGACCATTAAATTTTTGTGGATTTTCATACAATATGATTTTTTTTTAGATTTTTACTGTCAAAATTGTTTGCAGATTTTCATATTGTCTACAGTATCTTCATACATATTATAATGTAACTATTTCTAGAATAATTTTATACCCTGATTTGTTGGTTCAGAAATTTTACTTATTACCAATATGTTTTAAAAATATATTATACACCCCGTGTTCATCTGAATAATTTAAATTCTGGCGGTGAAAATTTCATGTCATTCAGGTTATCCATTTTTGTGCCAAGTGAAAAAAAACAAACAAAAGAATAACATTTTTTACTTTTGCATAGCCGTGCCATGGTTAATTTAATGATGGTACGGTTATAAAATAATTTCATTACTGAATTTGGATGATTTTTAGCATTGATGGTAATTGCAAACAATTATCATAAAGTACGCTTCTAAAAGGGTAAATTTAAAATTATTCTGAGTCAAATATAGGAAGAACTAATCTAATAATGGAAGTCGGCTTGAAAATGTATGACTTCACGCGGATTGTTACAAACTTTTGAGAAGAATATTACCTCTTCTCCTGTAAAATTGTATTTACCAAATAGAGCTTCTTTCAAAATTAAAAGAAAATACTCTAATCGTAACTAATTTAGTAAACAACAAAGCAGGACACATATTTTTAATATTTTTTTATAACATGAATATTTATATCAATTTTATGTGACACTAATCTGACACTAACACGTATTCAATATGTTCAATTTCTACCATAGACAGAATTTGACTAGGTATTAAAACGTCATGACTCCAAAAAGATCATTCATCTTATTAGAAAAAAAATTAATTTATATATCAATTCTGAATATCTCTTCTACGTGTAATCACCTGATTTTGATTTCGCGTGCGTTTAGAAAAAGTATGCTTTTCAAACGATGTTAATGGCATTAGCAGCCGGATGTCGTAGAGTATAAATCACGAAAAATTTCTTAAAAATTAATGTTGTAACTATTAGAACTGTTACTTGTAACATTTCAAAGAGAATAGAAAAGGTCAAGCTTATAATGAACCTGTGATAGGTCCAGAATAAGAAACATTTGTAAATACTTAGTCTGAACTCCTACTTATAATAGTAACAGACATTACATTTACCAGGAGTAATTTATACATTTTTATTTGTTTGTCATATGTAAATATAAATAAGCATAAACTAAAAAAAATAGCATATTAAATTCTCTGTAATAAGACCCCTGTATAAACACACTAATTTCAAATAATAAGCCATTTCAAAATGTTTGAAAGCGACCAAGGATTGTGCTCAAATTGGCAATATCTCATTATTTTACATATACAATAAATTTACAATGTGTAGTTTTACTGAAAATCTCGAATAGAAACAATTTGCAGACTTAAGAAGACTTATGACTAAAAAAGTTTTCTTTTTTAATTTACATCATAATATGAGAATAAACAAATATTACCCAATTTTCTAACAAAAAAAAGATACCCAAAGTAATATTTACCTAATACTATGTGAAACTTATACCCAGCGTGGAATTTTGAGGACCCAATTACTAATTTTTCTAAAGATATTCATAAAAACTTTGTTGCTGTCAGTTCTGTTACCTGAAACCTATGCGCCTTTTTAATAAACCAACGAAGATTATGTACTAACAGTGGAGAAGAATTAGCTGAACTAAATTCATAGTACTTTGTTATAAAATATTTTAATGGGATAATTATATTTTGACTAGCGACTGGTAATATAATAGTGTTATAATAGCCATTCTAAACTAAGAAAGCCTTTTGATATAACATTCTAGTTTGACATTGAAAGTACATCAGTAAAACAGGTTTTGACATAAAATATAAAGAGAATTTTGTTCCTGATAAAAAAATTACATGTAAATATTAAAGTATTTTGGTTAGTAATTTTTTCGCAAATTTAATCATAAACTCATTTAAGTATATAAATAATAATGAGAGAAATGAAAATACTTCTTTAAAATAAACACGTAATTCTGCACATCATGTTATATGAACCCATAGTAATTTGAATTATTTATACGATTTTAAATATACACGTTTAGATTTTTTATTTAAGTATTTGTCGATTTATCAGCTTTACGTTTTGTCCAGATTAAACTCCAAGACATTTGTGAAATTTCCTTTATCGCCTGCCCCAATCATCTGTACTTAATTTTATTATTTATAATAGCCACTATATGCTTCTATAAATTTATTCACTCAATTTTATTACGTATAAAATTAAAATATAATTTTAATTTATTTTGTAACATTAATTGATGTAATTAATAGAGCGGATTTAGTTGAAGTGAACACTAAATGATCTTAAATCGATTGGAATATACATGCAGATAAAGCCCCTAGTTCCAAGTTAATTAAAGTTCCAATTAGATGGTAAAAAAATAAATTATATTTTTTATAAAACATCCACGTTGCTTGTAAATATTAAGTCAATTTATAATTAAATTTAAAATGATAATATTAATATATTTACAGTTATAAGTACATGATTTACAGGTATAAGTAGTGGCTAGTGCCTAAATATTAGTCGTTGCTAGTATTAAAAATGAAAAGCCTAATAGTCGCGCAGGGATTTTGAGACGTGAATGTCATTATATTATCCACATATTTATACCCGCACCGACTAGGTGCGCTTTGAATGGTGCATCTGTTATGACCAGCTTTTTAACCATATCGTGAAGGTTATCGATTAAGCAACAATTAAATTTTATAATAATGACAATTGGAATGGATGAGTAAAATATTTATATTCCATAATATATATAATGATGTTTTCTTCAGCAAAGGTATAATTACGAAATCGTTGTCGCTCTATTATATTAAATTAATAATGTCTTCAGTTCAAGTGTTCACTTCATCAGTTCCACAATATTTGTGAATCTGTGTCACTAAATGATTAGATACTGTATCGGATAATTGTGTTTGTTATTGATATTAACTTGTATATCTCAGCGTGGGTGTATGTACTATCACTACAAAATAGCTCTTACTTTTATTATTAATTCATGATAACTAAGCTCTGTTCTGAAACTGAATTAAATGTTATTTTATATTTTTGATTTCTTTCATTACGTTTTTGTCACTGAATTTAGGTGAAGAATATTATTGGGAGCACGAAAAGTGAAGTAATACTTAATTCAAACCGTAAGCAGCTATTACCAAATGAATAAAACCAACACTTTCTGGTTCAAATAGGTATCAGCTTTTGCAAATATGTCGTTACAAATATTTAACAAAAGCGTCAACAAGTTACCGTCACGTTTTAAAAATAATGCACGTTTCCAAACAAATTTAATATTCTTTATGGAATCATTTTGCACACAGTGAAACTGCCTTTGTGAGCGCAACATTTTTTAATAACGTGCCGTGTAAAAATAAATAAAGAAAAAACAAGGCACAGCTTATCGTGCAACAAACGAAAATGAAAGAGAGGGTGGAAGTTAGAAATCATCAAACGTATTACCTATTAAAAATAAATATGGCCTGTTTCGGTATGACTTCGCGGCGTTTTATTGACTGTGTATTCTTACGTATCTGTTTATTTTACGTACCTGTTTATTTTACGTATCTTTAGCTACAACATATAAAGAAACTATAGCGCATTCGTTTGGCACTATATGAGTTTGGTAATTTTTTTGTTAAGGCAATTATCCTTATAATTTAATTTTTTAGATTAACATTATTAAAATGAAAAACATAGGAAACCACGTAGTTACTTCAACTGGGGCCATTGTTGAGGTACTGTACTTAAATAATCCCATGTACTAAAATATAATGTACTATAAGTAAATTAGTGCTTTATTATATCGGCTCAACGAAACAAGGAAAAAACAATCAAGTAAGAATTAAGAATTTAAGTTCAAGTAAGAATTTAAGTTCACAAGCAGTTAACATTTGCACCTGTTTATATATATATATATATATATATATATATATATATATATATATATATATATATCGAAAGAAGATAAATGAATAATATTTTCTGTTAAATTTTTATTGAACCTATTATTTATATATTTTGTCATGTGCTATCTTTTTGTTTTATCTTAGATTTTAATTACATAAGATTTTTTAAATATTTGTTGTCAATGAACTAAAAATAATTAAAAAAATTAAATATGACAAGATTTTTATCTTATCAATTAACAAATCCACCTTAACCGACTATTTAAAATATGAAGTTAGAAAACGAGAGATTCCCATCTCATGTTGCTAATTATTTGATGATTTTTTTGACGAATAGTGCAAGTAATTCAAAAATAATTTTGTTATTTGGCAAAATTATTCGCAATTTTAATGACCGATTCAATAAAAACCAGTCACTCTTGCATCACCCCACTCGAAGAGGTTTTGCAAAACACGTGGCCAATTAAATCTTATTTCTGTAGAATATCATCGCAAGAGATGAAAAAGTAACCAAATTTTAAGCCTATAACATACGGATAAACGTGATAAATTTACAGGTATTTTTATTTGCTATAAAAGTTATGAAATATTCAGTGAAATAAAAAAAAGTGCTTGTTCACGAACGAAAACGAAAAACCGCTAACATTTTGATAGCATCTTACTCATCACTTAATGACCTACAAATTATCGAAAATGAGATTTTAATACCTGTGAATCGCATACCTATCTTTAATAAACAGTGTTTAGATACTAAATTTATGAAACAAATACTTGTCACTGAAAATAAGTGACAGTTTAAAATATTTTATGAATATTTAACTTCATTTCCTTTTCACATCCATGTTGCACTTTATCGATGACTGTCATCTTTCGGAATCATCAAAAACAATTGACTCCAATTTCATACAATTTTATAGTTTAAGTAGCTACTAGTATTTATCCAGCTCTACCCTTGTGTAGATTTTTAATTAAGGCGGCGGGAATTGCAAGCGTAGTTCTCGTGACACATGAGTTATAGACTTATATGCATGCTGCGCCATTTGTAGTAGTATAGTAGTAAATCTTTATAATATATAAACACACTTTCATCTAACAAGAGTTATGCAATTTTTCGAAATGGAAATATAGAAGCAATACAGAACATTTGTTTCTTCCGCATCTTTCTTATTGACTTAATTATCGACCAAATCAGAAAAAAATGGAAAGCGTTCACTTGAAGGAAGCCAAGATAAGGTCTAACGACCAACTTGCGCAGTTTGAGAATATGGTTATTGTTATGAATATGGCATCAAAACGCCTCTACGCGCATGAGCAAACTCAATATGCGATGATGTATGTGCGCCATTCTGGACAGCCAGATTTGTTTATTAAATTTACTTGCAATCTGAAATCAAGAGAAATCGTATAGTTCTTAAAACAAAGCCGAAATCTCACGACAATTTCTAAATGAAAATAGGACGACGGGATTTATATGATGATGAAGCTCCTCACCAAAGTCGTATATTTGGTACTACTAGGTGCCACATATACTCTATGGAGTGGCAAAAATGTGATATTTTTCATATTCATGTCCTCCTATGCTTTAAAGAAATAATAAGACCAAAGTCCATCGACAAATTGTTAAGGGCAGAAATATTTATTTCTGACCTAAGTTCAGCCTTTCAAGAGTTCATTAACACAGCTATAACCCATGACTTTTCATGAACCATTTTAAAGGAGACAAAAACCGGAGAAGGTGTTTACCTTCATAATGGCAGGCGATCTTTGGCAGATGACAAATTTGTTACCAACATTAGCAACGTAGGAGCAATAATGCCATCAGTGTTGCTTTCTCAGATATCGTAACTACCTTAACTGATTAAAGTTGATGGCCTACTCTGCCTTCAATTTACCTTTAAACTTAAATAATTTTGTTTAAAGGTAACTTTTAAGTTATCTAAAGAGAGTGACATGACGCAAGTACTTCATGAAGCCATAGTTATTATATGGGATAAGTGTATCGTCACTTATAAATATGATATTGAGGTTCTAGATAGTACGATCCAGAACACTTGGAGCTATAATCAGTTTATGGCTAGAGTTAGAGTACTATTGGCTGGTTTCTAAAGTCAAAATTTCCTGTTGCGGTGCAAGAAATACGTGCAGGTAAAGTAAAGGTCTGTCTAAAGTGATCAGTTTTATGGTCTAAAAGTAAATTTACTTTTCGAAAGTAAATATACGTATCGATCGTTAACACCATTTATATGCAGAAGAGTTCTCTTAATTGTAACTTGACATTGGTGAATGGTTTGTTTCCGAAAAGGAAGATAAAATAAATATTTCCCATGACATTATTAATATTGTGAGATATTTGATTGACAGAATCTACTCCAACTTTCATCAAGCTGGAGAGAATTGCTCTTCATGTCTGAGAGAAAAGGCGATTCTTTCTCCAAGGAACGATTCAGGCCAAAGCATTAACAGATTTACTGGAAAATCTGCTCATTGTTCAAATAAAAGATAAACCTGTGAATTCTGTATTAGAAGTTGATGTAGAGTTTCGTCATACTCTTGATGCACCAGGAAAACGATTTCACATTCTATACTCCAAGGTGGACGCTTTAATAATTTTATCCTTTTTACTGGCGTCAACCGAGGAGAAACAGTCTTTATCTCCCGGATTTCCTCAATAACATCCGATTACCACTTTAGAATTAAACATCTGCAATTTGAACTTGTAGTACCCTATGTGGTCGCAATTAATAAAGCATAGGGTGGAATCTGGAAGATGACTGAAGAGAAGCCTGATGAATGAAGAGAGAAACAAGTGTTCTTCACCAAGAACACTTGTTTCTCCCATGGCCAGTTGTATGCAGCGTGCTCCAGATTAAATTCACCTAAAAGCTTGATTTGAAAAAATAAACAAGGAAGGTTTAAAAAATAAAAAAATATGTAAAACTATCATTCCAACTTATATATATATATATATATATATATATATACATACATATATATATATATATATATATACATACATATATATATATATATATATATATATATATATATATATATACATATACCGTCTTTTACATAAAAAACGGGCGGTTTTGATTTTGTCATACATTAACAAAATATTACTTATTAAGAGGTTGTATTAATTGTAATTGTTAATGGCAAGTAAAATGTATTCTGGCACTTAAAAACGGACGTTCCTAATTTGAAATTTATTCTTTTTGAATGAAAATTCTCTTTCACTGACAAAAACTTATTTTTTGGCGGTAAATGAAATTCAACTCTTATTAAATTCTTTGTCATCTGTTACGTTTTTTAGTTCAACGTATAAATTTTAACTAAATTTCTGCTGTTTGCTGTATTAATTCACTTCCGTTTGCTGTTCTCAGTATGGTTGAAAAAACGATAACAGCTAGTAAAATCATTGCGCTGCTTGAAGAAGGCTGTAGCCAATGTTATCTGTCTCAGCAGTATAATGTGAGCAGTTCCACCGTCCAAAGTACCTGGCAACGATACCAAGAAACGGGCTCCGTCAGTAGAAGGCCCGGTTCTGGAAGAAAACGGTGCACTGAGCCACGGGACGACCGCTTCATAGTCAGTCAAGCGCTACGAAATCGTCAAGTCACATACGTGGATCTCAAACAGAACCTCGAGAACATCATAGGTACACGAGTAAGCCTATGGACAGTCAAAAGGAGACTTCAGGCCCTCAATATACGTAGCTATTGCCCAGCTCGGGGCCTTACATTGTTCCGTGAGCATCGAGTTGCCAGATTGAGATTCGCTCAAAATGTTTCGTCATGAACTCAACAAGACTGGAATAGTGTTTTATTCTCTAATGAAGCTCGTATATCGTTTAGTGGTGAGGATCGACGTCGACGAGTCTTACGAAGACCTGGAGTACGCTTCGCAGAAGTGTGCTTTGAGGAAATCACTCCTTACGGTGGAGGCTCCGTTCCATGTTTTGGGCTGGTATTAACTCAGATGACCTTACCGAGTTAGTTTTTATTGAAAATGGCACACTTAATGCCCAAAGGTACATAATAGAGGTTCTTATTTCTAATGCCCAACCCGCATTAATAGCAATTGGAGGCGAGTCCATTTTTATGGACGACAACGCTCGCGCCCACCGCTCTAGAGACGTTGATGCGTATATGCAGGAGGCCGGAATTCGTCGGTTAGACTGGCCAGCTAGAAGTCTCGACTAATCACAAATGCAATTTAACACCAATATATTTTTCATTACTTTTTGGTTATTAAATTAAAGGATATAGATTAAAAACAACATATTTATAATCAATAATTTACTAGAAATTATTATAAAATATAAAAAAAATACTCCCGTACGAAAACATCGTTCGTTATTGCATGGCTGTTGAAATACTCTTTAATTTTATTGTCATTTTTGATTACACTAAAGATTGAATAGGTAAATAAAAAAATGAATTCATGTAAATAGAGGCACGAAAATTTAAATTAACTGCTAAGATTTCGTAGAGAGGTTATAAACTTGACGTTTGATAGCCAGTTGTCAGCCATTCCTTCATGGTAAAACCACTTATAAATTAATTATTTGCTTTCCATAATTTTCATGGAAGAAATTTGCTTCATCAAATACGTTGATTTTCATTTCTTTATTTACGAAAAGAAAAGAGGTGAAATTACCCTTACGACCAGAACAAAATTTTATTCAAAATAAATGTCCTGGCTAACCACAAATTTTCGCATAAATTGCTATGAAAACGTAATACAATACATTTATTAGGAACGAGTAGTTTCAAAATAGGTGTCTGTCTATAATTCTCTATTATATTATTCTTCTAATAAAAGATACATTTGGAAATCTCATGTAAAAAAAGGTACGATGACACAGCAACAGGCTCCAATGTTTCAACCTGTTATGAGGAAAACGCACATTCATAATAATAGACTAATAAAATGAACACAAATAGAAAACGGGTAACATAATAACTAATTATTCATCAATCATCAACAGCCTATCTCATTCAACTGTTGGACATAAACCTCTTCAATGTATATGCGTATAATTAGAGGTATTTACTTATAACCAGGCGGGTTGCCGATCTCAGTACATAGCTTTTCGTAACAGTAACAATTAACGATTTTCAAATATCAGTTCAGCCCCGTTCGACGAGCGGTTAGGAACGAACCCGAGTCTTTGCAGGGCGCCACGTCGTCAGAGATTGTACGCCTTATGATGAGCCCAACACACCAAGGTGACAACTTAATTGCTATATGTATTCAGTGACAAAATATAACCGGCCATGTGCGAGTTAGAACACGAAACAATATTTATATTTCGCAAAAACGAAGTAATTGCTGCAGTCGGTACCAAAAAAATCACATATTTCAAAAACTAAGTTTGAGTTTGAACTAAAGTTTGTTTTAAATTCTAGCACCTTAATTTTTTTTGAGAATTTTACACACGTTAGTAAAAAAGTTAGAAGGCGCGTGACACTCATATAATTTTTTAACTAACGTGTTTACGATTTTAGAAGCGCATATATCACTAATTATTGATTTAAAAAAAAATTACTTTGAAACCTCTATAGAAATTTCAGGTCCTAAAGCACATATTTACGTCCACTAGATTTTTTTTGAATCTCTCAGTATTTGTTTTAATCTCTCATAATATTTTTTTTCCATATTTCCAGAATTTACGGAAGATACCTGCTATCAAAATTTCATCTGAAATGGCTGAGACATACGGAGAGATAGACGAATAGATAGATAGACGTACAGACGGATCGGACGAAATTATAAAAGTTCCATTTTACCAATATGGCTACGGAACTCTGAAAAATGGAAAATTAGACATTTTTATAATAAGTTATATTCTTCGTAGTTCGTTATAATAACACTGTGATTCCATTTGCTTATGCGTGTGTGTGTGATGCACTATTCAGGTGGAAAGAATACTGTGGATTGTTTCGTTCTGAATATAATTCAAAGCTACGAAATGATAGCTTGTATTTTCGCTGTAATCAATCTTAGTCTCTTATAAACAATTTTAGCCATGAAAGTTACTTGTAATTTCACACTTCGCGAGATGGGAGTATAGTTTATGTGTTGTATCTAAAATTATTTCGGATACAACATACATGTCAGATATCACATTTCTTCACGCTTTCGGTTTTGTATTCAGATTATGTATCATATGCTAAAGTACTTAACATCATACATGAAATATTGTACTTAACCATCATACACGAAATATATTTAAATATTCAAAAACATGTGATGTGTGTATGCCAAATTTTCAACACATGCGTCGTTTAATTGCTTGTGAGACACGGGTGCCACTGATACTAAATTGGCAAATTGAAAATGAAATAAATACTAATTAGTCTATCAGAGGCACACACATGTCTAATTCTAGCTTGTAGATACCTTTAGTAGAGTCAAATATGGATTAAACCTAGGAATAAAAAGAAGAAATTAGATTTTTTATAAACCGTATCTTTTTTATTCTAACAACAATAATAACATTCTTAAAATATGAGTAATATTTTATAGTCTAAAATTTTGGTAATACAGGTAACCTCAAATGATATGTGAAACGTAGAAAGCGAAATATTTCCCCAAGACCTATTTTCGTGACCTTTGACCTTTGATATTTTGACTGGCATACACGGTATCATATGAAAGTTACCAGTCCGTCTTCAGTGCGTCAAAACAAAAGGACGTGGAAATTTTCAGTATTTTCGGAATGAAAGTATCATTCCGAAGTTTAGCCTTTATTTTGCCTTATTTGCTTTCTCAAAATTAACGACTGGTATTTTTGATAGAACTAATTTTACTGAAAACCCCCGCCTTCTAATGATATTTGTTTAGTATGCGATTTGTTTATAATAGTACGATATATAAACTAAATGTATGATCCAAATTCACTATTAATATCAAATCACTGTTTTATCTAAAGTACACACACACATATGCGGGCACTTTTATATAAAGACGGCATATATATTTATCCAATTTCTATTGTATTATATATTGATTAATTTCAACACGGGATTCCCTGTCACTGGAATTTTGAGAAAACTCGAAGACAGAATAGCGTAGAAGGATTTGGGCAGGTCATTTCAAGATGGATGCGATCTGCAATAATAAAGAGGAAACGAAGAAGAGAAAGATATTATTGGAAATAAATTCGCGAATTATTTCACTTTGAACCCACATTCAATAATATATGATTTTAACAATCATAAAGTTTTAAAAATGCATTTAGAATAAAAACATAGTGTCATATATCTTATATATAAAATTGTTTTATAACATGTGGATTTCACTGTTCGACAATAAATGAAAACCCCGCCAGTACTATTTGTCATAAATACTTTAAAATAGTGAAAGGAACAATTACACCAAGAATAAAAAAATCGAACAAATTAAGTAGCATTTTAATATAAACAAGTAGTAAACACTATGTGCAATATTTTTCACAACTAAATGTAGTATTATTTCTACTTTCTTTAAGTTCTTTACAACCTAGGCTTCGTTGTATTACAACATCTTCAGGTGGGCTATTAGCAAAGATCCACCTGAAGATGTAATACAACGAAACCTAGGTCGTGAACTTAAAGACAGTAGAAATAATACTACATCACGTAGTTTCATTTAATTGTGAATAATGAATTTCTACAAAATTAACGCTAAATACATTCAATATTTGCAATATTTTTGTTACTATTACTTGGCGTTAAAATTACACATTTACAATTAAAACTAGGTTCGTACACATTAATCAAAACACGCTTTTTGCTTATACGGGGAACTCGTATTGTTTTATGATTCTTGTCACACAGGTATAAGAATTAGTTTACTATTTGCACGTAAAATAACTTTATGTAAAGGCGTCCATATGACAACTTATATTGACCCTGCGTATTCTTAATAAAAATACATTGGGTTCATAATTAAATTCCACTTAAAACTATTCCTGTGACTAATCAACAGAATTTTTTTGATTGATTTTTGGTGTACGTTGCGAAACACCATTTAATACTTAAGGATTCATTTAATGTAGGACAGTCAAATCCACATTGTATATAGAATATATGATATTGTATTTATATATATTTTTTCAGTTTCATTATCACTTAATGATAAAATTTTTGTTCTTCAAATACATAATTATACATTTCGGAAATAAAAAGGGACCTTATCTCCCTGGCCATTTTGGACCTACTTGCATACCATTTTGCAAGTTTACTAATATTTAATAAAATATGAATGCGATTGGTAAATAGAATATAAATATAATTTTAAAAGAAATTTCCAATAGTACTCCAGTCGATCGACCGTATAAAAAATTATACGCTTCCTGTTTACGTTTATGGGAAGGCACGACAAAAAATATTTTATGATTTCACTACAATTTGAGATGTCCATATGACGCATAGGCTTGTAAAATGCATGGTTCGAAAACTGTAGTAATTACAAGCGAGACAGACGAACGGACAGAGTAGCTCTGTTTTTACCATTTGATTACAACTGTGTTGGTTCTATATAATGCAAATTTACCGCTTTTTTTCAGTAAACTCTTTTCAATTAGCACTTGTGCAATTATTATGCAAACGGTAACTAAACTAGAGAAAATTATTCTCATATTGAGAAATAATCAAACGGTATTCAGATTACTCAAAGTTATAGTTCATACTACTCGCAAGCCACTAATATGCTTGTATCAACGGTTACATAATGTATAAGCTATATATATATATATATATATATATATATATATATATATATATATATGATGTTTGTATTACAAATATATCAATCAATTGTAATTTATCGACCTGATAAAAAAAGTGTTTTCAAGCTTTTTGTCCTTTCAACTTTTTAAACAGCCTTTATATCTCTATACTCGCTTTTATGGAAATAATTTTACACAACTTTTATCAGCTATAGTTTGCGGAGATTATTAAATGGGTGGATTAAGTATAACCTATCACAGAGCGCCAACTAAGTAAATTGATCAGGATATGATCCTTAAAAATATTGTCAACAGAAAATAGATTTAGCCTCATCATACATAAAAAAATCTATATTTTTGGATATTTTTAACTGATCTAATAACATAATTTCCAATACACCATCAATCTCTATATCAAATATAATCAGAATTATTTCATTCATAATTAACATAAACCTATAACTTTACTTTTAATTAATTTAAAAATTATGATGTATTTTTTAAATATATTAGAAAGAGTCAAATATAGAAACAAATTATATCGGAAATATGAAGATTATATTTAAAAATGATATTCAAAGCTTAAATCAAATCAAAAACATTGTCTTAATCGTTAATGAAGAATCCGTTCAATTTAAAAAAAAAAACAAAGAACGAAAGCTCACCCTAACTCCCTAGTTACGGGAATGTATTTTAAATATTCATGTACGGGCGGGCGTGCTGCTCTGTCTGTATGTACTTTATGAAATAAGTTTCCACTTCTCCCCTCATAGTTTATTCGAGTGTAAGTCCGTCATAATGATAGCTTTTTTATTTAAATAAGCAACTTAATTAAGGTGTATTTAACAAAATCGCAAACAATTTATTTACAATAATTGAAAGCTTACGATTTTGATTAACTTTTATTTACGCATTTTTTTAGACCCTTGCTCTTACTTATATTTAAACCTGGTTCAAAGTGACTTCACCAAATATACCGCTGGCTTTCATAATAACGTTCCATCACATAATATTAGCGATTACTGTGATCTTCCTCGGCATTATTATACTTGATAACATATGGATGGGATCACGTATGTGAAACATGTCGATTCATACTAAGGTCACAGCTGATAATGGACAAAATATCGCAGCCCAGGAGGGGCGCGGGGTTTGTTCTATTAATTTTATTCACTGTTAATTTCATGCATGTATATATATATATATATATATATATATATATATATACATATATATACATATATATAAACATCTGACGATATTTTACTTTTCTCTGTTTAAAAAACATAAATCGTCTAAAATTGTATATTTAAAAAATATATTTATTATATATATTTCCTTATTACCTGTTCATCATTTCAACTGCTGATATAGTTAAAAGAATATTACCCGCATGAAATTCTATGCTAACACGCCTGCTTCGTGATAGTTTTAGTAAATCGCACACATTCTTCTTAACTCACTCATATGTAAGAGTTTTGAATTCGGAAAGATTGCGACGGCTTTTGTTCTCGAAATTATATAGATAAGAAATATTTGTATTCTAAGTAAGTATTCGATTTGTTTCTTCGATATGCCGCGATAATATATTTAAAAAAATGGAATTGTCACGAAGAAACAGACATTAGCTTAAGTAGCACGAACTCTTGTATAGATATTTCTTCACTCAACTGGTATATCTTGTTTAAATGCGGATATTGTGAATTTCTTTGTATGATTATATATTTTGCTGCTCCCCTTCATGCGTTTTAGCGGCGAGTTAGGTTCCCATAGAAATCATCGCTGTGGTGTATTGGGTTGATCATAAGCATACGCCTTTCCCAGCGATGATCCCCGCGGGGTTCCGGGCTCGATTCCCCGCCGCTCGTCGAGCGGGGCTGGACTGTTGTTCTGATTGGCTGTAAGAGTTTGCTCTCGTAGCATTAAATTAGTTATATGTATCAATTAAATACATTAAAGTACATAATAAATATTAATCCATATATTTTATCTATGTATGGTGTTTCGATAAACATAAGAAGTATAGAAATCCTGCGTAAACAGCCTCCTTAGAGACACGAGCGTGACCTAGACGTTTCCATACATAATTATTTGAGAAAAAGTTACAAAAAGAAAAGAATGAGCGTTTTTAAAATTTTGCAAGATAACGACATGACTCGATATTACAATTTAAGAGGAATTAAGAAGAAAGTCCAATCTGAATTGCACGAAGGTGTCTTTAATTTTCCGTCTACTGTAACATCATGCTGTGAACGTGAATAAGCTATGGGTATTTAAAATAACTCTAAAGAATTTTACAACAACGACTGAAATATTAAGTCTAATAACAGTTAGGTAGAATGACCGAAACCTCAAAAGTGAGCTTTTATATGATCACGGTTAATCTACAAAAAATAATTTAACCAATCAGTCCCGCCAATAAAAACAATCTAGAGTTTAAACTTTCAACGAATTTTAATTGTGAATAATGAATTTCTACAAAAATAACGCCAAATTTATTCAATACTTTCAACGAAGTTAGACTTTCATTAACATAATAAAAGTTATGAGTAAACCTTTGTTTAGTCTACATGGGTGGTTTAAAATATTATTGACCTTACGTATCTAAGAATAAATATTACGTTTTTAATTCACATTTTTCAAATAATCAAATGAAAATTTACCGGTAATCATAACATTTGTCAAGACGTTATACGTTTTCCAACATTTAATTGGTGCTAATTGTGCAGGTTGTATAATTATCCATCGAAGTTATCGATTTATTTATCTAAAAAATATGAACTTGAAATATATACTTTGGTCTTATTACAGGATCCAATGCATCCGAGGGCCCCATCACAAAACCAGTACCTTGCGATCTCGATGCATATTTACTACTTACTTTTAGGGGATAAAATGAAATTGATTTGCAATTGCCATTTTTATAACTATTAATTACTAAATATAAGCAAATTGCATAGTGTAATGATGCTGATAATTATTTTCGTTAGTCTGATACCTATGACCCCATAAAGCAGATAGATTAAGGAAGCAATATAATTTTGCCACCCAATTATGTTTACGATATTTTGTTAGTATTTTATCACACATTTTGATATTAGTTTAAAAAATGGAGGATATGAGTATAATTTACTATTACTTACTTAGCTGTGAATAATTTATTATTTTCACCGCTTTATTTGTTCCTGTGTTTAAAGACAGCATGTTTAAAATGGTCATTTTCTTTTTTTCTTTCTTTCAGACATTACGTTAAATTTGTATGCTGAGCTCTTATTACAGTTTTAGTCTGTAATTAGTTTTTTTTTATTTCCTACTAATCAGAACCGTTAAACATTTGTGTTCTAGCCAACGGTCTATTGTCATGATCTACTGTCATGATATAATCTGAATTCACAGTAATTGATTTCCACTACAGAATATTGTACCCTTTACCCGGAACACTTTGTATTTAGCTTAACACCTCCCTACATGAATTTTAGAAACTTTCGAAACCTTATTTTGTCCTATGGGAGATGAGTCTATTTATAACTTAGTTTAAATTTTAAGTTGGTATCTACGGTAATTTTCGAGATATTTGAAATAAAAAATCATCAATCTCACAGCACATTCATTCATTGACATATCATCAAAACTATCAGGTTATTTTTAAAGAAGCTTAAAATGTGAAATTTCGTACGTACGTAGCTTTACTAGAATACTTTAGTATTAAACTATAGCTTTACTATAATAAATATAAATATGAAAATCGTTAACTAGAAATAGAGATAAACTTTATGTTAGTTTATGTTTATAGTAATGTCAGATTGTTATGTTTTTGATTTATATAACAACCTATAAGCGATATTTTTATGTAAATCAATCTTCCTGCTACCTACTATGTTTTTTAACCGATATAACGCAAAAAACCAAAAACTTTATGTATATAATTAACACATTAATTTTAATAATTTATTTTTCATTAATGTTTTCAAATTATTTAATAATCGTTCAAAACAAATATATTTATTACTGTCCTCGTATTAATTGAAGTGATATTCAAGGAAATCACATAAAACAACCTCTTTAAGCATTACAAAGGGTCTTCCATACTTATACCCAACAGAAAAGTGAAGTTTCTCAAAAATCACTTGTTAACCGCGATAAATTTTCTAAATGATAGGACTTACAATTTAAATTAAAAACTCAGTTATTTTAAGATGCAGTTCAAAGAAAATAGTTAAACAAAATTAATTCATCAGTGGTAAGTCGTTTTAGTTACGTAAATTAATATTTTATAACAATATACAAATATTTTATGCAAATGACATTCAAATATTATCTACAAAACATTCATTTTCGATTTAAACATTTATCACTTTATGTAATTTTGGAATGGAGAAGCCATTCACGAGTATTCATATTTCACTTCTTTCAGGTCAAGTCAAACAAATTTTATTTAGTTAAAGCTTACAGATAAATTACGAATACAGGTAGTATATGGTAAAATCCACCTATAGGCAAATACAGGTAAACTTACAAATCAAAGGCAGCCGGTGTTCTATATTCCACAGCAATGAGCTGAATCGATCGAACAACAAAAGCTTGCATGTTGTTATTATGCAATATATGCAGTAACAATACATATCAATTGATTGCGGTAATAAACTATGCACCAAATACAAACAGGATTAAAATTTCTATAGTCCCATATACACACACACACATGCACTTTTGTTTAGTATTTAATATTTGGAGATTTACTCTCTTCACTGCTTTTATGCTGCATGTGCGTGTGTATATATACATATACATTTGTGTGTGTGTATATATATATAAATATATATTAATACCTTTCATTTAAGTCCACAAAACTTTTTATTTCTTATTCTGCTGACACTATCACTGACAAATTTCGTAAACCTACTAATCCAATTCAAATAGAGATTGCAGAAAAATATAGAAGCTAACTAAAATTCCAAAAATACCTAAACATGTAACTATTGATAACCAGATAAATACGGATTAGTATTCATTCGCTGTGCTGTATTATATGCTGCTGAATCAAATTTTATTACGACATCCCAAACGCATTACTGACTTATGTAAGTACGAAAGTTAGTTCAGATTAGGTTAAGTTAGATTAGGTTATATTAGTTTAGATTGGTTAGGCTTTGTCAGGTTAGACGTGAATTTAGAAAACGATTGCTTCTCTCGTGAGCAATTATACGCCACATAATCCACAGTCGGTAAACCATTTGATCTTCATGTTTATGCAGAAAACGAAAAAAAAACAAAGAACACTAGTAAATTCACTAGCTTTATAATAAAAATTGATTTGTTGTGAAGAACATATTTTTTTCTTCCTTTTTCTTAATTCTACGTAGCTCCCGAGACGTAAGGCAGGGTATTGAACGAATGATGTGTTTTCTCGGTGAATTTATGTTTGCTAGAATGCTTTTTATTTACTTTCCATCCCTTCATTTCAACTGAGCCACAGGGAAGCGTGACCGGGTTTAGCTAGTAACTTGAAAAAAAGTCACATTTTGAGGAAAGAAACTTTGTAATTTACTGAAAGTTTCTTTATTTACGTTGCATAGATCTTTATTGCATTAAATTCACCTTATAAAATGTGTTTATTATATTTTGAAAACTATAGTCTAGGAAATTAACGCCAACGTCGCTATACATAATTTTCAAAAAACATTTAAAAAAATCAAGCTTCTAAGTTAACGCAATAAAAAAATACGGCCACTTATGAAAGCATAGTTTGACACTCGCAAATAAATCAAAACCTATGGGGTTCTTCCCGTTGACCTAGCATCATGACATTTGGCAAGAAGCGACGTCTCACAGCAAAAGTAAAGAAAAAAATGTTAATTTGTTTAAGTTGAAAATTGTAGTTATATCACAGAAAAATATTTTTTTTAATATGCTCCTGCGAAAGATATAGTAGGCGATATATTTTCGTTCCAAAAAATTAAAATTTTGTAAATAGTATAATAGGAATATCGGGTACAATTAAATTTTATGACTGCGTACATGTGTACAGAATTCTCGTAGTTGAACTCGTACTTGACAGGTTATTTTTGCACCTGTGTATTATCTGTTTATTACATATTTTGATATTTTGCGTGGTAAACACAAACAATGTAATTTCAAAATTCTTTTATTTTGCCCTACACTATATTCATTACTAATGATGTTGTCCGAATGGACGTCAACAAATAGTCAAATAAAAGTCTACCATCCAAGGACTGTGTAAAACGATATTCAGATACACGCAGGCAAGACAGTAGTGCGGACACAATATGTTGAGGGTGGATTATTTTAACCATTAAACTTGAATCGACAAAATAAACTAGTTAATTATTTTATTTATGTATTATTGCAAAAGAATTGATTTGTCAATTTATATAGTAAGAAGCGTTTTTTTTAAACTTAATTTTCAGTTGATTTCTTTATTATTAAGCTTCCATAGAACAGTAAATGAACCGATTTGTTTGCCTTATAAATTCATATGGAACTATTTTCATTTGTTTATATACCAGAGTATATACCGTTATTTAATACGTATACAAACAAAGCCTATATTTATTTCCAGGAACCCACATTTTTTTAGATAAATCGGCTCGAAATAAATTAGATTTTTCGCAAAAATCGTGTTGGTAATATCCAAAACGTCTTCGATCAATAGGTAGGTCAGGAATCGAAATGATGGTTACTCAGCACTTTCGTGATAACATAAAACATAACATGAAATTAATTTTCCGTGAACTTTGTTCTAGCCAACGGTCATTAATATCATGATATAATCTGAATGCACAGTTATCGATTTTCACGACAGAATATTGCACCCTTTACCCGGAACACTTTGGATTTAACCCACATGAATTTTAAAAACTTTCAAAATCCTATTTTGGCAAATGGGAGATGAGTCTATTTATAACTTAGTTTAAATTTTAAGTTTGTATCTACGGTAATTTTCGAGGTATTTGAAAAAAGATCAACAATCTCACAGCTCATCCATTCACTGACATATTATGAAAACTATCAGGTTATTTTTAAAAAAGCTTAAAATGACAAATTTCGTACGTACGTAGCTTTACTAGAATACTTTAGTAATAAACTATAGCTTTACTATAATAAATATAAATCATAAATATAACAAAAATAAAGAAATAATGATAAAATTTATGTTAGTGTCTTTATCAAGTTTCATACAGGCGTCGTTTTAAAAAAAAATATAATATATTGAATTAAAACATACATTCACTTTTAAAGGTAATAGATTTACTTAGCATATTTATAGTAATGTCAGTTTGTTATGTTTGTGATTTATATAACAACCTATAAGCGATATTTTTATGTAAATCAATCTTCCTGCCACCTACGATGTTTTTAACCGATATAACAAAAAACAAAGACTAGCTTCGCTATTCGGATCGGGACTTAAGAATAATCAGCCAATTGAAGATTAAGTGGTTTGGTGTAAAACTACAAAACTTTTATTTGATTGAACAGAATTCTGTATATCCTGTAATACTAAATGAGCAATTCCTGTATGTCTCATTTCTCTCTCTTGTTTTTACTTTAAAAAAATTATTTTTCAAGCAATTAAGTTAATTTGATGAGATATTACTTAAATAAGTTGCCTTAATTTGAATCTTATAAAGGTCTACCTAAAATGAAAATAAAAACGGACGGCACGCGGAACCGCAGGAAAACATCGAATTTCGTGACATTACAACATCTTGCACCTTAGTACATGCATATAAAATATTTTATACTAAGCTATTATGGAGAAGTATCTATGGAGGGGAGTTAGGTTTCTGAGCTGCTTGAAGCCCTCGGCGTCTTGTACTTTTTGCACAATCGTAACTGAATATATGAGTAGATAGTAAATATATATCCTGGAACACTCTTCCACATATGACCTAACAAAACCTAACCAATCTATGGTAATATAACCTAATCTAACTTGACCTAATCTAACCTAACTAACTGTCGTACTTACCATAAAAAAGTTTTATCCATGTCTACTTCTCCATATATGATCTAAAATAAAAAAAATATATTTTGAAATAAATAACTTCCTATAAAAGAATTTTTTTCATTTATACTGCTCCGTATATGATTTATAATGTAAAGGAAATATATCCCGAAATAAGTAAGAAATTGTGAACATATCTCACTCATAAAATGTAATAGCTATATATTTGTGAACTGCACAGTATATGTACTAATTAATTTATAGAAATAATATGCAGCACGTTGTACATATTACTGACAAGAAAATGGTTTCATAACATATGTTTACTTACGTACTCTAACATTATTTAACTTAGCAAGATATACGTACTAACTAAATTATATGATTGGTTAGCTAATTACATTCTCAACGAATGTTTGTATTTTTGAAAAATAAACATTGATATGATAATTTTGTGACTTGTGACTAAATGATATAATTTATTTAGTTAACTACAATGTTGAGGAATGTAGAAATTATGAAATATTTGTAAATATGTTAGTGAACTTCGATGCACGTTTAAAGTTTTAAACCTGAATTTACATGAGAAAATAACTAGTTCAAAAATATAATTAGTAAGCTAACAATAGTTGCGGGCATTATTAAATATTTCAAATTACTTTCATTGCTTTAAATATAAATTTAGCATATGGATCGTACGATCTTAGATCACAGCTGTCGACCTAACATACTAGTAGACTATTAGAAATGATAATATCAGTAAGTTATTTTATAATCGTTTCAATTTTGGTAATCATATTTATTCCATTGTGTTAGTACAATATTTCAAGTTATATTATTATTTTATTTTATTCTACAGTTTCGTAACCTTAAAAATTATGATTCTAAAATCAATTCATTGTACTGCGCAGAAGATGCTGGATAATATGTGACAATACAATAGGATGTGATGATGAAATAAGTGAGCGAAAGTCACACTTTGATGGCCATGATGACTAGAGTACCATCAATTACTTCTTTTTGTATTAGAGAAAAAAGAAAAATGCCTATGCAAGATGAATCCGATATTAAATAGTTTATCATATCAAACCGATGATATTAATGATGGAATGTACATTATAAAAGTAGAAAAAAATATAATCAAATATAAATTATTCAAATATTACGTATATTTGATTATATATATATATATATATATATATATATATATATATATATATATATATATATATATATATATATTTACGAAAATATAAATATATAATGTGGTACAAATTGTGTATACATATTTCTCTGAATCCCTGATTTATAAAACAAAACAACTTGCTAAAAAATACATATTATTCATCATATATATATCATATTGATATACAAATTTAAAAAAATCTATCGAAAATTTCATAAACTAAAGATTTAAACAAAATAAAACATACTATGAATTTTAATATAGAGTTTATCCCATTAATTATGTATAATCCGAGATGTGGCCATAAATCTAGTCAGAGTTGGCTGCCTAGCCATAGTTTGGCCTATCGCTCTTATGCCTATCTATATACTAATTTTTGCCCGTGACTTGTGTGATGATTAATATTATTAATTACTAAAAATTCAAACATAAAATATATTTTGAAAAACCGACTTCAAGAAAAGAAGGTACTAAAAAGTACAAAATAATTAACTCAAAATAACCTACGTATTTCTAAAAAATAACTCAGTTACTTATTTTTGAATTCGGTGCCAGTGCAACCGATCAACTGAAGCAAATGGAAACTATTAAATTATAAATATACCCTTATGAATCCATTTCGTATTGTGGGCAAGTTAAGGTTTTAAATTAAATTAAATTATTAATTTCCTTAAGTTGGTCAGCAGTGCTGGTACCGACTTCAAAAATAACTTACTTAGTAATTTTTTGTGAATGAGTAGGGGTACCTATTTTGAGTTAATTTTTATAAATCATTATTATCAGAATCAGCATAACACATGATTATTAGCAAAGATAATATCCCACCTGAAGATGTTGTAATACAACGAAACCTAGGTCGTGGTTAAAGAAATTAAAGAAAGTAGAAATAATACTACATCACGTAGTTTCATTTAATTGTGAGTAATATTTGTTCATTGATTATTGCCCGTTCCATACAAAGCGCATTCATTTTGTTGTTGGTATATTATTTTTCTTAGCAGAATTACATTACCCAAGAGGCATACGTTTATGTTATGACTTTTTGAGTAGCATAAATATTTCTATACCATTTTTAATTTCTTTACTTATTTTCTACTTTGAGAATTAAACAAGTTCATGCTCATAAATTTAACACTTGATAAATTGGTATTCCTAATATTCTGAAACGCTCTTATAATTAAATAATGCACTGTTTATTTGAGTCTTACGGTGTATGTAATCTGTAAAGCCATAGAAACAATCGATGTCATGATAATTTTTCGTTGTTCAACAAGATTTGTATTATCATGTACTATCAAGTTTATTAAATGTTTAAAGTTTTAAAAAAGTATGTAGAAAGTGACAAAAATTTACGTGTTGTGTATACAATTACTTGACAATGATTGTTTTGCTATTTTCAAGGAAACCTTGTTTATCACACAGTAAGCACATCACACATCACAATATAAAATCAAGTGATGAATAGAATATATTAAATAGCATTTATAAGCAATCTTTCAAATTCTACATAAGCCAAAGAACATTATCTCATTTTCCATTTAGTTATTTAATATATTACACTACACCATTCTCTTAATTACCTCGATAATGTTTTTACAGTCCCAAAAAATTATTTGGTACTATGATGAAATGCTACCTTTATACAATCTCGGTAATGCACATTATCTACGGGGATTATCCGATTTTATTTTATTTGATTGATTTTCATCATAAGCAATAATAATAGATGCCCTAGTGTAAGCAACTGATAAAAGAATAGTTAAAATGTTCCCAAAAGTTAGTCATCATCGAAACTAAAGAACATTCTATATATCTAAAAATCTATTTCATAAGGATTGGACCAAACAGATATTTCTTTGAACACTCATCATATAATATATTATGAATATCCAAGAGGTACAAAGTAAACACAACTTATGGTGCAACAAGTGTTTCCAGAAAATACTAAATTTACTTAAGATGCTAAAAAAATGTAGATAATTATGCATGTAAATATTCTATGACGCAGTGAGTATCTTCAAATAAGTTTCGTTAAATATATTTACCCAAAAAAGATTTAAGTTAAATATTTAGATGAAATATAAAATATTCATAAGAAATGCCTGCACGGGTGATAATAGATTTTTGAAATGAATATATTATTTCAACCAACGGTACAGAAATATATTATTGAAAGCTGTCGATAACAATGCAATGAATTACATTTGTGAATATGTTCGCAATGCTTTGAACGATATGTTTTCATTTACTCTAATTTGTAAGAAAAAGTTAAAGAAAAATTAAAAAAATATTACAAAAATTAATTAATAAAAGAAGAAAAACAAAATTATCATACAAAACTCGCCTTTTTACCCATTATATTAAAGTTCTTATCAAGCAGTGTTTTCGCAATACTTTTTAAGTACATAAATCTCTTTTTCTTAAAAATATAAGACGTAAAATGCAAAGAAATTGATTTTAATTAAACCCGAAATAATTGACAGATCATAAGTATTCCATTACAAAAGTAATGATATTTTATCATAATTAGATACATAAATACAAAAGATTTTAAACTTTAAGAAAAATGAAGACAAAAGTGGGTTTTTTATCAAAAAACTTTGCAAAGGTGTTTAAATATTATCTCATGTAACGTTAAAATTCGTAAATTCATAAAAACTACAAGTAATCGAGTGAGTTTGCTTAATGATATTGTGAGACCATTGAAAAATTAATCTTGTTGGTTGGGAAAGTTTTGTGTCACTTTTAAATAATATTAATTTTTAAATAGATTTCATTGTATATTACCGACGACATGAATAAATATATCATTTATAACCTAAAAAAGTGTAGGAACGTATACCATAATCTACACAAAAAAGAAAATTAGGATTAAATATATTTAACAAATACATTGTATCGGATATGATTAATATCGGATATGATTAAATAGCAAGCTGTCTTATCACATTTTCGAGGTTTATGTAATTACAATGATAGTATATGAGATATACTGCAATTACAATGATAATATATGAGATAGTATAATAGGTTATAATTACATCTTATGCGTTATTAATGTTTATAGAAAAATGGTATATACGCGACCTTTAAAAAATAAAAATACAGAAAATATTTAAAGTTCCTTTTAAAATATCTTTTCGTAATATGTATAGAAATCTAAACAAATTGAATCTGATAAAGGATGAGAATTTATTGCCAAACAAGCACATATATTTTTTGTAAAAATAATATCAATATTTTTACAACAAAACCAAGTGGAAAGATTATTCAAATCCATTTTATAAATGTATTCATGTAATTGGTAGTTTTCTAGGTAAATTATTTATATTATATAATAATTTATATATATATATATATATATATATATATATATATATATATATAAATATATATATATATAATATATTTATATATATATTATTATCAAGCATTGCTAAAACCTTTGGGAAAGAGGTTATGAGGTCTGGTGTGAGATTAATAATTGATTTGATACATTCATATTCTGCCAATAATTAAATTTCGATTTCGTAAACACAGCAACTTAAAACTTAAAGCTAAGAGCCATATAGAAATTCTTACGAAAGATTTTAGTTATAAAAAATAATAACCACAAAATCTAAGTTTATTCAGTAACCAGCTAAGAAACTAATAGGTATTAAATGAATGAAAAGGAAATAACATTCCGGTATTTTCTGATTAAAGAATATAATGTTAACATAATCAATCATGTGAATGTATTAAGTCTGAATGAAAATTAATGGTTTTACTCTAAGCATAAACAAGTATTGGAAGTGGCCCCCAGGTCCAGTACAACCCTATTTTATCATTAACTAATTAAGGTTCAATTGTATTCCTTATTTTTTAAGCTGGTGAAGAGTATAAATATTTATCACAGACAATGATCTCTAACAGACTGAAAATGAAAATTGTTAAAAATGATTTTTTTAAATTTGGGTCACTGATATGGAAAGTAGTGCCGGTTAATAATTGACCATATTTTTTATTTTGATCAGTCAGATATTTAATTGAACCAAATGTTAATACCAACTCGAAACATTACATATGCATATAAAGCTTATTTAGAAACATTACTAATTTATGAACCTGCTGCAAAATATTCTCATCTATCAAATAGTCTTAGGTAAAGTGGTAGAACAAAGTATATGGATCGTATAAAGGAGCGTAATAATTTTTAAGATATTTCATATAAAGGAAAATAACAATTCTAAATTATAGTTGAGTAATGTTTTAAAAAAGAGTATCGTTAGGAAAAGGGAATAATGACATTGAAATGTTCGATCGTCTTCAGGGCGGTATATTAAATTGAACAAATTTTAAATAACGATATGTTCAGATTGAGAAATTAATACCTAAATCTCATGTAACAGATGTCATATTAATGACAGGAAGATCAGGTTAAAATCCATGTGTTCCTTTAGCTCATTCAAAGGCATTTTCTATGGAAGTTAAGTTCACTTGGAAGTTAAGGTACTCACAGTTTAAAGTTTACTCTATATAATATTGATTTCGAACAAAGTCCAAACTTTGCACTATGGGTTTTATTGGTGACTCAATAAATGTTGTGTTAACTTATTAGCTGAATTAAATTCAGTGTTTTATTAAAATAAAATGAATAAAGTTCAATAAATGTACAAAAATCAAATTGAAAAGTATTTTAATAACACTGAAATAAATATAATTCACGTCGAAGTAAGGCTTTATTGAAGTGTGTTTTATTGAAGCGAATAGAAATCGATACCCTTCATTGGAACACCTTGTGATGTATGACATTTTTCGTTTTGTTGTCAGGTGCGAGAACGAACAAAGCGGATGGTTTGCCGACACGTGCTACAACTAACCATGAGAGAAACATTAATTTTCTAGATTCAGGCTACAAACACTGAACGATTAGCATTATGATTTGTTACATAATGAAGCAATTATCAATGAGCGCACAATTACAAAGGTCATAACCTCACAAAGTGAACATTTTTGAAGTCACAACTGTTCACAATGTGCACTTCATCAAACTTAATTCAACTATTTGAAATCACTTTTCGCTAATGAATTTCAGAAAAAGATCGTTTGAAGGGAGTTAATTTAAACGAATTCAAATGCACTAACGGCCAAAAAGTGAATAAAAATTGTTGGAAACCATTTATAATTTTTGTCTGTTTTTGTCAGTCATAACATTTTTTTTTCTATGATTTATCATATATTACGTTTTATATTCAAAACAGACACGTTTTATATTCATTTAAATTATTCGTAATTTTCTTACTTTTCCAATGCTCGAGGAAACTTTTCGAAACCGGGACCAAAAAACAAAATATTCACCGAAATTAGTAAAACCGTTCTCGGCATACATCAATAAAACCATTCCATATAAATTGTATGGGAAAATTAATTTTCTTCATAAATTTTTTTTCGTAAAGTTTTCCAATGTTATAATAGTTATTCTGCTTTTCGGGGCGAAGACAAATCCAACGAATCAAAGACCATGGAAATCGGTCTAGCCGTTCTTGAGTTATAAATGGTTTAATTAACCCAACTTTGTTTTATATATAAGGATAGTGCATTCAATGGTAATCAAAAATAAAATTCAGTCAGTTTTAATCAATAGAAGATTTATTTGTTTAATCTATATAACAACGGCCAATAAATGCAATCCAAACCATTAAAACCAAAATTAGAAGAAAATAATAATTATGCTTCATTATGACATACATTTTTTTCGGAACTGGTATTCATTTCTTAAATGAAGGTAATAATATTACAAAGTAGGAATATTAATGCAGATAGAGTAGTTACTATTTAATTAAATATGAAAATTCAAAGCATATTTAAATTTATTTATAAAATATTCGGTACATTATTTTTTAATTATATATGAAAATTACTATTAAATCATGGTTGTATTTAACATCTTAGATATTTACACTTACATATTCATTAAATGGAATAAAAGAAATGTACTTTTATATGCAGAGTTGTTTTATTTCATAATTTATAAAATAAAAAAATATACATATATAACATAGTACAAACGAATTAAGATAAGTGTATATTTTTTAGAAATTTTCCGATTACACTATTTTTATCGTCCTTTATCATTGTAATCTTTAACAATGTATCTAGCATAGTTTCAACTGCTTGTTTCGTGTGTTTCAACTGCTTGTTTCTTGACAAACCTTTAGTTTTTTTTATGATTATTTCAATTTTATAATATAGGCTTCATAATTAGTATCATTCGTGAAGTATGGTAAACCATAATTCATGGGCGTCTTTATAAATGAGTTTAATGTCTGTTCTTCCTTCTTTGTATGACGGAGAAAGTAGTTATTGATACTAAAGTAGTCACCATCATTACCAATATGTGACTTTTACTCATTTGGTTCATCGTCCTATCCTAGTAATACAGCATTTTGTGTATTGTTGAATGAATTGACTTAAGAATCATCACTTTTAAGGTTACGAAAATGCCAAAGAAATAGAATATTAATGTCACTTCAAATATAATACTTATATAATAAAATAAAAACCGTTGTTAAAATTAGAATATTAATGAAATATTAATAATATCAATATTGTTACTTCCCAAATAGTCGTATATATTATAAACTAAAATCCTGCAATCCAAATGCCAAATTTATATTCGATGCAGTGAAAGTGTTTTAAATATTTAACAACATTTGCAATTATTGATGGCTTACTAATTATGTCACAGAACTAGTTGTTTTGTCATATTCAATTAAGTTTACAAATTTAAACTTGTATCGATGTTCACTAATATATTTAGAAGTTAGCTGATCCCAGTCCAATAGTCACAATTATAAAAATGTACTTTTTAAAATTTTTACAATTTCCTCTTTTTAAAACGTCTAAATATTTAACATGCAAATCTTTGTCTAGTGACACTTAAATGCATTTCACGTACTATACTAATACATAATTTAATGTCTCAACATTCTTGCGTGCTTTGATAGTGAGCTTGTATGGAGATGTGTACCTTCACCCTAATTTAATTAAAGTATTCTTATATGAATTAACTAACATAATAACAACCATACTTTTATTAGCTATAATTATTTTCTTCATTAGTATTAACTACCGGAGAATAGTTAATATTTTAGTCAACACAATGCCAACTATAACTGAGCTTTGCCCTTCTAATTTTATGAATCTACGTATGTATTTAATCTTTTTACAAATATGCATTTGTTTGCAATGCTATAATCGACAGGCAAGGATATTATATTTAGTGACGGTGCAAATCTGGTGAGCATTTAGAAACCCCTGGAACTATTTACAAAAATGTTTAAAATAACATTTATGTTTTAATTCTAACACTATACTTTTAATACCTTTGTACGTAAGAAATTCTTTATAACCTTTTGTATGAAGCGAAATTCTCCGTCTTCTTATAAAATTACTTCATATAGTTCAGTAACTGTACCAAATAAGATTAATTTTATTATTTTTAATTAAATTTAACCAATAAATTTCACTTAATATATTTCTTAATTAGTTATTTTCTGTGATTACTTCCTACCTATTACGAAAATATTCTTTGACAACATTTTATAAAACAATTTCTAATATCGAATATATTTGGCGTTAATTTTGTAGAAATTCATTATTCACAATTAAATGAAACTACGTGATGTAGTATTATTTCTACTTTCTTTAATTTCTTTACCACGACCTAGGTTTGTTGTATTACAACATCTTCAGGTGGGATATTAGCAAAGATCTTTGCTAAGATCCCACCTGAAGATGTAATACAACGAAACCTAGGTCGTGGTAAAAAAATTAAAGAAAGTAGAAATAATACTACATCACGTAGTTTCATTTAATTGTGGAAACAAATTTTTATTACTATTTTTATTCGACATTTAAAGTTAATACCACTGCCCTTTTTATACCCTTGTTACTAATTTCAGATTTGTAGATAAATATTCATCCTATACGGTGGCTGCCTTTGTAATATTTTGTATATGGCGGGATTATAGAACTATAAACAATAACATTTAATATTGTCTTATAGTTTATTTAACTTATAGTTTATTTTTCTTTATAGTTTATTTAACTCTTGGAGCGTGTAAATATATTTTTTATGCGCAGGCATAGCAAAAATATAGTTACAATATAGTCAAAACATTTGTACTATTTATATCGAAATGGGTGTAACAAATAAAAAGAAAATAAGAAAAACAAAATTTCACTTTTTCTGTAAGAATAAAAAGATTATAAAAACAAGTTTTTACAAAATATAATTTTTCTAAGTACCATTAAGGTTTATGTACAATATTTAAACGTTAATTACGGAAAATAACTGGACTTATTACATAATCTGGTGGTCATTTATAAAAAAGAAAATTGTAATACATCCTCTGATGAAATAAAAAATACGACGGGTAAAACTACGTCTTTTAAATCTTTATCTGCATAACGCCTACAGGCTATATACCAGCGCTTCCCATGCATGTGGCAGGAACATATATATTTTTATCTATAAACTCGCAATGGTGGTCCCTTTTACGTAATATATGGGAGTCATATAATTTTATGTCTGTCTACGCTAGATATGGCTAATATCGTAATCATGAACTATGTATAGCTTCGATGGGCAACGGAGGGATGGAATATTTTCCATTATGGATGATAAAAGTGATGTGAAATGAATGATAAGTTAAAGCTGATGGTACCAACAAAGTGATTACATAATTTTGTAAATTTCTTTCAGTGACAGGTCGAGATAAAATTCCAATAGATTTGTGAATATTGTTAAATGCATAATTTATTGGTGTGTCAGATTTACTGCAGTTTTAATTTATCAAACGGCAATAAAATTTCTGTTAAATTTAAAAAAAAAATTTAGTACGACTAGCTTAAAATTGTTTTTCTTTTTTTAAACAATGATAGAATAAAAAAGATATATTTAGCGACTGTGGTAAGGATGCGACAGGTTTTTAAGAATAAGAAATTAATTTTATTACCTACATTGTATTATATCTGACAATATAATACATACATGAAATAATGAAAATAAATTTAACATTTTATGTGTTGTGTTGAATACCAATCGAAAAAGCAAGTTGTAAGGATCCCCAAATTCTCTTTTTAGAATGTTAGAAAATATGGTTTTTCCTTCTGCCCTTAAAACTGTCACAGTGAATGTTATGTAAATATCGCGTTACTAAAAAATTACTTAAAAAATTTAAGAAAAGTATAGGAATAAATCTAAATATAATAGTTTTTTTTATATTTTTCACTATATTTTACTCTTGTGGAGGAATGTTGGGCCATATGTTCCAATGGTGAAAAATAGTATTAATATTTGTTAACAGTTTAATAGGGAAACCATATACCCTTAAACATTTATATGTAACTAAGTACTTACAGGACACTTGTGTTGCAACTACTCCTTGACATGTTTATCTTGTCTTAGTTAAAAAATAAATGACTTAAATAATAGGAGACAATATGAATCCCAAAAAAATGAAAAACTAATTTAAATGAGTTTGCATTTTTACGATCGTTGTATATTTAATATCGTTAATTTATGTAGGATATCATTAGCAATGACATTATGTTAAAAATATGCAAAATAAAAGAAATCCAATGTTAAGATGTTTTTTGCACCTCAAACTGAGTTTTATACTTGAACCAGGTATTTTCTTTATACTTAATGGTAATCTCTTTGAATTTCTTTTACATAATCGTAGTAAATCTTTGCTTTAATAAATTATTAAATCGTTTTGATAGCTATTCGTTGAGTTAAATTTGATAAATATTCGAGAGTACATAAAATGTATTAATAAATACGGTAAATTAAAATGTAAATTCTATTTCTTGTTCTACCAAAGGAAAATGCCACTTTATGTAGAAGCTTTGGCCCCAAAACAAACACAAAGTAAATAATTTGAAATCATTAAAAATTATGCTCTAAACCTAGAATGTAATAAAAATTTTCATCAACAATTTCATCAGAGTTGCATTTAAGCAGTTAAATTCGGTCAATAACCTTAAATCTTAACTGTAAAGACTCTTATCGATAACCTTTTACTGAGTTATAAGTAAGTTAAACAAATACTATAAACAAACTTATAAGAATAAAGTTTGATATGTATTAATTAATGAGAATATGAGGTCAACCGAAAATAAAACCCAAACAGGACGTTTCCACATTATTCAATATGTTACTTGCAAAAATATTATTTTTAGACAGAATGAAAGAAATGATTCGTTAGGATTAAAAATAATTTTCAAATATCCATCACGCAAAGTAAAAATTTATAGTAAATATATTTTCTAAATTGAAAATATTTCCACAGAGGGTTAATTTTTAGAATGCTCACTCACGTATTTATCTGTCCGGTAATTTTTCTCAAAAACTTTTTTAGCCCCCACGCGCACACACACACACACAAATATATATATATATATATATATATATATATATATATATGTATATGTGTGTGTGTGTGTGTGTGTGTGTGTGTGTGTTGTGTGTGTATATTTATGTGTATTTATATAAATAGTTAATAAAAATCACCTGCTGAGATCTACTTATAGACTTGACTCAAAACTCGTCCAATTATTTCATGCTCTTCATAAATAAATAAATTCTATTTAATTGAATACTTCATTTTAGTTTTCCCTTACGTAAAGACGTGTTTATAATAGCCCTTGAGTTGACGGTTTAAAGTACAGTAGTATCGCTAATGATACATGATTTTATTTTCAAGAGGCTAATAAGCAGCGGACGTATATTTTACTCTTTAAATAACAATCCTGCTCGATCAAATATTTGTTCGTAACCTTATATTATATTTAAAAAATAACGATACACTTTAGAATTCCCACATAAAATAAAAACCTGTAGCGAATAGAATTGCTTAACGTTCCTACAATCAAATTGAAATCGACTCGTTTCCGGATAAAGTCGATTTGTTCGACTAAGTCTTGTAACTTTTTTATCACAAATTTTAATTTTTTGTGCTCTTTACAAAACTTGACAAATTTTATATAAGAATCACAAGCCTCTCTTGTTTCTTTATTGAAATACTTTGTTTAGTCTATTTGCAAATCCAATGCGTAAGCACGCAAGAAGGGAGACGATACGTGAAGAGAGACGATTCACCTATAGTCTATATAAAGAATAAATACGCCAAGAAGACCAGTACTGAACTTTCTGGAAGAAAATAATTTTAAGGACTTTCGGGAAAATAAGAATTGTTCTGTCGAATAAATTGACTGCCTGTAATTATTACCGTGGACCACCAGGAAACTATTCTGGTAATCAATACCTTTGATTGTGGACATGATACTGAGCAAATAATGGGTTCGTATTATTGTAAGCTAAATTGGAATCGTTGAACCTTTTTGAAGTTATACTTCTTTAGACGCGTTATGAAAAAATGATGAGAGTGAAATTTTAAGATTCGTCACACAAAAGTTACAGTATGAAGTTGCAGCGGTTGCAGTCTCGAAACAAAAGCTACCAACAACATAGAAATAGAACCTCTATTAGTCGCGAAAGTTGGCACCATCATCGCCTCTGTTCACTGTTTTCATATTCATAGTATTTATTTATTTAATTTTTCAAATTTAAACTGAACTTTATTGACTGTGTTGACTATCCATTTCCAGTCCTCTTATTATTTTATTGTAATTTATTATTTGCATACAATTAAAAACTATTTTTTAATGATGCCAAAGAAGTATAACTTCTCACGCACGTACACCTTTTTTTTGATTTAGTCGTGGATCTCAATATTTTTAGTTTATAACTATACTGCAAAATTTTTAGTTGATATAGGAATGTGATTTAATTATTTAATCGAATTTATCAAAAGAAATACCAGATACAACTCATTGTTACATATATTAATGGTAGAAGTGAATATATGCATTAAAAATGATATATCAATCCATTTTATTTTCTATAAAATTCATTTTCTCATACATACGTACATTAATACACTATATTTCCCGATTCATTATTCCCCTCTTACTAGAGAGAAACATGGAGCAAAATAAACAACGCATGAAAAAGTTCCCTCCAAGGTTGTAACTTACAATTTACTGGTACTTCGATACAGTGGCCGGTTTTTGCAACGACTGCCTGCTAAAAAATGTCCAATTAACATTCTGTGCAATCGACATTCACTCCGCTCCGAGTCCACAATTGTTTTGCCGGACATCCGACTGATAAAGATTGATTCTCACTAAGGACGTATGCTAATGCGTATGAGAATCAATATTCACTTTAATTATGAGGTCAGTGAAGTAAAATTTAAATAATTGGCTTACCAAATATTAAAATACTCGGTAAATTGTAAAACTAATATTTTTTATATTACATCCACTTTCTGCAAGTTTAGAGGTATTTAAAATATTTATGAAATCAAACGTAAAAATATATTTCTGTTCAACGAATCTACAATTCCTTTTCAATAGTTCATGCACAGAAATATGTTTCATTACTATTACATTACACTACTGCTCGAATGTGTGTTTGTTCTTTTTATTATATTTTGTCAATATATCTTTTATATACTTTAATAAATAACACAGAAATGGTATAGATGTTAGTAGTATTATTTCATCTAATACTCAGATCTGAACGCTTACGCCTTTAAGTAGATCTTGTACTTAATCGAACTATGTATCACATTATAGTTAATATATTTATAATAATTGAAAAACATTGATAGAGATTATAATATCTTTTATGCTCACAGATCTTGCTTCTTCATTTCGTACAAAATTTCTGAATTATGAATTTAGGAATAATTTACTCTGCCTAACGACATGACATGACGATTATTTTCTTGTAAAAAATCGTGTATTAAGGCGAGTGTTAAACTATTAAAAATTACGGGTTTAATTATGGGATAATAAATAAAAAAAATATGTAACACAAAAAGTAAACTAAGATTACAGTTTTGGTAAAATCATAGTTTATTTTTTATTGAATATCGATAAGTTATTTCAGTGTTTCATCTAAAAGCTTATCAATATTCAGTAAAAATAAATGAAATGGATAAAAAATCAATTTTCTATTAGATATGTATACATACATATATATGTATATATATATATATATATATATATATATATATATATATATATATATATATATATATATATATATATATATATATATATATATATTACATTTATATGAAAATTGAAAGATCTAAATAATTCTTATTGAATTTATGTTTTAATTGATTAAAAGGATTAAATAGAATATATTTTTTAATAATTCTTTACTAATAATTATTTTTATAGATATTATTGGTATAAGTTAGAGAACAGAAAAAAATATATATTCACATCTTTCCAAACTCTCCATACCAAATGTCTCTTGCTTTATTTACCCGTTCAGTGAGGTTGTACCTTGAGATAATGTCTGTGTTCTTTTTCCATTAAACTACCTATGAAGGGACTCATGCATTGTTCTATGTACAATATGTATACAACGAACGTACGTGCGTTAGGACATTGGAAAACGGGATATTAGAAAATAGCATGTCTAGAACCAAAATCGCCATTTACATGAAATATAGGTAGGTAGATTTGATTATATTTTATAACCGGTTTGTCTTTTAATATTTTTAACTTTGAAAGAATAAATATATTATAATTTCTACCAAATATTAACTTGAAAGTTATATGTGCATCGTTTGATTTCCGAATCAGTCGGCAAATATTCACTAGATGATTTCAGGCTTCATTTGATTAATTATTAGATTACTTTAGATTTTTGAAATATTATTTCAGTATTTAAATAAACCATTGATTAGGATACATATATTCGCAAAGATATATACTCGAAACACGTGTACGCAATGTGTACACGCAATCCCATGCCGAGGTGGAAGCGCACAGGTGTAACGTTTTTTAATCACCGTATCTCTTGTCGATCTTCTCATTATTTAAAATGGGATTCATTTTACCATTCTTTTTTACATTTCCGCGGTAAATCAGGGTAAATATGTAGTTTTATCAAGTACATTTGTCCGTTCTTTTTTCTGTCACAGCTTCACAATTACTAAAGTTTTAGATCTATGTGCATACAATTTTGCAAGTTGGTGTTTCCCATGAAGTCCTCACCTAATATCTAACGAAATATTTTTTAATCACCATATCTCTTGTCGATCTTCTCATTATTTAGAATGGGATAACATTTACTTATTTAAAACTATTAAATGAAAAAGTGTAATTTTAATTTCTTTGCAAATGTAACGAGTTCAAAAAGAATCAAATACATAAACTAAAGTAAGATAGAAAATCCCTTCACCCTCTTCCTTTCCTAACATAATATTTCATTCTTTGAATACTGATATACGGTTATAGTACACCGTAAATCAGATTAGATTTTGGCATAAAATATGCTCCATTAATATACAGATACAAAAGACGCCATACTTCGCTAACTGCATACAAACTTTGTCTTTCCCCTCCCCTCACTCTCGTACCCAGTCCCCAAGTTGTTGGGTTAAATGTCTATACATATTTATAAAGTATAAATATTTGTACACGTATTTATATATATGTTAATTATACGTGTATTCAGATATATATTTCAAATATGTTCAGGGACATAGGTATTAAGAGTAAGAAAAATTTTCTTTTATTTCACTTAAAATTTTGCAATAACCTACGCAAATATTTACTTTAAATCTTATTATTTCACTAATTATTTAAGTGTATCTATCACAAAAAAATTGCTTTTCGAAATGGGTTTGTGGAATCATGAAGCCACCCTAAAATTAGCATTACATTGTTTTTCTATAAGAAAATAGTACAGAATATATTTCTTTACAAGGAGAAAAATTGTATTTATGATAAGACCGACAACGAGAAGCATTTATGTCCCAGGATGGAATGCAAACTCTATAGCTTAGACCCCAGACAAAGATAATTTACAGATTAAATGTTATCAATGATTCATTTTACCATTCTTTTTTAAATTGTAAATATGTAGTTTTATCACGTACATTTGTCCGTTCTTTTTTCTGTCACAGCTTCACAATTACTAGAGTTTTGTATCTATGTGTATACAATTTTGCAAGTTGGTGTTTCCCATGAAGTCCTCACCTAATATGTAACGAAAAAAACTTATAAATATTACTTATAAATTTAGAAGGGATTTTTTAAAATCCCTTCTAAATTTATAAGTAATATTTTTAAATTCATCGATTACAATAACATTAGAATCCCTTTTATAGTTTAATAAAATAGCTATTATACAGTCTAATAAGAAAGCATATATAAACTGTTTTGTGTCGCTGTAATAACTAAGCATATTTCAAATTATTTTTAGTTCCTTTAAACGGATAATTTTGAAAATAAAATGTATTCTTTATTATTTAATAAAATTAATTAAAATCCCTTCTAAATTTATAAGTAATACTTTTAAATTCATGGATTACAATAATATTAGAATCCCTTTTATAGTTTAATAAAATAACTATTATGCAGTCTAATAAGAAAGCAGAAATAAACCGTTTTGTGTCGCTGTAATAATAAAGCATATTTCAAATTATTTTTGGTTCCTTTAAACGGATAATTTTGAAAATAAAATGTATTCATAATATGTTTAAATTTTCTCTAATATTCTGCCCAGTTAACACACATGCAAAAATTATGCAGTTAAATAATTAAACAGAAGGAGTAGCATAGATTTAGGGATTGCAAACTTTTCTTTACTTAACTTTAGAAAGATTAATTGTAGAAAATTACTGTTAAACGCTAACCCCGAATGAAAATGGAAACTTTAGTTTAATGAATTTAGTCCGATGACATGAATTATTAATTTCGATACGACATCGTACTTTTACCAAAGACATTTTGACGTTTGAATTCAACAAACATGTGGAGGAGGTATTTGTGTTATTCGTAGTCTAGCATGTGGCGCAGTCGGTGGATCTGATCTATGGTAAAAGGGTTAAGTCTAAAACTGCACTAACTCTCTGAGAATTGTCTAAGTACATGTTTAGCTCCAGGAAAGACCTTGTAGAGAGCTGAAAATACAAAAATGCTTCTGTAGGTACTGTATATGGTTTTCTCTCCTTTCTTGAATATAAGCTCAGTAATTGCTGAATTCCAGTCTTCGAGTATTTGCTCCTTTTCCGGGATCTTATGGATAAGCAGATGCGTTCAGTATTTGAGAAGTTTCGACCTTTTTTAAGAAGTTATGCTGTAATGGTGTCCAATCCCGTTTGTTTTTCGGGTAGCGCGTAGCTTTTGGCACCTTATATAATGACGGTCTCTGCAGTTGTTCTTAAATATTTTCGAAAAGATGGAGGATGTTAACCGTCTCCCGTGGATTAAGAAGTTCGTTGAATTACCCACGTAAATTTCTCAAATTATTTTGTTTTACACAATTATCCACTTCGAAATGTATTAATCGAAATGTATAATCACTTACAAATGTAGTAATCGAAATAAATTCCAAGTCGATATTATAGGAGTTTGGGGAAAAAAGTAGCGTAGAATATTAATAAAAAATGTGTTCATGTATAAATGCACGTTTCATTTTCTTTAAAAAGATAGTGTTAAAAAGTTAATATTTTGAAAAAATAAAAAAGTTAGATTTTCAATTTTTTAAAATAGAGTAATATTAACTCGTACGCAAAAATTTACCGGTATAATTCCAGAAGTCTTTACATGATAATGGACATATTATATTAAAACTCTATAAAAAATATAAAATGTCATCGTTTACGGAATATTTTGCAGTGTAGATCCAGAAAAAAATCGATTTTGAAGAATATTTTCATCGATTTTGTAATAAAAATAGCTTTAATAAAAGTTTTCCAAAAATATCACTTGCAATTATTTTTGTTAAATGCTTGACGGCCTTTCCCTAAATATGATATATGATGGAGTATCGAGTATGTATCTTTTTTTCAATGCATCTTTTAATTATTTTCCTTTAACTTATATTCTGAAAAATTTAGCTCAACGTGATTTTAAAAACTTTCCCGTATATATTTTATGATATTGATAAATTTATAAATACTAATTTGTTTAATAACAAAACAGAAAAATAACAAAACAGAAAAAAATGAATAAATTAAAACTGACTGTACATAAGAAAATTTTATTGCGGTGTGATTATTTTACATTTTGTCTGCTTTAAGTAGGAATGGCATGAAAACTTTTATAATTGTTTCAAATAATTATTATTGTAATATTAGGGTAAAAATTAAAAAAGTTTCACATTTATTTTTTTTAATTAATCAGCATAAACATTGTTTTAGGCAATTAAATCAACAAAATTACAATTGTTATTGTCATTGATTTTTTTTCAATTTAAATTGTGTCTTAATTTAACTAATTTTTATGTCGAAATTAACTTAATAATTAGTCGTAAATACCCAAATTTAAACAGATCAATTTATTACTTAATAACTAAAAGCTATGGAAATTATGATGCTTTAAAATCGTAGCGTCTATTTTATTTCCGTTGTCTTATATTTCTCTTATAACTAAAGCTGACATTTTATTACGAATGTTTAGAGTTTCAGAATCTAACTATTTTATATATAGCCATCTGCTGTTCAGTTTCACTTCGCCTATGAATTAAAAAAATATAAAGAAGCATATTTAATAAAAATTACGTGTGAAAAAAGTGAAACCTCTGGCAATCAACATAAATGTTTTAAGTATGTCGGAAATTATGAATAAGGAATAGAAAAGACCAAAATTATTTATTTTGGTCTTTTTCTTTACATTAATAGATGTTGTGTATTACCTATACATTTACAGAGATGCATAAAGGATTAAAAACAATGCAGTACACATTTATCTAATCATATTTTACCCGAAATAGTGTTATAATTTTTATAATATATTTATTCCAATTAACCTCATTAACCATCAACAAGATCTAGCGGTTGAGGGTTCATAATCCCTGGTATGACAAAGGTCACATGGGGGCACATAAGAGAAATAACAGCAGCACAAAAATCAGTTTAGGTCAAGTTTAGTCACTTCGGTTTCAGTTCAGTTAATGTTTAGCCAGCTCACTTGTATACAGAGTTCAAGCAATCGGTAGTTTATCAGTGATGATCTTATAAAGAGTGCTTTAAGTAATAAAAAATTGTCTTATAACCAACCGAGTATTCATTGGTAATTGAACCAGAGAGCTCTCTCTAAACTTCATTGTCCAAAGCTACAGATCTGGTGAACGTTGAAGTATCCGATCCAGCGACAGTCATATGCAGGTCTTTGACTATTGCTTGTCGTCCCGTACAATGCATATCATTTACACAATAAATAATTACATTTATATAAAGAGAAAATATACGTTTTCATCATATAACTTTATAAACTAAGTGCATTCCGAGCTCGGAAGAGAGTAATTTTATTTTGAATGGGAATGTAATATAAAAAAGAAATTTGAGCAATTGACAATAGAATTTTTTTGTATTAAAACTATATCTACATATGTATGCATATAAAATATGTAAATCCTAACGTAAAATTAAATAAATTTCTCATAAATTTTTAAAATGTATATTTCGTTTTCATTCAAAAAAGAAATAATACTTCCTAAAATAAATTCAAAGAAGAAAAAACATAGTCATAGAAATTCGAATTCCGATATCTGTCGTTTTTATATTTAATCCAATGCTTTACCGTTGTATTTAAGTTACGTTGGGTAAAGCGATACAATAAAATAAAAATACTTCACAATTAAATTAAACTACGTGATGTAGTATTATTTCTACTTTCTTTAATTTCTTTACCACGACCTATAATAATAAGAGAAATAAGCAAAGAGCTATAAGCTATAATACAAATTAACGCCAAATATATTCAATATATAATAATAATAATAGTAATATAGCTCTTTTATTCGGATCTATTACACAATTTTATATAACCAAACTTAAAATTAAAGAAAGTATAACATAAAATAATCCTATCTTATTAATTTAATATTTCCTGTTTCTTTATTTTCTGTGAATCCGTTCGCCAGTCGGCAAAGGCCTCTTTCAACTTTTTCCATTCTGTTCGATCATGAGCTACTCTATTCCACGTCATTCCTGCCACTTGTCTGATGTCGTCATACCATCTTTTCTGAGGTCTGCCTCTCGATCGCTTGCCCTCTCTAGGGTACCACACAGTCACTCTTTTGCTCCATTTGTCTTGACCTCTCATCATGTGCCCTGTCCATCTCCATTTAAGTCTTTTAATTTTTCCAGTAATATCAACGGCCTTTGTCTTGTTTCTGATCACTCTATTTTCCAATCTATCAGATTTCTTCACATTGAGCATACTTCTTTCCATTGAGTACTGGCAGGTTGCCAACTTGCTTGATTTTAATATTCAATATATAAAAATACTTATTAATTTGGTACTTCGATCTTCCTCTTATTCGACCGTGCTTACCTTAGTGCCGACTCTACTCGGCCTACCGCCTAATATTGCCTTCTAAAACTTAATGTATATTTTCACACGTATAAAATGGAAGGACGCTTTACTTTCCATTACTCGAACAGGATATTATATATAAGTAGGTATTCGTTCATAATGAACTAAGATATTTCTTTTATTCCAAATAAGAAAAATCTTTATGAAATAGTAAACTTAAAATTACTTTAAACTATCTCCTTGCTTTTACACCAATGCAAAATAAAAACTAAAAAACAGCCAAATTCTTGCTCAGAAAGCAAACGTCAAACATGTTCGTTCAGTTGGACGAATCGATTTAATGCTTTAAATTAATTACTTCGAGAATGTTGAATTATAAGTGCATTTGATAGAACAATTAGTCATTTCTTTCGCATGTACTGATCTCACTCTTCTGGATTATAAGGTTCCACAGTGAAACAAGTAAACTATGTCATTTCGTTTTGTCCGTCTGTCTGTCCACTTACGGGTTTCACAACTTCTACCATTTTAGACACATATGCCTAAAATTTTGTACGCAGTTGAATTGAACAGAGACCTTAATCCATACATAGCAAAATACATAAAAAAAAATAATTTAATGAACCACGATTACATGTAAAGTGCGAGACAATTTTTTTTTCAAAGTCCTCATTGTTTATTATTTAGTTCTGATATGATGTGTGGTTTTTATTATTTCAATACCACCAAGATATTTTCTACTATGGGTTTGAAAAATGTGAAAAAATTTAATTGTTTACATTCGATTAGAACATTAAAAAAATATTTTGGTTAACTTGCACTAATCATTTTGAAAGATATAGACCACTATTTTATCCTCCTTTATCTTTGTTCTGATATGCAAGGAACCATAATTTCATACTTCTAATTCAACTAATATTCGTTTTATCGAATATTGTAGTAGACGGGAAGGGAGATAAGGGAAGAGTAAGGGAATTAATCTGAAAGATAATGAAGTATAGGAAATAAGGAAGGGAATAAGACATATGATACGACCTTTCAATGTTATTAAAATTGGCAAATTCATCCGAGTATTAGCAACATAATTGAGCGAAACCTATTTGCACTAAGCGAGGGTTCTCCCGTTTTGAAACAATACATTTTCTTAAATTAGATTTTTATATACATTAATACTCAAGTATTGTATGACACAAATATTATATTATCTGTTTATGAACATTTGAAGTTAAAATTAATCAGTAACTTTTTTTCTATCACAATGGGCTGGATATCTAAACGCAACACTATTGGATTAATTAACTAAGTTAAATAATTTGATTTTTAATTACACCTTTTGTGTATGTTTTCGTATATTTGTATACATTATTGGTATATTTTAAAAATCCTTTTAGTCAACGTTTATTACCTGCATTATAGCACGGTAATATATATATATATATATATATATATATATATATATATATATATATATATATATCTCTTTATGTGAGATATTAAATTTTGAAATTTTTTTGAAAATACCAATTTCCGTAATTTAAATAATTCTAAATTATATTAGACCTAATAGAAAACCGTAAAGTAATTTGCCACCAGCTATATATAGATATTGTAATAACGAAGGTTCAAGAACTAAAGTATCCTCGAATAATCATTAAAAATTGGCATTACAATAAATAAAGAGCCATGATCTATGCCATGTCGATAGATGATCGACAATTTCATCCATTCACCATCCTCTCAATCATTCTGGTTTCCTTCTGTTAGCAGGTGGTCTCTACAGGATATATCAGGATCATATGGATATCGCACTATCTTCTATCAAGCATATAGCTTGTTCAAACAATTAAATGTGCTTCCTCTTAATCTTGGCGCTTAAAATATCCGTCGTATTATATAGGTATTTATGGCGATGTCTTGTTGGTGCGGATCCGCCCGGTATCTTGGTCGTTGAATTGACTGTATATCTTTCTGAGCATATTCTCCTTTCACTCATTCAGCAGCTTTATATTCCGTTGGGTCATCGCCCTCGTAGGTGATTACCAGTTGCGCCACAATTAGATAAACGATTTCTGAGCTAGACGTCATCATTGAGAATCTCGACTCGAAAAAAGTATTGACAAAATTGGTAATAGGATTATAAAAATAGTCTGAAAAACGACAGTGCATGAGATACTTGGGATTGACTACGAGTAATGGGATCGCCCAATGATCCAAAGTTTTATAGACCCGTTATACTTCTTCCAGTCTTCGGGTAGTTGCTTGAGTGAGTATTGGAGGCGTGTTTATAGGTCCAGCTATCTCATTTGCCAGGGTTAGAAAATCAATACAATCTCCGTTTCAGGTTGTTTACACCGGACATGGTTTTTGCAGCGTTATCTTGGGTTGATCCGTGGTAAAAAAAATACGTCTTAGGCATTTTTTTGGTCATTTCCGGCGCGTTTGACAATGCCTGGTGGTCGGCCATCTTGTCCACGTTAGTATCCTGCGGAGTAGCAGAGGACTTCCGTCGGATTTTTATGGATCACTTCCGTGATCGTATTGACTTTTTGCGGGGTGAAGATACTGTAGTTCGGAAAAAGCTGACCAGGGGTTGCCCGCAAAGTTCGGTTCTTGGACCAATTTTGTAGAATGTTTTGTGTGATTGTATACTCGCGATACCCCTCCAGAGATGCGGTACCTTCGCTTACGCTAACGATACTCTGCTGTTGGTCAGAGAAGCGAGCCGAAGAGAGTTAGAGAATCGGACAGTGATCTTTTTCTTCAGATTACACGACTGAGGCATTAAGAAAATGCTCAGCGTGGTCCCGCAAAAGTCCAAGGCTGTCCTTTTCAAGAGCAGGCTGGCGAGGGAGCCGATTGTGATGATGACAGGTGCTAGGATCTGGTTGCAGGATCAAATGACCTACCTGGGTATGGCCCTTGATGCGTGGCGGAGCTTTGTACCACAGGCGGGGTACATCGGTAAGAGGGTTCTGGTAGCCTTCCACGCCATGGTCCGGCTTGCCGGTGTTGGCCGGGACTGAATAAATTTATCTTCAAACTGATGTATACGGTAATATACCTATATATATTGGGCTATGCGTCGTCGGTTTGGGCGCAGTGGTGAGACGGAGTCCAGCAGGGTAGATGGATGATACTAAGATGGCAGCGTGCGCCGCTGTTGGCGTTGACTAAAACTTACAGAACCTGCGCAACAAATATTTTGCCGGTTTTGACGGGTCTTTTGCCGGTTTTGACTCCTGTCGACTTCGTGGTTGCGGTACGCGCGGCTAACTTTGTCTTGATACGAGGTAAAACTTTTGATGCGAGTCCGCTACACTTTGAGTTTTTGGTTGACGAATCCTTAGTTGATAGAAAGAGGCGCATTTTGGAGATCATCGATGTTGATTGGTAGTCTAGGTGATCCCTGATTCAAAGGGGGAAAGAACTAGACTATATTTCCCCGATATATCCGAGCGGTTGCTAAGAACTGGATTGTAAGTGATTACTATTCTCGCAGTTTTTAAAGGTACAATACACATTCCGTACCAGTTTGTATAAATTTGCTCCTAGAGATAGCCTGGCGTATACCTGTGCTTTTGAAATGCTGGACATGAATCATATTCTGTACCACTGCAGTGAGCAAAATGATGCGTGTAGTGTTTTGCTAACGGGCATGTGTCTTAATATTAAAGTAAAATCATGCGGAGGTTTAGAACGTGGTATCTTTAGTCATCGAGACTTGATTGAGAATGGATCGATTTTTAAGTAATTTAGAGCGTTTGCTGAATGCGTTCTAAAAAATGGAGATCCTAAAAGATTAATTTAGGAGGGACGAACTATAACCCTGTTGGGTGTCCCTGTTGGTGTAACCCTGTTGGGGTCCTCATACAACCCAGGTGGAAAAAGCGGGAATAGTGCTACGCTTTGCTGCTAAGTAATAATGTTAGGTTGTGCTACTTGAAATGCGTTGCTAGACTGGGTTACCTAACTGGGCTACTAAACTGGGCTGCTGGGCAGGATTGCTAGTTTGAGCTGCTTATGTGCGTTGGAACTTTAAACTGAGCTGATAAGCGAAGATGGTCTGCTAGGTTAGACTGCTAGCCTAGTGGGCTGAACTGATAGGCTAAGCTGCTAGACGGAAGTGCTAGGTTGGACTGTTAGTTTGGGTTGTTAGGCGGGGCTGCTAGGTTGGGCTTCCAGGCTTGTCTTTTTCATTCCAAAAAACGTCATTCCAAAAGTCAATCCAAAAAAACCGTTAAGTACAAGTACAGTTAGCTTATTACTATGATGATGAACATATTCATGCACTTATATACATTTAAATGTTTATAGTATTTCTAGTAATTAAGTGTTTATAGCATTTCTAGTAATAAATATAATTAATTTTTCACAATTTTAATATATTTAGAAAATTATAAAACCTAGGCCAAGCGGTTTAGATTTTTTGCCAGATTATATCAATTAATTTGTTTTCGTCATGAGTTTTGATTAAACTATTTCGGAAATAAAATGGTCGTTTAATTTCTGCAAAACCAATATAACTGACTCAAACGTGACTGACCTTGTAAGGTTCTTCTAAGCAATCGTATAAAGAAACAATTTATAATGAATAAGAATAATGGGATTAAGGAAATACTTTTCCAAAAAGAATACACATATTCTGAAACAAGTGATGGCACTAAAATAAATGTGATTAATAGAACGGAGAAAACGATTAACTTTTAATTAATCCGGATATGAGAAACGAACAATTATTAGATACCGGGAACAATTATTAGATTTAGATCGAGATACGAACAACTTTTAATTAAACGAGATACGTTCAACAAATTTGTTATTGATTATTAGATAATTTGTGAATATCAGGTATACTATATTATAGGTCGTCCAAAAACACAGTCAAGATCAATAGCAGATAATGGAAAAGTCATTTTCATGATCGTTTAAATGGGAAAAAAATTTAATTTTTCAATAAACCATTTGTTTAATAAAACCTTCAATAATTTCTTTTCAATAAAACCCTTTTAGCTTAAAAGCGTGAATATAAGTGTATGAATATTTAAGCCGTAAGTGGATAATACAATTTTAATGTTACAAAAAATCGTTCGGAGTGAAAAAACAAGTTTTAAGAAAAAAAAGATGTTTATTCATTTAAAGAATCAAATAGTTCATAGGAAAAATAGTCATCTTTTTCATTAAGGGTATGTTCATCTTGTACTTTTATTTATATTTATCACAAACTGAAAATGAAAAATATAATGAATCAAATAGAAATAAAGTTTCTTCTACCAAGAGGAAGTCATGAGTCAAAATTACGTAATTAATATAAACATCATTATTTTTAAATTATGAATGTAACGAATAGCCTCACCCATGGTCTGAATTTTAAATTTTAACGTCGTCTCAATAAAATCACAGATAGTTTTATAGATATACCTATATATTAATTCATATATAATAACTCACATAAATATTTTCTAGTTTTCATCTCCAAATAAAGAATTTTCCTTAAATGCAAAATTGAATGCCAAAATAAAACAATAAAACCAAATATCATAAAAATGTTTCCAGATGTTTGTTTAATAGCATATTAGAGCAGATGACGTTGGGTTCCAAAATTTAACCGATATGAGTATATTTAATTTTGTAATTGTATATCATGATGTATCATTTTAAAATTAATATATTTTACACAATATTAAAGTACCATTTGGTTACGTAACATTTGGTATGTAAAATAATAAAATATTTTCCCACGACTGATCCGTCATGGATTTAAAAATATAATTTACAATTTTGATAAAGTCGTAAGCAGGGAAGTTAAAACCGAATTAGATGAAATATATTTTAAAATATACTTTCATAACGCAGGAAGGCATTTCGATTTATGGATCTATAAAATAAGGCAACTGTTAACCACATACTGCACGTCCCAATTTATACTAAAACACAGCTAAGTAAAGTTGTCTACTTACCAAACACATTTTAATAATTTTCTACACAAAGTTTGCCAATCTTGTCAAGGTCACTTTTATCAAATATGTTGACTGTATTCTCTATAATTTTCTAGGAAAATACTGCATAAAAGTTTAGATGAGAGAATGAATTTCCTCATGGAAAAATATTGGACACGATTGATAAAGAGGAATACGAAGATTGATGGTGTCGCGAGAAGCGTCAGCGACCTTCAGACGCTCCGCGACATATTGAATACTTCGCTTAAGGCAAATTCTGTAACGACACTTTAACTGTATTCAGACGGTTTTCGTTCAAGCTTGGTTAGAAGTTTGTAACTTTTTATTTGTTGGCAATCGAATGGATGATTCCCTGTCGACTGAAATGTGCGACTGAAGCGTTACCTTCGAGTTACTTTTTGGCTGCTTACAATTGAAAATAAGTTTGATATTAGATCAAAATTTAAAAGATATAATGAACGTAGTTTGATGAAATATGCATTGATTAAATGCAAAAATAGCCGTTACGTTTTTGTATTTATCAGGAATTTTTACGAGTTCTTTAAATTTAAAAATTTTTTTTAATAAGGCTTTCCTGTTCCGTCCCATAAAATGGCGCGTGTTAAATATCTTCATTAATTGTAAAGTTAAAATGTTTTTCAACAAGATGATAAACCTTTTTGAAGATGTAATATATACTAATTGAAGTAAATATAACAGATTGTTGTCACATGAAATTATCATTAATTTTTTTTATATTATGGAAAAAAACTAAAAAATATATATTTATTTCTTTGTTTACAAAATTTCTTAGGTTGATGTTATAGAATTTTCTTTTAATTTTGTAAGAATTTAAATCTGGTTAATAAAATTTTACAGTTTTCAGGGAAATACAAAATCTGTGACACTATTTTGATAATTAACGACAAGTAATACACTTTTAAGTAGATTCATGTTATTAAACCAGACCTTATTACATTGGGTTAAGAATAATTTTAATTCACTCTTTTAAAAGCGATAAATAGTTTAAAATCACAAAAAATGATCTAAACTTAGTTTTGAAAAAATAATCCAAACTCAATGTTGGAACTGATTTATGACCTAGCCATGCTCTTATTATATTAACCACATCTATTTCGTAGTGAGCAATTTTGTTTCTTTGCGAATTTTGTACACCTGGACAGAGAATCCAATTACTTGATTGACATGACATTTTTATTGCCAGAGTTTAAATTATTCAGGTGGACGAGGAGCTTATAATATACATTTAACATTTGAGTAAGCGAGTAAGTCGTTGAGTAAGTCGAAATACGCGATGTGCGTTTTTGAGTTATAATTTTAAACTATCAAAATTATGTGTAAAATTATTGTAGAAAACAAAAAGATGAATAATAAATTCAACAATATTCATGGCTAATTAACATGGATTACCTGTTATAATCCGCTAATTGAAAAATCTTGAAAAAATTGTACACGACAATGAATTTCAAAAAACGTTGAAGGACGAATACAGCTACCTTTTAGTGTTACTGAAATAAAATGCAATCATGGTCTATTTTTGTGTATATTATTATTTCATATTTATATAAAATTACCAAGTTTTATAACTTTGATTTCATTAATGACCAAATATCAAGTTTATTTTTAATTGTACGCAACCAAAAAGTAACTCGAAGTTAACGGCTTGAGTTGCACTTTTCACCCGACAAGGAATCATCAATTCAATTGCCATCAAATAAAAAGTTACAAACTTCCAGCCGAGTTTGAATGAAAATCACCTGAATAAATTTAAAGTGTCGTTAGAGAACTTATCGTTAGAGAAGTATTCAACTGGTCGCAGCGCGTCTGAAGGGCGTTGACGCGTCTCGCGGCACCATCAATCTTCATGTTCCTTTTAAACGGTCGTGTGCAGTATTTTCCTTAGAGGAAATTGAGGGTTAAGTACATTTGTCTATTTATAAATTATCTTTGGTATTAATTAAGGATTATATTTATATATGCATATATATATGTATATATATATATATATATATATATATATATATATATAATATATATGTATATATATATATATATGTATGTATATATATATAATATATATAAATATATATATATATATATATATATTTATATATATATATATATATATATAAAAACACATCAAAATGCATTTTCACGTAATGAACAGCTATTTTACTTACACGGCTATACAGAGCAAATTTTGGGACGACATTTCATTCATTTTAATTGTTTAATATAATTATTATTATTTATTACAAAATGACAAAAGGACAAACATTTAGATGATAACAGTTATATTTGAATATTCTTGTAACTCTTGAACTGTATTATTAAATATTACAATATAAAATTAATTTCTATTCTTTGTTTTGTATTAGGAGTATGTCAGCTATTATCTATGGGGCATATTTTAATTCGGCTAATTTCACAAAATTCAGTTCCATCCGCAACTATGTCCTATCCTTTCACTTGTAATATAGACTTGTGAGCCTTCATAATTAACTATTTCTTTTTAACTATCCCTATTCACAAGTGCTCCTTTGAGACGACGTTTCATTATTATGTCTGTAGTCTTTACTATTAGAAATTACGAAATGTCAAAATGAGAATAATAGTGGATTAGCAGTATTTAATTGTTCTTGGCAAGTTTGCACTGTATTGGCAAGTACGATGATATCAAACTGATTTCCATTAATATTTACATTTTTAATGATTTTTATAAATATTTTGAATTATGAACTAGGGTAAGTATTTCTTAGCACTTTTTTGAGAAAAGTTTAACGGTCAACTTCTGTCCACAATTTTACCACATATCTATCATACGTACCTTTTCGTGAAGACAATTCAGTTGCAAATAAAGGAAAATTTTATATATATATCAAATTGTTTGTGGTTTTCCTTAACTAAAATGAAACGAAATTGCTTTCTATAACGTTTGTGGGAGTCGTAAAATCTTTCAAAAAGGAAAAAAGGAATTATTGTAATATTGAATTTTGAATTCAAATATTTCATATTATTTTAGCTCGTTAAAGTGATGCACGTTTTTTCAAAACCAGAAATTTATATTAATAGGTGAAAATTTAAGATATTATAAGAGGTGAATATTTAAGATGGTGTAGAATTTAAAGTATACAAACGTTCCTTAAGTACCTGGAAATAATATTAAAATATGTATGATTTTCTCTCTTATATTTTTAAATATCAACAATAATATTGTAAATGCGCAGGCCACAAATAAACCGAAATATTCCCAATGTAAATATACAAATTGTTATTAGGAAAGTGTGCTTAGTCATTTACATATTTTTTTAAAAATCTACATGAATATTTGTCATCAAATCAAAAGAAACATAAAAGCTATTCTGAAAAGTAGGTAGTTGGTTATAAAATATAATCCCTTAAAAAACTAATTTCCTTGAATGGGGTATTATCCATCATATTGTTTGGTACTTGTACCTTAGTAAAATATCTAAGTTTATAATACAAATTTATACAAGTAAAATAATCTTAGTTACGTAAATTTTTCTTAAAAGAAAGACTGATTGTTCGATTCATATTTGATCACACATCTTCAATGGACAAAGATTTAAACTAGTTTTTTAATAACTTAAAAATGAAAGTAATATTCTGAAATAAGGTATCATGATTTCCAAATTTTTTCAAGTTTTTAGAAACTAACAATGTGTAGGTTATTTGCTTAATACCGACAAAGACATGGGCATCAGTATCATAATTATAACGTGATTCAAGGAATTAATATGATACGAGTCGAATCTCGCTAGCAGACAGCATTTAAAATAAGTAAAGGCAGAATTCAATATGGTGCTGAACCGGTTGACGGAAATAAAAAAAAGATAGCTTAATTTAGAAACAGCTTAATGTTGTTGCTCCTAAAACTATGATTGCTTCCCGAAATTTTTATGTAATAATGACTTAAGTCTGTCGTTTAATTGTATTGCATGTAATATGCTTTTTTGGATATCCGTGTTTGCTTCTGTCTTGTATTCCTTAAAACCCCAGTTATAATACCTTTATCACATAAAGAACGTATTTAGTATTTGTTTTTAATAAATTCGTTCATTTTGATATTTGTTTTCTAGTAAAAAAGTCAAAGGTATTTTATATATACGATTTTATTTCCTTGCAGAAGTTTACTAATATATAAACCAGGTCCTTGTTTATTAAATAAGATGCTTGTATCTTCTAGACTGTGTTTACAATCTGTAGATATTTTGTTAAAAAATTGGGATAAAAAAAAGAAAGAATAAACTGTATTACACATGTAATATACATGTAACATAGATTGAGAAGCTTTCTCAATTAATAACAAAATCCTGGAATCATGAGTCTTTTAAAAATCATATCAGTAGACCTCCATTTGAACTACTTTAAAGTAAATATTGTCGATTAAAAATTCAACAGACCAACAGTTTAATACACATAAACTATTAAATTTAAAAAAATTATAAAATGAAAACGATCATATAAAAAAAAAACTATTAACGTTTATAAAAAATATAGTTACTAGTAGCGGGTTTGCAACATAACATTTTGTTACGTAGATCAATAAAAAATTATCTTTTCACCCTCTGACAATTCCTGGAATAGTACTGTCAGTAGAATATTTCAATACACAAACGGTCATAAAGACTAAGTTGTTTCTTTGTAGACTTAGTTTTTGTTTGTTAAGAAGGGAGTCTGTATGATTTGGTCTTTCAAAATAATGTTATTATCCCACTGAAACTGATAAGATTGGAAAATAATTTTGATGACCAAAAGAAACAATTGTAAACTATTGCAATAGTGCATCGAGGAGCTCTTAATGAATAAAGGGCTCTAGCAAAGCGATGGCCTCCCATGATTTTTTTTCAACCTTATGTTGAAAAGAGTAACGATTTCAAGAGGTTAGCAAACATGAAGATGGAATAATATATAGCGTGTTTTTCGCTCTTCAATCCTATGTTCAATATTCACGACAGATATTTTGTCTGGAAGTTTGTACATCGAGACGCACCAGTTATAAAGGGTGAATATAAAACCAAAGCTATTTCGGTACCGTCAAGGTACTTAAGTCATTATCCACCACAAAGAAATGTATGAAATCGTTTATCGAATTGAGGCGCAACTGGTCATCACCTACTTGCGAAGTGATGAACGGAAGTTACTGAATAGGTAGAAGAAGAATGTATTCAAAGGGATATATAGTCTATTCAAAGACCAAGATACGTGTCATCCATATCGACAAGAAACTTTAGGACCTCTATCAATACCGCTATCATACGACCGATATTTTCAGCGCCGATAGTTTAGGATTAAAATAGGACGCATCCAATGGTTGGGATACGTGATATTGCATGACAGAAGACAGTGCGAGCCGACATATTCTGCAGGGACTGCCTGTAGATAAATTAAAACCAGAAAACCAGAATGATTGAGAGGACGATGAATGAACGGAATTGTCAACTATCTATCGACACTGGGCATACGTGGCTGATGGAAGGATGCAAGGAACAGTTTAGATTGACATGGTGTGGTTGGGCAGATCATGGCTTTTCATTTAATGTAGTGCCAATTGTTATTGAGTGCTTAGGGATACTTCAGTTCTAGGACCTTTGTTAGTATTTATATACAGTAAGTTGTAGCTTACGTTAAATATCTTACATAAAGGAATATTTATATATATATATATATATATATATATATATATATATATATATATAACTATATGTATATAAATATGTATAAATCACTCGGGTTTCTATACACTGCGCTATAATGTACGCAATAAATATTAACTAAAATTTAAAAATATAGCAATAATATGTAGCAACATATCTAAGTAAAAATACACATAAAATAGAATAAAAAATCTAATAAGTGGTATATTTGTGGAATTCGAGATAAATCAAAGAAAAACTTCACAACTTTCCAGTTCTACTGGAAAGAATATATATTGCTTTTTCTATTTTACGTCTTACCTCCTCGTGCCAAATTCTACCTTTATTATTTTAATTTTTTCTCTTATTAAAAAAAGATTCCTTCGCAATTTCACGTATGTCTGTTTACACGTAATTAATTTCTCAGATTGTGTTGCATTCAGGTACATAGGACATTGTGAGGAAAATCTAATTCTATATTCCAATGTTTATAAATAGAAAATATAATAATTTTTAAGTCATATCAATGCCAAATGTGTATCAAAATCTAACTTACAAAAATATCTTTTCCCAAAGAGGGAGAACCATCGCTTAGTGGAAACAGGTTTCGTTTAATAATGTTGCCAATTCTCGAATGAATTCTCCAATCTCATGACATTGAAAGTTCGTACCATCTCCCTTAATCCTTTCCTACCATATCCTTCAAGATTTATTCCCTTACGCTTCCTTTGTATTCCCCCTACAATAGTCAGTAAAATGAAAATTAGCTGAATATAGAATATAAAATACTGGTTAATTGCAAATCAGCACACTCATCAAGTAGGATAAAATAGAGAAAAAATAGCATTTTGCTCATTAAGACTTGGGTGCAGCGGTAAAGCATTGGATTACGTATGGAACGCGACAGAAGTCAGAGTTCGAATCTCAATATCTGTATTTTTTCTTCTGTGATTTTATTTTTGGAAGTGTTATTTTTTATTAAATTGATTTGTTTAAATTTTATAATTTGTTAGAAATTTACGTAATTTACGTCAGCAGTGTTTTATATGAATACAAATCCAGAAATAGTTTTAATGCAAAAAAAATGATTTTCGGTGGTCTTTGTTCTAATCACACTGCTTAATTTTTTTTTATAAGTTACAGTTTGACTAAAATTTATTTAATAATTAATTTAATTCAAATAAAGTTTCCTCTTTTCCGCGTCCGGGAGTGTAAAATCCATTTATATCATGAACACGTATATTTTCTCTTTAGCCAATGTAATTATTTATTATGTAGTATATTTTGTAATTTTTTTAATTACTTGAACGTATTTGTATGTACAGTATTGTGCAGGGTAACAGATAGTAGTCAGAGCTCCTCACTTGTCTGTTGCTGGATTGGAGGATTCAACGGTCACTAAATTTGTCTGGACTATGAAGTCTAGAGAGAGCTTGATTGTTTGGTTACTAATTAATACGCATCGTTGGTTGTAAGATAATTTATTTATTATTTAAAATATTGTTAACAGGATTGTGACTGATAAAGTACTGATTGCTTGAACTCTATACATAAGTGAGCTGACTGAAGACTAATTGAATTGAAACAGAACTCGACGAAAACTGATTTTTGCGTTATTGTTATGTCTTTTATATGCCCTCATATGATCCGTTTGTCACGCTAGGGATTATGAACCGGCGGCCACCTGATCTTTTCTTTGGTACCTGAAATTGATCGGAATAAATATGAATAAAATAAAAATAATATAAATTTTCTTGCTAAAATAAACTTGCCAGAGTTTTCACTTTCTTCACACCTAATATTTTTTAATAATGTTTGTTTACATTTCTTAAATTTATAGATTACGTGAGACTGAAAGGCAGGCGTCCCTATATACATATATATATATATATATATATATATATATATATATATATATATATATATAATAGTTCAATTATGAATCTCTAAAATTTCGTAATACAGTGTTAGATCAGGCCTAAAAATGAATGTAAATCAACAGAAATAAACAAAAGCTACAGTTTTTAAACATCACAGCTTCCATTGCTTGTAGTTATTTTATAAAGTTATCTTCCGGTCTAAAATTGGATACAAATAACTAATTATTACGTAAATTTGAGATTAATTTAAAGAGAAAAATTAATTAAATAAAAATGTAATTTAAATTACTGAAAAACTGTCAGCGAAAATAACAATTGTAATTTTTTTATTTAATTCCTTAAAACAATATTCACGCTGATCGATTAAAAAAATAAATAGTTTTTTTTAATTGTTAGAGCAACATTTCAAAAACATTTATTTAAAATAATAAAAAAAAGCCGTTTTTGTAACAGTTTCAATTAAGTTAGTCAAAATTTAAAACAATCACACTGCCATAAAAGTTTCTTATGTTAAAACGTCAGTTTTAATCTATTCATATTTAGCATTTAATATATTATTATTATAAATAAATAAAACTATTGTTCAATTTATAAAAATCATAAAGTATATACAGGAAAGTTTCAAAAGATCACGTCGAGCTAAATTTTTCGCAATATAAGTCAAAGAAAAATAAATGAAATACAGTTAAAAAAGATACTACATACATCATGACGTATTGTATTTACGGAGAGGCCGGCAGGCATTTACCTAAAATAATTACGGGTGACATTTTTGGAAATTTTTTATTAATAATATTTTTATTAAAAGAACGTAAGAAAATATTTATTATAATATTGAAAATTAAGCGAAAATTATTTATAGTAATTTCTACTTTGCGCCGCCCGGTATATTTTTGAAATCTTTACTGAAAAATATTCCACAAACGATAATATTTTAAATTTCTTTAAATAGAATTTTAGTATAATAAGTCCGTAATGAACACGTAACGACTTTTGTGATCATTTCTTTCACCTAAAACTTCATGTGACATTCACGTAGTAAATTATATAGAATACGGTTAATATATTTGTTAAATATAACGATAACTAAGTTGAGAAAGTTGTGACGAAAAACATTAAAAATATGGTCGATAAATAGAAAAATATGGTCGAAAATACTATTGTATATCAAAAATATTTAAAAATACATACAATTTATGCACAAAAAAAAAGTTAATGAGAAAGATGAGAGTAGAGCTTCCAATGTATCTGTTCGATGACAAAAAATCTATTTCTTTTTTTTCCTAAATTTCAAACAAGTGATTTTATTACACTTCTCTGATATGCAAAATTCGTTACTGTTAGGTTTATTGTATTTTTTCCCAATACTGGAATATTGACCATAACTAGCCTAAATTTGGCTCGCTCTCGTGTATCTCTACTTATATCTTGTGGACTCTGATGTCTTTTCTTCTTGATGTGGACTCCTAGCAAATCGAAATCGACTCTGGGTCTATATAGAATGCTTTGTAAATACTTGCGTTAATCCATAGGTAAATGATCCCTATAAATTATAGTAGACCTACACACATAATTACTCCTATGATTAAAATTCTCTAGACTGGGAGGGTAAAATTCAATAGAATATGATTTTGCGGACTCAATTTTGATTAGAAACAAAATCACTCGAAATACGATGTCAAAACAAATAATTTATGACATCAAAATAAAATGATTAGACTAAAATTTCCATTTTTCTTCGGGTTTAGCATTTCACAGTATTATTCTTCATTTAATCTTAAAAAGTTTGAAATGGATAAACTTATGCTACTACTTTTGTTCAATTATTTAAATTAATAATTTTGTTCATGCTTTATTTCCAAAATAACTGGCTTAAAGAAATCAAAAAATATTTTCAAATATGCCCTATTATTTTAGCGACACAATACATTTTAAATATCCATTAATGGACTTTATTACTATTGTGTATTCGTTAATTCCAATATCTAGAATATTTACGAACAAACGATTTTCAGTTATTAAGAAGCGAAAGTGGGTGGTAATTTTTGGTTTCTTTTAATTGAGCATTTTTTAATATGAGCAATAATTTTTTGTGACAAAAATGTATATTTTATGATACGAGAAATGAGTAGCAATATATCAAATACTACTACAATCCAAGCGATAGTAGTTCCCCACATTTATTGTTACATTTATTACCAACTTGATAAAATTCGACTTTCCCCATAATAGATAGTAAAAGTGCTTAATAAGTATTATCGTAAAAAATGTTATTTCATAAATCATTACTGAATAAGATTTTAAGTTTAAGTTTCAGTACGCTTAAGAAATTTCTAATTATTTTCTTTTCATCTACACTCTATGTTCATCATGTATTATCGGTTTACAACTTCAAAATCACAAGTATTGTTTATCAGATACTATTGTTTTATATACTACATATACCATATATATAATACATATACGACACTTATTGATTATTACACTTTGCTTAATTCTATAAATATATTAGTTATTAGGACACAAGTCTGGATAAGGCGAAAATTTATTTATCTGTAGAATGTTTTCCGTAGAAAACGTTTTGAAAGAATATCTGAAATTCTGATTGCTATATTACACTATCAAAAGAACTCTAATATTAAAATCGTCGATGCAGGTAAAGCTTCATATGCTCTAGATATTTTAAAACTACTACTTATAAATTTACATCGGATTTTAAGGGAAGAAATATTTTGTTAAGTATTAGATGAGAATTTCATGTCAAACATCCACGCACATAAATCTAAGATTGTAGAATTAGTGAAGCTATAACAGGAGAACGGACATACGGACAGACGAATGAACGTGATGAAATTACAAAGTTTTAAAATGTAAAAACGACAAAGTGAATCATTGATAAAATTTAATCTGTAAAGTATTTTCGCCTAATGTTTAAGCTGTAGTTTGATTTCTATCCTGGGACATAAATGCTTTTTGTTGTCAGTTATATCATAAATAAAATATTTTTCTACGTAAAAATATATATTTTCTACTATTTTCTTGTTTCCTGCAATTTAATCGATCTCAAAAAACTTTTTTAAATTTTTTTAGATACACATATACACTTAAATAATAGGTGAAATAATAAGATTTAAAATAAATATTTGGGTAGCATATTACAATTTTTTAAGTGAAACGAATGAAAACTTGATTGACGGTGTACTAAGCATGATAAACGTGTAATAAAGACCTTTGTTTAATGGAGCACTTGTCAGGACAAAATCTAATCTCATTTACGATGTACGACAAACATAAATTAGTATTCAATGAATGAAATACTATGTCGGTAAGGAAGAAGTTGAAGGGATTTTCTCTCTTACTTCACTTTATGTATTTGATTTTTTTTGAACTTGTTACATTTGAAAACAAATGAACATTACATTTTTGATTTGATGACTTAAAATATATAAATGTTATTACATTTCGAATGATAAGAAGATCAACAATAGATTTGGTGATTAAAAAACATCTGTGAGAGCACACAGACCTGGGCATGCGATTGTGTGTGGGCGTCCGCACAGATTAAGTATATATATCTTTGCGAATATGTGTATGCTAAGAAATGCTTCATTTAAATACTGAAACAATATTTCGTGAATTTATAGTAGTGAAATAAATAGTCAAATAAAGCCTCAAACAACCTAATAACTATTTGGTGCACATATACCTTCGTAGTTAACACGAGTATGTGATGGAAATTACATTATATTTACTGGTTTTAAATTTAAAAATATACAAAGGCAAAGTGGTTATAAAATATGATATTAATCAAATCTAGTGATCTACATTTTATGCATATATTATATTAGTTCTCAACGTGTTATTTTCTAACATTTTGTACATATTCTAACGCATGCACATCCTGTGTCTATTGTGTATATTATGCATAGAACAATGTATAATATCTATACACAGGACGTGCATGCTCTTCCCTTGGAAAAACGAATGCAAACATATTTTTCCATTTTCTGCGTTTGTAATACTAAAACACAAAAAATTGTGAATAGTTTTTCTTTCATGTATATATATATATACGAATTGATTCTATTTTTTTATAAATATAATTGAATGTAAATATTAATAAGTTATTTCGGTGCTTTTACATGAAGCACTGAAATAATCTATTAATATTCAGTAAAAAATAGAACTGTAATTTAAATGAAACTTTAATTTTCGTTTGCTTTTTATGTCACATATTTTATTTATTTATTAGCGTTTTGAATACCCATAATTTTTAATGGTTTCAGACTCGCCTTAATATACGATTTCTTCAAAATAAACCAAATAAATACTTTTATTGCATTAATATATTTTACAACCATATCATTAGTAGGAGTAAATCATTCCGAAATTCATAATTTCGGAATTATGTTTGAAACGAAGAAGCAAGATCCGTGAGCGTAAAATATAAAACGATCCCTATCAATATTTTGAATTGTTATAAGTATATTAACAATGATGTTATTTATAGTTTGCTTAAGCACAAGATTCACTTAAAGGAAGTGAATATTTTGAAAGTTCAATTAATGGGCGTAAGCGTTTAGGTATGGGTATTAGATGAAATAATATTATTAACATCTGTACCATTTACGTGGGATTCAATAAAGTATAAACTCATATGGACAAAATATATTAAAAAAAATAAACACACATTCGAGAAGAAAACTAAAGTAATCGTAAATAAAGATATTTCTCTGCATGAACTATTGAAAAGGACCTGTAGATTCGTTGAACAAAAATATATTTTTACGTTTGACTTCATAAATATTTTAAATACCTCTAAACTTGCAGAAAATCCTTGTAACATAAAAAAATATCATATTGCGATATCCTTGTGTATTTTCACACCTGGTAAGTCTAGAATCAAACATTTAAATTTAATTCAGTGAATATTGATTCTCGTACGCATTAACGTACGTTGATATTGAGAAGCAACCTTTATCAGTCCGATGTCCGGCAAAACAATCGTGGACTCGGAGTAGAGTGAATGTCGATTGCACAGAATGTTAATTGGAAATTATTTAGAGGGCAGCAGTTGCAAAAACCGGCCACTTTATCGAACTACCAGCAGATTGTAACTCACAGCTTTGAAGATAAATTTTTCATGCTTTGCTTATTTTATTGTTTCTCTCTAGTAAAATAGGAATCAAGAGAGAAGTGAAATGTGTTTATGTATGTATGCATGTATAAGAGAACGAATTTTGAGGAAAATTAAATGGATTAATACATAACGTTTAATGCACTTCCAGCATTAATATATTTAACAGTGAGTTGAATATGTATTTCTTCTGATAAATTTCGTTAAATAATTAAATCACTTTCTGATATCATCTGAAAATTTTATAGTAAAATTATAAACTAATAATATAGAGATTCATGACTAAATCAACAGTGGCTCAGCGATTCCAATTTCGTAGCATAAACTAATATGAGCCTGTTATTTACTCGGTATTTGGTCTAATCTGAATATTTTTCTGGTAGTCCACGATAATAATACTAGCTATTCCAATATATTCAAAAGCATTATTCTTATTTTCCAAACTTCACTTTTAATTATTTCATGTGTTCGGCGTGTATTTTATGTTAAAATTAATTATGTTAAAATGGAGCGTCAGAAAATTAGAATGCCACCAATTTGATTAGTTTTGCGGAAAGCACTCAAAATTATTTCAGTACTGGTCTCTTTATTATTAAAATTTACATATATAATGGACATGCGGCCACGTATGAAATTTGTCAAGAGCCCCAAAAATCTAAATTTATGTTTAAAAAGTTACAAGACATAAAAAATGAAAATTTTCAAAAATTAATACAAATCGAGCAACGAAGCTCCAATACAAGGTTAGTAAAGGAATTGATTTCAGTTTGACTGTAGGAACAGTAAATAAATGTATTCGTTGCAGGTTTTTATTTTATGTGGGAATTCTAGAATAAGGAAAAAGTTTTTGAAATGTAATTTAAGGTTACGCACAAAGATTTGATCGAGCAGGATTGTTATTTATAAAGTAAAAAGAACGTCCGTCACTTGTTAGTCTCGAAAATAAAGTCATATTTGATTAGCAATACTATCGTACTTTTTCCGTAAAATACGTCTTTTGCACGCGTGTAAGGGCAAAAAGGGGAAAGATTCATTTTAAAAAGAAAGGAAGGATTGGTGTATTTATGAAGAGCAAGAAATAATTGGACGAGTTGCAGTCAAGTCTATAAGTAGGTCTTAGTAGGCGATGGATACAGACATAGACAGCGATCAGTTTACACGAATGGAATAGGAATATGAAGAAGAGATGCCCGATATGAGGCAGCGGGGCAATATGAGCCCCTCCCTCCTCTCCGCAAAGTAATGAACTACAAAGTGTCGAGGGTGGAGGGATATTTTTACTTGTTTGGTGTACTCCGAAAACTATCGATTATTGTGGGAATGTGCAATGGAACATAAGGTGTAAAGTCATAAAAAATAAGTACAAGCATGAACTTTTTGTGTACTTATGTTTTCTAGGCGATTTGAAGATACCGACTGTGACTGTCGAGGCCTGTATAGCCGGGCACTTCCCAGGTGAAACACTCAAATTCCATAATTGTTACTGCAAGGTATGTAAAGCTACTGTTAAGTATATCCATCGAAACCAACACATTTTTCAAAATAAGATACACAGTTTTAGGGGTTAATCTGATCTAAGATACCACATACAAAGTTACGTCATATATGACGCGTATATAGTTACGAAATCATCGGACCAATTATTAACATACCATCAGCGGGTATGTTAATAATTGGTATTCAATACGATGGCGCGGAGCTTCAAAATACAAACCTTATTTATGTACTATATGTATCATTTTTATCATTGCTCAGGATTCAATTAGATAATTTTTCGACTTAGGTCAAAAATTATTTTTGTAATAATGTATTTTATTCAATATAAGTTTCACGTAAAATGAATACTGGTAGACAATAAATTAAATCATTATTTAATCTCGTAATGATCAACGGCGCTGAATTGAACATTTGAACAACTTTTCGCATCTCACGGTTGGCCTGATCAGCCAATTTAAAGTCGCGAAGCGAACGATGGATAGAGCATTGCTCGGAGTGTATCTTAGGGATATGAAATGAGGAAGTTCAACAGAGAAACAAAGTAGTCGATATGGCGCTTAATATCTGTAAATTGAAATGCAAAAGGCAGGCCATATTTTCGGAAATAATGACAACTGACCGTGTAGACGAGTTCTCATGTAAAGATCACGAACCTTGAAGCGTCATTCCGTCCTGACGAACTAAAAACCGGAAAAGTGGTGCGAAGTATTTGAAAGTAGAGAGAGGGGGCCGTGTGTTACGACGCGCTTGGGAATAGTTTGTTTGAGTTTGAATCCAACAGTGGATGGGTAAAGGCTGATGATGAGTATATCTTTCATTTAGTTCCACACCCTACCCGTGCCCAAGAGAAGTTATCAAGGAAAAAGTTACGTTAGTATAATTAATACTGAACGGCAATATTCTAGCAAGCGGTGGACGTCTTTTTTATTCTATAAAGACTAATCGCATTTGATCAAGTCTTTATCCATGGTCTTAAATTATCAAATTCAGTTATTTGGAAAAATAGCCGTAACCAACAGACATACATGTGAAAGAGCATACAAGAGTTGATTTTTTCCATGAATGAATATGGTACCATATTCTAAAAAGGGATCCCTTTAGAAATATTTTCAATTTTATAAGATACTAATGAATAATTTTTTTGATATTCTGTATAAAAATACTTTTTGGTTGAAACGTCTCCTTAATATATTTTGCTCGGTAATATTATTAAACTAAAGGATTATTACCAAAATTACGCTATATAATAATTTTACGTTTTCATATCAAATAAAACTTCTAAAACTACAAAGTAAATAAACCATAAATATTTGACTGTAACAGAACAGGTAAACCCATTTTCATCAATGTGGAAAACGTAAAGAGTTTCATTTCAAAGTGGAAATTAAAAATATGAAACTGATAATATCTCTTGCTGAATTTCACCGCTTCTATATAAAATAACTAAATGCCGTTTTGTTCACATTTTCTGATAATAAAGAAAAGGCAAAAGATTTTCTTGTCACTTGCAAGCCCCAACGAATATTATATTTGAAAACACGGTTTTATGATGTAAGCATTTGTTTCTATCTCATTTTATTCCTTGACTTTATATTATATATATATATATATATATATATATATATATATATATATATATATATATATATATATCTTTTTTTTACGATTCTTACGAACATTTATATTTTTGTCCCTTTGCACATTATTTATTTATTAAGAACTTATTTAGCCAATGAATTTGAAAATTGGCTCTCCCGTGGACAAGAATTAATATTAAAGCGAGGTTAATTAGGAGACATGCACTGGAATCAATAAAAATAATTTCTTTTATTCAACACTACTTTCGATTATACATTACTAAAATGATGTTATTATTAAAAGGAATTGTTTCTTATAAGAACGAAATATTATCAAGGAGAAGAACTATCATCGTTCCGTAGGGGCCCGATTTTAAGCTGCTCTGTATTTATAACATCTCATACCTTTAAATTGAAGGTAAGAGAACCCGATTATGGGCGTGTTAGACACGCACTCGGCCCATTTTTTACTTTATATTCTCAATATTACACTGCTTCATTTGCTGCATCAATATTGCATTGCCAATGTGTCAAAATACCTAGTTTATTATGCTGTGTTTTAGAATCAGCTGGATGTTATAGAATCATGTGCACAGGGATATATTGACTATTTCTAAATCACATATGTTCCATAGGTTTCAAATATAAATTTATTGAGTAATTTCTGTTGGACTTTGTTTTGGATACGTGTGACATAATCATCAATTCAAGGACTATTACATAATACCCCCGTGTATTTATGAATATAAATGTAGATAAACATTAACTCGGACTCTCTGAACTCACCTACAGTGAACTAATATTATTCGCATAGGAAACATCGCACGGAGAACATATTTGAGCACACGGTTCCTACGCTGTTGGGATTTGTACTAACAGGGACAACAAGTCTACTTGAACAATTTCTGTCAATAATTGCTTTTTAACAAAAGAAAGAATTCAAAGCAGACGTATTGCAGGAAACATATATCTTGTATATATTTTAAAAGATATTCTAATAATAAGACTTGAAACATAAAATAATACTACAACAATTGTTTAACTGGCTGAAGGAGAGTAGGATTTATTACCCATGTTATGACTGTTGTATGGTATTTGAGCTAGGCAAGATATGGAAATAATATAAAGGAAGATAATAAAAAATATTTATTACAACCTGATATTTAATATATCTCTTTATCACTTCTATGGCCAATATTATAACGTTGACACAGTGAATAGCCTAAATTGAATAATGGGTATTAGATTTGTTCACTGCACAGTTCGTGGGCGTTTCCACATTTGTCAACTCTATGCCTGCACGACACAGGCATGGGTATCGATGGGCGCAAAATCTCATACATTATATGCAGCACCTTACCTAACCTTGTTTACCGATAATATCGGAGTCGACGTCAATCTCGTCGGTCATATCCAATAGAGCCGGCCGGAGCAGAAGCAGGAGGATGTTTTGTTTTGTTTGGCCTGAGATTTTTATTATTTTTGCCTATATAATAATTACAGAATACGAGTTAGTTTAATTACGACGTAAACACTTTGATAATATTTATCAAATTAAAACCATGTATACGGGTGAAAAAGTTGGAATGAGATTACTAATGAGTTTTATACACTATATTGAAGTATTTTAATAAATAATATAATTTTTAAAATCAAATAAGAGATTGTGTGACTTGTTCCGGAATGCAACCCATTTTTGAATAGTATTTAATATGAATTACATAGCTACAATTTTTTAAACAACAGTAATGTTTTTCAGTTCATGTTTCCAACAGTATGTCAAGTCGATATCGAAGTCGATTTTATTAGTGTGAAAAAGTTATTGTTGTGTTGGTCTCGTGTCAGAATTCGGTACCGATATTATTAACGTTGTGCACGTACCGTATCAAATAATATGCAAACGTTCTGTCCGGGATTTATTTTCGGGTCGGCTCGGTACTCCCATTAATTATAACATGTAAAAAATTGTCCTAGATTTGGGTGATTGTTTATTCTGTTTTTTTTTAAATGTACTTATGCCTGAATAATAGGTCGATAACCTATGAGAGTTTTATTATAGTTAAGTTTTAAATTTATTGATTTGATCTAATATCACTCTGGTGAAATCTCCCTTATATGTAACTCTGGTGAAATTATTGATGATAAATATTGTTAGATTCTCAGCTTAGAGCATAATTTTAATGACTATAAATCACTTACTTTATGTCTGTTCTGGGCCAAAACTTCTATATAAAGTGGCCATTTTCCTTTAACAGAATTATAGAACAAGGAATAGTTTTTATGTTTTAATTTAGCGTATTTATTAATAAATATTAAAATCATATTTTTTCAGTCGCAACAAATATAATCTGACGGCTTTAAAATACGAATAATCATGAAAACGATTTAATAATTTGGTAACGCAAAGATTAAATACGATTTTGTAACAAAAATTTAAAGAGAATGTCAATAAATATGAAGAGGTATTTTCTTTAATTTATGTATACAATTCAGTTTCAGGTGGAAAACATCTTTAAATTACATTTCTTTTATTTTACATAATTTTTAAAGAATTTTATAGTTAATCGTATCCTAAGTAAATTAACAATATTAAATACACAAAGATCGAATAAAGTGGAAACATATTTACAATTGATTTCAAAATTTTTATGGGTTCCGCATTGTCCCGTATTATTTAAGTCGTATATTTTTGAACTGTTCAGTAGGAGTAGTAGTCGCAATGCAGGGGTCCTCTAAATACTTATCGTTCATTAAATTTCAAGAGACAATCTTTGTAAAGAAATGAAATTGACAGTTCAGCTATTGTAAACCTTTTTCTTACATTCACGTTAGTAATTAAACATGGATTTATTTGGAATTTGTAATTAAAAATTTTTTTTTTTCTTAATGTGGATTTTTTTCATGTGCTGTGTAACTTAGATAATATAGGTTAAATTTCACATTTAAAAGAAATTACGATAAGTATGATGAAGTTTTTTGAAAAATTTGTTAGTATTAATCTTATATAAAAAACGTGTAATACAATAATATCAAATTTTTTGACATAGAGAAAATTAAATTAGTACAAAGTGATTACAAAGGTTTTATTTTTGTGTAATAATTAAAATATTTTTTAAAGACGAACTAACGCATGAAAATAAACGAAATACAATAATATTACATAGAAAGGTACACTGCATATGTATACAATAACAACACAATGAATCTACGCTGACACCGATATCCAATGATGTTGGAATGCTAGCGCCAGCGAGGCCGGCCTTTTCCCGGTATTACTGAGAAATCATATTATGGAACATATTCATCATAAATCTATCTATTAAATCGTGTATCAAAATTAATATTGTTTATTCAGGCATAACCAGCCAACCATACCGCGGGGCTTTTTAAATGACATTGCTTCAACTAGAAATCTTTTGACACGTTTAATTTAAAAGTATTATTTTTTTCACCACATTTCATTTTTTTGTGTCCAGATCATTTTGATTGTGTTTGTTTTATAGTAATATATAGACGGCAATTTTTTTATTTTAGAGCATTATGTATTCTCAAACAGCTGTATAACTGTGCTCAGAAAACATTCACCATTTCAATTACACTCGTACTTAACAATATTACACATTTAAAACCACGAACTTAACATTATAAAACACATAATAATATAATAAACGTGATATAATACAAAATAATTTTATGGAATGCAAAAAATTTAGAGAGAAACTCTGAAAAATTACAAAAATCAAACGTATTTCAAATTTCAGTACATTAACAAGTCAGGGCGCCTCGCGGCTTTTTGTAGCTTTTTGTTTATACATGGTATACGTAAGTTGTCATACGTGGGCATAAGGTAAACAAAAAAATATAATTGATCTCCTGAATCTATATTGCTTTGGACAAGTAGTGTAACCCTTGTGAACATTTAAATAATAAATGTCGCAAATAATTATACTAGCTCTGCGCTCGGATTAATTCTGATATGTTAGTCCCACGTACATTTATGTTTGGTGACTTCAATACAATTGTTAGGTTTCGTGTTTGTGCAACAGGCAAACAAGTAGAATAACTGTGAAATGTTTTAAAAGAGCTAGATTGGAGCTGGATTTTTTCAATTCAAAATGAACCTGTTTGAAACTGTAAGCTGTAAATAATTATCGTACTTTTAAATATTAATTATGTTGCATAACATAGGTAGTAAATTGTTAGTTTCTTGTATTGTGGTCAATTTATTTGTGAGGAACCACATTCATTTTTATTTATTGATTTAAATTGCATAATTTTATCTAAACAATGAATAGTTTTGAAATACTTGTGCATTTTGTCAAAACATTGTAAATGAAAAAAATATATATATACGATTGCGATATGCGATTTTATTTAGACCGACTAGAGCTTCTTGAGAAAATTGTGTAATATTCTAGAAACACTTGAATAGTGCAGCATTTTTGCCTGTACCTATATTTAGTCTTACATAATATAACGAAATTTGTTCATGAACGTGCCAGGAAAAATGATACTTTCGTGATATTAAACGAAAGATATTAGTATATATACATACATATGTGTCTGTGTGAGTGTGTATATATATATATATATATATATATATATATATATATATACACACACATATGTACATATATATACGCACATATAACATAAAAGACAATGAAGAGGGTAAATTTCCAAATATTAAATACTAAACCAAAAAACGTGTGTGTGTATAGGTATGGGACTATAGACATTTTAGTCCTATTTGTATATGGTGCATACTTTAGTATCGCAATCAATTTATACACATTGTTATTGTATATATTGCATAATAACCATATGCAAGCCTTTGTTTTTCGATCGATTAAGCTCGTTGTTGTGGAATATAGGACACCGGCTGCCTTTGTTATGTAAGTAAACATATATCTGCTTATAGGTGTATGTATCGTATACTACCTGTATTCGCAATTTATGAAGCCAATTTTTGGGATATGAGTTTTACATTCGGCAATTGTAAGCTTTAACGACATGCTATTTATTTGATTTTCCATTGAATATTATGTAAAAAATTGACAAAGGTTTTAAACTCGTCTGAGCCTATCCCTATTGCTTAGATTCTTACCACTAGGGGAATACATTATTTACTTCATTTTTCAATGATTTGACAATCTATTTGAAGTCCATCTGACTTTTAAATTAACATAGAAGACATTTTTTATAAAACGCGATATAATATTTAGTAATAAAGGTGAAGGTAAATAAAATAAAGGTAAGTAAACAATTATTTGAAAATTTGTAGATATAAATAGTTTTCATTGATTACCGGTCGTAGAATATAAACCAGACTACAAAAACCAATTTAATTATATTATTATAACGTATATATGTTGCTCTGAATACATTATCAATAAGTTTGATTCAATAACGTACTCGTATATACGTATGCATTTATGCACATTTTATATATATGCGAATATAGTCATATTTATTACATACTAAAACGTTTAGTGAATATTGGTTTTAGATCAAGTATTACGTTATTTGCTACTTGTATTAGGAAAATATTATTCCCCAATTTGTCGTAGAGAGTCATCACATATAACAGGTAAGATTCTTTATGATTCGGCCATGGTGATATGTCGGCTACCGTAAACAGGCAATCTAAAAATGTTAATATTTAATCGAATAATATTTAGTAAATTATACAGAGACTATTTGATGTGGAACCAATAAACAACAATGTTCACTAGAATATTTTGTAAATAAAAATTTGTGACTTATAGTTTGTGATTTTTTGCAAATATTTACTTAAGTCTTCAAGATCTTAATATATTTGGACAAATAATTTGTAATATTTATTGGTGCTGTGCCAGCTCAGTTAGTTCATTACAGTTCATTAGGTCTTTTTTGCGTAGTCATGTCGCTGTGATGCTTCATTCTGCGCTTGATCAAGTTCTGATTTGAACATTATGATCATAAATTTTGGTTATATATGTGTGTGTGTGTGCGTGCGTGCGTGCGTGCTTGCATGCGTGTGTATGTGTGTGTGCGTGTGTGTCTGATTTAGAGTCGGAATATATGCATCTATAAGTTGTTGGGATGAATACTTATGTAACATAATATATTATCTATTTTGATTTCAGCGTTACCAATAAATGCGCTTGAAAAGTTAAAAAAAAATTTTTTTCCAATTTTTTCCGAAAGAAAATTTTCCTTTAACGAGTTTGACCAGTCGTTTTAAAAATCTTTATTGTTGTTTTCGGTTAAATTTATTGATCTCCAATTTATTGGTTGACCACTAAATAAATGTTAGTGCGCATATTAAGTGTTTAAAATGAGTCCCATAACGGAGATAATTTTAGATATACTCGTAATTTTGACAAAAATCTATAACCATGAAAAAAATCACCAGTAAAAACAAGTTATTGCATTCATGAGTATATTTAAATTTCGAAGATTATGCAACGTCCGGTTTACTACCTCAACGTGAACTCTGTGGCTCATGGTACAGTCATTCCATAGAATTATGTATCCTATAATACTTTACCGATTTGTACCATTATTATATGGGATACACTGAATGATCATTTAAATATATTGATAATTGCTTGAAAGTAGAATGTGCTGAATGATATAGATGATGCGTCTATTATCCATGGTAATAGTTTTTCCACGAATATTTAAATAACGAAGTAACCAATAGTTGCAGTACTTTTATTTGCATTCTGATTTATTACATATCTAAAATTGTCGCTCGAACTTTTTCTAATTTTGACACGAATGCGAATGTATGATTTTATTTAAATATAATAGATCGGTGCTTTTCCTCCGTGCAGCTAGTTATGACAAACTTAATCTCTGTAGTTGGATCTGTACTCTCGTCCAAGATAAAATCTGTATCAAAGAATATTCAAGAACCTCTTTTGTAATTTTTCAGTTCTATCAATGTGTGATTTGTAATATGAAGAGCAAATAGCTGTTCAATATTCAAGGATACTTCTGATTAGAGAACGATATAAATATGTAAAAGTGTGATGGTTTTAAAATTCTTTAGTGGAACGAGAGGGGAATCTTGTAACAGATCGTAAGCACTGTGCAATTCAGGTATTTTTTTAACTGGCCACCTTCGCAATGCAGGTCCTTGATCTTCATCGACTTATTTTTCAACCTAATGTTTAAGTTAGGAGCAATACCTGCCTGCAAGGAAAGTTAGTCTGTATCAGATATAAAGTAAATTTATAGAAATTCCGGGCTTTGGGCTAACAATAGTGTAACCTGCCAAACAGATGGCAAAAGTAACAAGCTTAAAAATAAGTGTAAAGTTGCTTTCGCGTATTTTTTTGCACCGACGGATATAAACATAAACATACATGTTAATTAATTATACTATACTATAATTTTATGTTAATTAAATGCACCGATAACGAATGACTGGCAATCAGTAATTTTTTTTATTTGTGCGGGACTCGGAATTTTGGGGAGAATGGCAGAGCACATAACTTTTTATTAATTGCACCGTTTATATGCCAAACATTTATAGCATATATTATTTTTTGCTTAATTTGTGCATTTTTCTGTTGAGCGCAATCAAAATATTTCCATTTTTGTTAGAAAAAGGCATCGAATTTCAGAAAGTTTTCTTACTTTTAAGAATTAGATTTTCAGTATACATATATATATATATATATATATATATATATATATGTGTGTGTGTGTGTGTGTGTGTATACATATATATATATATATATATATATGTGTGTGTGTGTGTATACATATATATATATATATATATATATACACGTACACATACATACATTTGTATTACACTGTAATAACCAACAAAACATAATGAGTACTTCTAACAGATCATAAAATCAAAATATAATTATCTGACACTTAAAGTTACGGTTTATGGTAAACTGAGAGATTAATATGTGTACTTGTTGAAATTGTATTTATCTTTATCTTTTTATTTGTTTTGTTACTTGGCTGAATTCTTTTGCCGTTGTGTCTCGCAAAATAAACAATTTGCGTTGAAATTAATCACCATAGATTTTAGAACACAGCAAGAAAATTATTCAAAGTGTATCACTGCCTAATCAGTCCATCTAAATCATATATAGTAACTTTTAACATGTTCGTTATAGCCACTAAGACAAACCATAAGAATTGAATAGCTCAAATCAAGTAAATGTGGGTGTCTACAACGCACAAAGGTTCATGCAATAAAATTTAATTCAAAATGGTACTTACTATATGTAATGAATCTGTCAACAAATTTGCTGCCAGTAAATCAACTTCTTAAAAACAGAGCTCGAGTAGTATTCACCAAGATAGATCGTTTAATAAATAACAGAAGAAATGAAATCTTGGCAACTGTGTGATCAATGGTGTGTACTGGTTAAAATGATTCAAGTCGTGAATGTACGCTCGCAAGGAACAGAGGAACGGAAAATGCGAAACACCAGACGCGGTCTCCTCGTAAACCGTTGTAAAGAGATATTACATCCCATCATATTTGATAGAGCCCAAGTGCGAGTCGGCGATACCTTGCGCTTTCAATGGCTCATGGAACAAGCCAGTCATTGTCAACTGAAATAATCGTAGTCTGCGAGCTTAATACGGATGACATATTTAAGAACGAGTCTTCTTAAAAATTCCGACATTTCACAAACACTGAGATCAAGGAACAAAGAATATGTGCGAAATAAAAAAAGGTCGATACTACCTACCTTATATTAACAGGTTATACAATTTCACACCTCAATTCATCAAGAAACAAAGAATTCGGCTAATCCAAGAAGGCAAAAACTAGCTACAGGGAGATAAATAGAATAATACCATGTGAATAAATAATCTAAGGTATATATTAAAAAAGCACAACAGCGATTTTGGAAAGTCAATTGTAAAGGAATTTTGAGAAACAAACAAAGTGAATAATGATGGTGGGCTTGTATCAATAAACGGTACAAAAATGTGAACAAAAATGAAATTAAGCAAGAAGAATAAAGTACAATAAAAGAAATTCAAAGACATACTTGTACACGAAAGGCCCCTGAGAGTGAAGCAGTATAAGTAATTTTGTCGCATAGGGATGCTGGAATACAAAGCAGATTTCATTTTGAAAAAATTCGGCTTTACTAAAAGTAAAAGTGATTCCCCGTATAAGAAAACAGTAAAATGACAGCCCAGTTGAGAATACAAAGAAGCAAGGGGATACACAAACAAAGAACATAATATCAAAATTAGAAATTTTTGTGGCCTTGCCTACCACCAAAATAGTATTCATAATAGTCTAGAGGTTGGTATGGTTGAAATAGTTATTATGAATTAGTTAATAGTTACTATAATTTTTTTATTGAGAAAGCTGTATTATTAGTGTTTATAGATTAATTACAAAGACGTAATCATATAGATATCAAGTATAAATTCTTAAGAGAAAAATTTCTGACAAATATTGTTAGAAATTATCCTCTAACTATATATATCTCTACTTATAGATTTGAGTAATGTATATTATAAATAGTCAATGTGCTGATACATGTTCAAAGTCCTTATCTAGAATTAAACTCAAAGCCAGAAAAGAAAAGATTGAATGGTAGAGGTCAAAACTTTGTTTAGACTTGAGCAATTTGGTTCGATGTGATAATTATTAAAGCAATTGTTAACTATTTGTTATAGTTTAACTTTATTCAATATTGAAGTAATATTGTATACTGAATTATCAATCGTTTTAATGCCAATATTGAAATATTTTTGTACAATGTGTTGTCAGTTCTTAACCATCAATATTATGTTAATACTTATTAGCTGTGAGACAACCATTCATTTTATATACATTGTTCAATGTTAAAAAAATTGTACCAGTACAGTGATATGATATACTGTCAATTCCTGATCTGTTGATATTGGATTAATACTTGTTTACTTCAGTATTTGCTATGCACTGCTTTCGCACAATATTAAGAAAGTGTTTCTATTAATGTGTTCTATTAACGGATTATATTGACCTTTATGTTAACGTGTTATATCAATATTTTCTATTAGCCCTTCAATAGACGTCTTATAGCATGTAAAATGGAGGTAACATTTGATATATCCGATATTTATATAAATTTGGAACAGGCGTTATAGTGTAAGTTTAGATTTCAACAGGTATGTTTCAATGTAAGTTTATAGAGAACACTTGTAAGAAAAGTTCTAATTGTGAAGAGGTGTTGAAATATTAAACTGTGGTAATACCGACCCTTCCTGTTTAATTCTAATAGTTCTTACTTGGGTATAAAATCAGTGACTCGATAACCAGAATTTTTCTTTTATTTTTTCCTGCTCAGAGACGTCGAGAATCGCGGTGGCTTTTTGTCTGGATTCCATATTACGAAATATATTAAGAATCACCCACGTATTTTTGCCAAAATAAAGACGGTTGAGAAGATTGTCTTAAATAAGTAAAATGTTAAAGTTATCGCTATACATTACTTAAGAAAAGGAGTACTGGTATAGTAATTTGCATTATTTTTACAAGTTACCTAAATTATAATAGCTGAGGTGCAAATTTAAAATAATTTAATTGTCACAGACAATTTAGTCGAATACAATATGAACCAAGTCTTTTAGTAGAAAGGTATTATGTAAATTGGTTTGCTTAATGATGACAATTTAAGTAGTTATAGGTTTTTTTATTCGAATAAAAAGGCAGTAGTTGCTAATGAAAATTAAAAATATTATGGATTAATATGTCTTTACCCCATCACTATCGAAGGATTGCAGAATCTGTGAAAACTTCAAACTTTGGTAAATTTTTTTTCACTCAACGAAGAGTTTCTAATATCTATATTATTTTATCGTATTTAATGGTGTTTAATTTGACCAGAATATTATTTATTGTAATTGTAGCATATATATTGAATATATTTGGAGTTAATTTTGTAGAAATTCATTATTCACAATTAAATGAAACTACGTGATGTAGTATTATTTCTACTTTCTTTAATTTCTTTACCACGACCTAGGTTTCGTTGTATTATAACATCTTCAGGTGGGATATTAACAAAGATTATTGATCTTTGCTAATATCCCACCTGAAGATGTTGTAATACAACGCAACCTAGGTCGTGGTAAAGAAATTAAAGAAAGTAGAAATAATACTACATCACGTAGTAGAAATAATACTACATCATTTAATTACAGTAAATAAAGTATTTTTTATATATGCTACATATAAAAAATACTTTATTTTTAAAAATTATAGTCATATATACGGATGAATATTAAAAAGTTTTTTTATGTTTGTGTTATATTCATACCATTTTTTTTAAATTACGTTTTTTTCATGGACTTTGAAATACAGAATATTGTTTAAAGTTACTTGCAAGGATACACTTCTGGCTGTTGCACTCATTTTTATTTTGCTTATGACATATATTAAAAGACAGTAGGTTTTTATTAACAAAATAGACTTCACAGCATAAAATACACAAACGGAAAGAATTTTTAACAAACTAATGGAAAGAAGAAGACAAGTTAAACAAATGTTTTATATTTTCTATGAACAGTTACATAGAAAATATAAAACATTTGTTTAACTTGTAATATTTGTATTTCAATTCGTATGCTAATGCCATTGAACATAGCTATTTAATTTACTGTATTTAGTTGTTATTATGCACAATTATTACCATCTTTGTTCTGTCTTCTATAATCATTTTCAGAATTATTTGTAAGACAATCTCTCCATAAAAATTTCAAAGCGTGCTATTGATATATTCCTAATTGCATTTATAAGTCAGGTAGGGTAGCATATTTTTCTAATTATTTCTATTTGTAGCGTTATATCTGCATAGATGCTAATAATAACTACGTATTTTGTTATTCTAATTTATGTGTAAAGTTACTTTAATATTATTTCCATAAAAAACTTCTTTCCCTCAAAATTAATATTTGATAAAGACCTAATTTTAACATAAATAAATATGATATATTTTCTATAGGATGAACCAATTAAGGATCTTTTGTAATTTAAGAAAAGTTTTACAAAATTCTGCCTCTCTGAGATCTTAGATTTGCAAATCTAATTTAATTTGATCTTGTAATGTTTTGTAAAATTTATTTTTGCCATCGTTCAATTTTTGATAGTTAGATTTGAATTCTAGATTAAAGGTCTAAAATTTTCTCCCTATATCATGTGTTTACATATATTAATATATACACATTAATATTTATATTTGTTTGGAAAGTTTGTGCGTTGCAATTTCGAATAAATATAATAGCACCAAACAACTATAAGTAATATAATTGAAATATGTACCATAAATAAATATTAAGTTGCTATTAAAAAAAGAAACGTGGAATAGAAGGGACGTAACAATTACCTAAACCATAGTTCAAATTTGAAAAAACCGCTGAGAAATTCCACAGATCGACCGATTAGTAGGCACAAATAGCCACATATTAATAAAGGAAGCAAGGAAGATGGGCCGAGATAAGATGGTATGCTATTGATTATTCCAGCCTGCCCTGCTCCAGTAGAAGAGGATATGGCATGTACGAAAATATAAATGGAGAATGTTTTCAGTGGAGAGGTGCTTAGAAACGTGATTATAATTCATCAATTCTTATTTCATACGACAGTTCGATCACATTTCTGAAATAGAAATTACATATACACTAATGAAATTTACACTTGCATACGGTAAAACTCTTAAACCAATATTTCTTTCCGCATACAATATGAATATGTAGAGCTGAGAGAGTATACTAACACTATTATAATAAACTTATAACGCCAACACTTATTTATGTTGGTAGAAAAACAAAGCAACGGCGGTGTCTTGTGCATAATACAAATTTTTTTAACTATTTTCTTTAGGTATGGATTTTATTGGGATCATAAATGATGTATAATATTGATCCGTATTCAGTAGACGGAATATTTTACATTTCGATTATGAAAGTGACATGGAATGAGAGTACAATTATGAAAGTGACAGGGAATGAGAGGTAAGTCCGATGTAGCAATATAAAATATATTATTACTACTGTAATATTATGTCTAACACTAAATTAATTCTTTATTACTAACACTAAATGAAATGTAATAAAAAAACAGAACCATATAAAAATGTAGTGTGGACTAATATAAGCTATGGATAAAATAAATTCTGTCAGTTCAAATATACTATGGGACAAAATAAGTACTCAATTTTTTTTTTATTTCACATATAGCCTAGATATAAAAAAATTGTAACCCTTCATATTTCCATAACTATTCAACCTAATAATTATGAAAGAAATAGGTTTTTAGAAGGCTACTTAAAAGTTGTACGAAATCTGTGCCAGTACTAATGATTTTATATGTTTTGAAATATGCACAATATTTTTATGGCTGTGAAAGATATGTTAGACGATACGCTTACGTTTTGACCGCTTGTCATTTTTACTTGCAGAATTACTCAATTAGTAGGTTTTTTCACATTTTGAATAGTCTTGTCGCAATAGATATACAAATGTATCCCCAATTGAGTCTGTTGGAGATTAGGGAGTTTAGGCTTAAATTGGGAATGCTGAATACCAGAAATGACGTTGTTGTGTTTCCCCAAGAATTTCTGCGTGGTGATCGCAATATGAGGCCTTGAAATATTTAAGAAGACCCTGAAATACCGACGAAACGGACGGACTGCATTTCGTAGCACTTGTCGTATATAGCGGTCAGCATTGATAGAGTCATTCGTGAACACTAGGAGGGGTGTGCATTAATAGCGAGTGATTTCACCCGAAACCATCACTGTTCCGCCATTGAATAGAATAAAAGGTCTGTTCAAACCGAGTTCATACGCCAGTTGGTTAAAATTATTTGTTGAATTTCTTTCTTACTTCTATTGCCTTTACTGAGTATATTTATGAACATATTTTGAATTCTAAGTAAAATGCTGCTAAAAATAAGCGGTATTGCGAAAAAATTTTTTTGTTTAAAATAAATAGATAAAAATAAAAAATCTGATGAAATTAAATTGAAATTAATAATAAAATGAAAATGAAATTGAACATTATGAAAATGTAATTATTGAGTATAAATAACAAAATAAACTAATTAAATTTTAATCTCCATAAATTAATAATACTTTTATCCAGCTGACCTCATTATATTTACAATAATGAGAATCTCGTCAAGCAATGTTATCACCTTCATCGCGTGATTAAAGGGATACAAATAAAAAAAATTAATATGAATTCATTAGTATTATAATTGTTGGTAAATTTCACTCCTTAGGTGCTATAACCAGAACTTTCGTGACAACTCACTTACTAACTAAGGTGAATGATGATTCACCACTACTACAGGATAAATAACCTCTGATAAATTTAAGTTATGCAGATCTTAAATGCTGAGAAATTTTATCTATAATGGTTTGAACTTTAATTTCAGCTCGGGTCTTAGTTGCTAGCATCCACGTGTTTACAACAGGCTTTATTACCTTTTTTGGATTTTAAAATGATAAAAATTTCTGGTGACCAGCAAGTAGATTTCACTTTCATGCCTGTTTGTAGGCTTGACTCGTAGATTTGGAGTTTATATGTTACGCCATAGCTTCATCACTTGTCAAGTACCTCTGCTGCTTCACTGCAATTCAGTCGCTAAATTTATCGGCTGGACTGACCTCTCTGACAAATTTAAATACGTTCCGCTTTCTTGTCAGTCGAAAAGATATGTTAGTCGTAACGGTATTCTTTAGAACTTTGAAATATTATAAAATCGCTAATACATCGACGTTTGATTTTAGTACCTCGCTTTACCAATGGCATCATTAATCTTCCAGGACCAAGTGTTAGGGCTATAAAGTAGGTGCCGCTGTAAGATCGCAATATACATTAAATGTTATGTTTTCATCTTTTAAAAATGTCAGGCCAATTTTTGTATTAGATGCTACAAGTAGTCTTACATTATTTTACAAGTCTCCTGTTAATAAATATGACATACGATATTATTTTTAGAATTTTTATTTGATAACAAAATAAATAATAACTAAATAAAAAAAATACGAAACATTTAGAAATATTAAATCACTTACGTTGAGTATTAAATGCCGATTGTCATGCTGTCATACATTATTTTGATCGTAAATAAAAATGCAACCCGACGAAATTGACAATAAAATCTTTACTGAAATACCCGGGAAAAATATAAACCTGCGTTGATGGGCATTGTCATAAAAATATGGTATACCGTCTATATGCGAAATAAAATCTCCGTATATGAAAAACGTGATACATTCTAAGAAATACCCCGACGTTTCTTTAATCAGGCACAGATCGAGGAGGTCGGTTTTTATTAATTTCCAACATTTAGTCAAAGTTTCCGCGCCCATCTCAATTTTGAATATTTCCATTCAATGATAGCCATTAAATTTATATATAAGTAAGTGTATATGGGGTTGAATTAGGCCACTTGTCAAAAATACCAATGATCAAGTCAAAAATTACCTAAACGGACGCTACACGCGTACGTCGGAAGTTGTGTGGAGACTGTTCGATTTTGCCATTTACGAAAGATACTCTGTTGTGTTACATTTAGCCGTATACATAGAAAACCGACGAAAACAGACGGATGCATTTATAGTGAATTTGTGAAACCCCTAACTTAACGTAAAGTTCCATATTATTATGATAATAATTTTTTATAAAGAAAATGTGGTCAAGATGTCTGTTATCATCCCGCAACAAAAAAAAATGCTACTGTATTTTATTGTTGATATTTCATCATGTACGTAGCCGGATCTTATTTCAGCGCTTAAAAACTGTGGATAGAATGATTGAAGAAATGTATCGGGCAGTTCGCCACCAGGAAATAATTTGGGAAAGGAAACAATTTTTTCAATATCTGTTAAAACTGGGGAATTATTTATAATATTGCTTTTATTTAGTCGTTCTTTTAAACTATTTTAAAAGTGGAAAACCCTCAAAAAGAAACTATGTGAAGACTTCAAAGAATTTCGATTGAAATAGAAAATAAATTGTTAGAACTGAAAGAAATAACTCTGAGTGATTTCAGTTTACTATTAGGTTTACCATTGGCATACCATTCTAAGATATCCACAGACGTAAGTGAATTGATATTTTCATCAATAAACATTTCTCAAAGCTATTCACAGATCAAAATAATCCTATGATACTCTAACCGCAATGCTGTTAAAAAATTAAAAAATCGCGCATTTCACCTGCCAATATTTTTGAATCAGCAATCATTCTTATGTACAAAAGTATTATCAATACACGTTGCAGGAGTAAACCAACACTGCAAAATTTGAAACTAAAATATGTATTCTTTTTTACTTTTGCTGGTGAGTTTCGCCATAACAAAAGGAATACGTGGAAATATTACAAAAGTACATATAAAATCATATCTTTTATGGTCGCATAGTCCTTAATTAGAACATCTGATGGTGGAAATATGGGATTAAATATTGAAAATTTATTGCAGACGTTATCATTGGGTCTACTTAAAAGAAATTGTATTGATCAGAAGTGATAGAGTATAAGAAATAAAAGAAATGATTTTAAAAATAGTTCCCAGATAAGTCGAAATATTTTAAATTCGTGGTTACCGTCATCAATATTGAGGACTCTGTACATAGCCCCAAGAATTTTCTAACTCATTAAATCCTTCTGATCTGCCGCTACATGACCTCAAATTAAATATTATTACCCCAATCATATTATACAATTTAAATCCAAAAAATATGTGAAATGGCATGAGGTTGTTGTTAAAATTTTAGTAAAACAACAGCCGATACCTCATCGTCATTCACATACAATCTTACCTATGGTAAATAAAAACAACTTACAAACTACTTATAGGTAATTTTTCGAACATTTTACAGTAACACTGTGGCTATAAAAATAAGGCTAAAATAACGGCGGGATTCCTGATGAGAAACCAGTATTAATCAGAAAATTTAGTATGTAATTAATATAACTGCCTATTAATACGTACATAAATTTTACATACGTTACATTACTAAATTACAATTATTGATATTCTGTACTGTGGTACGTGCGTTTTATATACGATGTAATAATAAAATGAAATTGATCTACATCACATAACTGGCAATAAAGATAAAAGTATTTATATTTAAACAGTTTTAAAATTATGATTTACCTTGGGAATATTCTCAACCGTCTCTAATATTTAATGCATTTTAATTGTCACGTAGAATGTCAAGAGAAATATAAAGTGGAATATTAGGTACGTTATCAAAGCATCATGAAATAAGGAAAATAACGCAATTACGCATTTTTTTTAAATTTAAAATGAAAATGCCTCAACATGTATATTTTATTCCGATAAAAATAAGAACTGTGGCAATCTCGCGTAAATAGCTTTCTTAGAGACGCGAGCGTGAAGCAGGTGGCCCTTCGAGTATTACCAGTGCCTGGGTAGATGGCGCTGCCCATGGAGAATCTATATCCGTAGATGGTGTTATAATAGAATATTGAATTCAAATTAATAAAATTTAGAAACTTGTTAAAAATATATTAAACATGCATTATAATATTTTTTTTATAATTTTAAAATAACATTTCATAAGATATAAGGATATCTTAGATTTAACAATTATAGTATTATAAAATGTAAAAATGTCAGAAATATTCCAAATGACTTCAAAAGCATGCTACAAGGATGTTTTGTAAATGACCTTAAATAAAAAAAGAAATGCATTTACAAGGAAAGAAAAGACATATATATATATGGATATTATTTCGTATTCGATGGTGGCAATGGAAGATATTTATTTTAAATTTTGGTAAAGCTTTGAATTCTAGTTTGTATTTTTATAATTATTACAGTATATGTTTTATTAGTTCGAAGCGTTTCCACCAGTGTTCGTTAAATTTTTGTGTAAGAATATTTGTAAACAAATGTATCATTATTTTAAAAAGATCGAAATTGTTGGTTTAAGCACAATATTTGGTGTTGAGATTGACATAGAGGGAATTTTTAAAATTTGTCCTTGAATTTTACATTTATAAATAATTATTTTAAATCTCCGATATTGTGTTTGTTTTGTACAGGTTACTTTATGATATAAATTGTAATTTTCAATTTAGCAATATTAACGTTTTGCTTGTGATAAAATTGGTAGATTAATTTATAAGACATTAAAAAGAAAACAATTTGGTGGCAGTTTAGTTAAAATTATATAATTTTGCTAGCATTATACGAGTAATTACATTTGCTTCTTAAATATGTCAAATGTTTTGCTCAATAGAAATAACTAGAATGCAGTGGGAGACTATTCTATTGGGAATGGGAAAGCAAAAGGAAGTGGATAGGTTAAGGAATTGGAAAAAGCTAGCTAATGAATCCATGATCTATACAAGTCTATCATATAGCATTTTGGTCATTAGATAATAGTCAAAGACCGATGAGTACAGTAAGTATTCTTATATTACATGAAATTTCATCACAGGGACTGTCTTTTATCCAATATCGGTTAATCTGAATAAAGTAATTACTGATTAAAGCCATGAAAATATGGATGATAATGATTTATTTACTGTATATTATTATCAATATTTTTATGGTAGAAGGTAATATCAAAGTAATTTACGAAAAATATATTATTATTTTATGAATAAAAATAAAACGACGACAAATAAAATTGAATAATTACTCTCAAATGCTTGTCGCTGCACTAAAATATTCAAAAACGTCCTACGTAATTTTATTGAGTTCATGTAATGGATCCTGGTGAATTTGAGAAGTAAAAAAATATGCTTTGGAGAATGCAATTAATAGCCTAGAAGATTAATGGGTTAGGATAGATACAAATCTAAAAATATAATATCAAATTTTATCTCTGACCGAAGTTAAAGCTAAAAATAGTTATAAAATATAAGAATTTCCCAATTGTTTATTTTGATTTTAATATGATTAAAAATAAATTAGTTGGGAAAATCATCTGATAGTGTTATACATGTTTACAATTTTGTTGTAACTCAGTTTAGACGTTGAAGTAGAATTTATTATAAATGATCAGTAAATATTACTTTATTAAGAAATAAGTGAAACGTGACTTTCCGCGATTTTATCACGGAAAATATGCGATCTGTAACAAAAATTAAACCTTGGTCATCAGATAAGTTGTTATAAATTTTAAAAGATGAAGTAGATAATAACATTCTTACAGCTACGGCAATTTGAATCCTATCACAGAATGTATCGTCGTGTAACCTGCAACACTATGAGCAGCATTATTTTCTATCAGAACAGGCAAAACAGACTATCTGTTTTGTAAAATTTTCTGATTGACTGAATGTCATGATTTATAACGGACTAGAGAGATAAAAACATGTAATTATTTTCATCTTCACGGCTACAATTTTTACATATCATCGAAACATTATTGATACATGTTTGTCGAAGAAGAGAATACTGAAATTGAATGATTTTTATATTTCGGCACCAACCATATTGTTGTCGGTTAAATGAAAAAAGTTCTCTAACGAACTTTTATTAATTCTACTAGTTAATAATTTTGAAATGCGGTACTGAATAGAAGTAACATGGAAAATACCACTTAAAGATTTTATAGATACGATTCAGCATTTGAGACGTGCAGGTCTTTTTGAATTAAAAAAATCAATATTCCATTAATTTTTTAAGCACATCTTCTAGGAAACATAAACGGGGACTCTTCACAGAAAGGGCAAATTTTAAATTATGATTATTCTTACCAAAATCACTGCTATTAAAAGTGTCAAATAATTTGTTAACATCTGAAATAAAATTTGCTGTGTATACAGTTTTTGTAAAATAACAGTTTTTGTTAAAAATGGAGTTTTAGAAAAGCAATAAAAAAACATTCATTGCTGCATACACAGTATCCTGAAAATTTGTGCTACGAGATTTATTTTCATCGAATTAAAACTAATTAGATATACATGATGATGGCTACTTTTTGGAAACGATTTTAACTTTAGGGGAGTATCAATACCTAGCGTTACCTCTTTAATATAGGAACATTTTGCAATATTAACTATATACAATAATTACATATACTTAAATTATTTCTAGGATATGTTAATAAATGACGCCGATAATAAAAGAAATATAATCTTAACATTGTTTAATATAAATATGGTTTATTGTCAAATTTTATTACGGAAGTTTAATTGCAGCATTGAATTTTATTATGAAAAACGTAACGTTAGAAAAACGTAATGTTACGGTTTCAGAAAAGAATAACTTATCAGAAAATCTTCAAATTATGTGGCAGTAGACCGATTACTCGATGACAGGAATTTTAATAATAATAGAATATAGTTTCAAACTGATCACATATATGGGATTATATAGCAGAGCATCGCTTAATCAACGTTGGTTTGTGAAGATCTCATGACGTGGGGCAGTTGAAATTGATTGAATGGAACTTAAATACATTTTTTAAATTTTTATTTAAAGTTTAGATTCTGTGAGCTGAAGTAATAACAAACAAACTTACATGTATAAAAATTTCATGTTCTTTTATTTTTTGCTCGCTGAAAATCAGTTGCTAACTGAACAGAATTTTTTTTTTCACTTTTTATACACCCTACCTTGTTTGGTAATTTTATATAATATTCCAGAAATCGTTTTATAATTGTTGGGTTTGTTAGTCGTCAACGTGAAAACTCCAATGCCTTTTAGTGGAAGAACACTTTTTATTGGCTAATGTAACAACTCAGGTTTCCATCAATTATTACAGAAAATATATAAAATGCTTAAAGAAGGTCTTCATAATATGCTACGAAGTGAGGGAATTGACATCTTGCTAGTATTATAGTTTTAATTATTACAAACTTGTGGAGTTTTACATTACAAATTAAATTTTAGGTAATTCATCCTAAGTAAATTTATCTGTCAAATAAAATTTATTAGCATTTTCAATAAATATCTGACGCGAATAGCAAATAAAACACGAGTTTTTCAAATAAAAGACTTTGTTCACACCAGTAGCGATGCCAACTTTTGTAAGGAATATTGTTGGTTATATCTTTTGCGGAGGGAAAATATCTATGTGGATCTGGTGGTAAGTGTTATGTGTATTGAGAGTATTACTTACAAAATTAATCACGCAATATGTAGACATAATGTAGATATAAATTGTAGACATATATTTATTTACCAGATGTTAAAAAAACGGCATTTTGCTTTTGGTTTAGAAAATATTTATACGGAAAAGATTATTTAAATCCAGTTTCTAATTATATATAAAAAATTAAATTTGTTTGTACTTTATACTTTGATACTTTTATAATTTATTATAAGAGAAAAAAAATACTCCTTTGAAATTTGCAATATTCTAAAGAAGTACCCACAGGCGATTTTGAAACGGTTACATATTCTGCGTTTTCGGTTTCTTAAAAAGTTGCACAATATTATGTAATTCTTATTCATTAGTCTTGTATCTCTTGTGTTTGAAATTGTTAGTTGCTTGCAAAACCTATGAATTAGTATAAAGGAGACGTAAATATTAATCCTGACGTGCCCAATGGTTGTACTTTGATTTACCCTAATAAATGTGCATAAATTAGAAAAAAACGTATATTTGTACACACGCACTCACATACACACACGGCACGTGTGCACGTGCTACTAGTATATTCAAATAATTATAACAAAATGTATTTGATAGAATTCCAATAATTTTTAACGAACGGTTTTATTATATATTTCGTCATATAAGTTCCTTATGTATATATCTGTAAAATAGAAGTTAATGCAATTATGATGAAATTGAAATCCTTACTCCCAACTCCAAAAAGTGGTTGTATTAAACAAACGAATTTCCAAACCATTTTTCAATCGGATTTTAATCTGGTTATAGCCTTTTTAAAGTTATTCATGCTCACAGATTATTTGTACATATATATATATATATATATATATATATATATATATATATATATATATGTATATATAAATATGATATGCAAAACTTCAATATACATTCGACTTCAGTTATGCCTTCAATTATGCAGAAGTCCCTTCATATATTTATTTGCAGTATCGTCAAAAGGCTCATTGTACGCGAATACAATTTTCATGCAAATTGTTAGATATACTCTGATTTAAATCTACCAGCACTTCCTTTGATATCTTGATATCAATAGACTAAAAATGGGTTTCCGTAAGTAGCTTAAAAATATTATTTACAAAAATCACATACTAAACTTGCCATGACTGTCTTTAATTTAAGATCTACGATTCTTTATTCTGTAATTCTTAAATATCTATAATTATTGATTAAATCAAGTAAGTGAAATAGTATTTCAAACGTAGGTATTTGCTTCAAAGTAACCAGCGCAATCTTTATCTCTTCCGTATAGTGTTGAAAAAACCTGAATACCCATTAAAATTGGTTTCGTACTGACAATTTTAGTTTCATATTATTTAAGATTATATTCTACAATCGTTTAAATTCTCCTGAACATCAAATCTAATGCATCATTCTATGAGCATCCATACACAATTTAAGATGTTAATATCTGGATTCAATATACGCGTCCTAATTTCATCTCAGTAGATTATGCTCTTACGTGCCTCTTCTATAACTTTGTTTTCTTCTTTTCCTCCGATGTCTATATCTCTTTCTGTCTTCCTTCAAATATGTGTTTATATGTATATTTATATTAAACTTAACTAATCACGTATATATTTTCTCACTTCGAAAAGCCAATTGCTCTACAATGCAATTGAATAAATGTTAAGTAGTCACTTATGTATAAGTGTACATTCAAGTTTCATCACTATCTAGACTAAATTTTCATTTGGTCTTCCTAGGATAAGCGTGTGTACTAATTACAACAATAATTAGATCACATTTTTATAGCTTTATTTTCTGGAAAAAACATTTACAATTATCTGGAGATCGTAAAAAAGCCAATGAAAAAAATCATGCTAATTGTATGACTGTTTTTAAAGAATCGTTAAAGAACAAATAACATTCATCTTTGTATATAATCCTGTAAAACCATCCGATACTTATGGAAGTTATTACTTATTAAAGGATCTAGGGAAAATATTGTACAATTTTGTGTTAATGTAAAAAGATGACAATTGTAGTCTTATATTATTTCACAGTGTAAAATTACTATGAAGTACCTATCTGAAAGGTTTAAACAATATAAGAGTTGTTTTTTTATTTATTGTCCACTTTTGGGTATTCGGTGATTTGTCAGTAGCAGTGTCTACAATAATTGGTAACAAATGATGAGTTACGTTTGCGACACTGTTTCTATATAGGTGGATTTTTTTTGTTTAAAAAAATTAATTTAAAAATCACTGTCGTAAAATCGTAATTTACATTATATGTAAATGGAAAATTCATTAAGAAAGGGATGTTGACAAATTACATTTATTTCATGGAAAACACAAATGAACAAGATCATATTTATACAACAAAATCAGAAACCATTAGTAACGTCAGACTAAGAAGTTAAAATTAAAAGCGACTTTTTAATTTATGGACATAACATTTTCTAACATAATGACATTTAATGATTACAATTTAATAGTTCAATTACTGAAATTCAATCTAACTAGCGACATGATTCCCTTTATCTAGAGCCAGAATTTAAAATGCGCATTAAAATGAGTTTGCACCAGATGGTTCATTCTACCTTTAGCCGAAATGAAAAGCGTCTTCTCTTCGTTGCTTCAGCTCCTTTTTATTCCTCATGCAATTTCTTTTTAATTCTTCCATCGAAAACAACTGCCTTTGGCTGAAAATAAACCGTATATCCGAATGCTGGCTTCTGGTATGTCTTTGCGTATTGGTACATTCGTGTTGACGTCCAACATGGTATCTTGTACATCACCCCTAGGCTGACCTGCAGGAACATTTTCCGTCGTCTTAGACGATGTTGGCAAAATTTCTGCAGCTTCAGCAAAAACTTCACTTCGACTCGTCGATTGTTGCTCAGACGGATCTGTAGATAGTTTACTTTTATTAATTCAATATCTATTTATGAATATCACAAATTTACAAATTTTATATTTCAACGTATTTTCGCACATCACTTGAATGAAAAAAAAAGTCCAAGGGAAAGTTTCTTAAATGAATTTTACAATTTGTAATTTTAAAGGTGACTAAATTACAAACTAATTTTGTTTGTAATACTGCTTCTTCAGTATTAAACAGAAATTCGAAAAAAATTCATTTCAAATAAATCAATCTAAAAACTTTCGGTGCTCCGTTACTAAATTAATCGATTTCTAAAAACACTATACATAAAAGACTAATTGTACACTTATTTAACTCGATCATATTACACACGTTGTTTACCTGGATTGATTGAAACGGGGTCGATTTAGATGTTGCTAATGACTAATTCCTACTTCATCTTGGACGAGAGTATAGATCTTATGAAATCTAACTACAGAGACTTAATTTGTTATCGCTAGCTGCATGGAGAAAAAGCACTGATCTATTATATTTATATAAAATCAGACTTCAACACTCAACTCAAATTCCCTATACCATTACGGAGATTATTCATACTACAAGTTTATAACAATAATACTACTTTTTATAACCCCATAAAATAATAGATGTAATGATTTTATAAAGAAAATGTTTCCCAACATCCGTCCTTGGATATTTTTTAAACGAAATTATTAATATATGGAAAGGAAAACAAAATATAAATTCTATCGTAATTGGTTTTAATTTATAAATTAAAACCAGTTGCGAGAGAATTAATGTTTTGTTCATTATGTAGAAAATAATATAATTCTAAGTTAATACTAATTTTAATAATTGATCAATACATTTGGTAATACATATAATTACACAAGTAATCTTCGAAAATGTATACACAAATGCCCCAACCATTTCGTGCACACATAATTAGAGTTATACCATAGTTTTAAACTCTGTTCTTATCATTATACATCTACGTGACTGTAACTTGTTTTTCACTTGTTTTTTTTCATTATAGACATGACCAATTGTTTTTACCCTTTCATTATTATATCCATAGGTATCTCGGCATTTTTTTCATCTTCACCTTTGTTCCGTCGATGAGTTTATTTTCAATTATATCTTTATGAGAGACAAATACCTTCACTCTGTTTACTTGTTGTTCCATTTTCTTGTACTCATTTTACTACTTTTGTTGAACGCAATACTTCCAGCCAAAACAAACTTCGCTTACAACTGTCAGTAAATAATTCGATATGCCAAAGACGTGCCTGAAATAAGCCGATTACACTTTTTTTAACGCTCTGAACTTCGTACGGTCTAAACTTCTGATTTTACTATATTATACTAGGTTTTATACCTAATACCGGGCGCTATATATGAAAGTCGATTCATAAGCAGTACACTCCAAAAAATTGTAGTAATATAATTTTGGAAACATTTTGAGAAATTTACATCATCACTAAATACAGGATATGACATTTTTGCCGCAATCGTAATTTTAGCACGACTAAGTGTATTACTTGAAAAAAAAACATTAATAAAACTCGGTTACTTCACTTTCAAATTTTTAACGATATTAAGTAATAAAAATTGTTCTTATGTAGATGTAGGTTGAGGGTTGGTAACAAAAGCAGACAGCATACAAATTATTTAAATATTTACTAAGATGTTAATCAAGTATTCAATATAGAATGTGGTGGTAAAGAAATTAAAGAAAGTATAAATAATACTACATCGCGTAGTTTCATTTAATTGTGAATTTTAATCAAAATTAATTTACTAAAGAGTTTTTCGATAGACTTTTTGATTAATTTTGTTAACTATTTTCGTTTTAAAAAACATTATCCCCAGTTTGTATATCCTTGTATTTTAACACTGTTCCATAAATCTGGCACGAATTGAAGAATTAATCTCGAATTACCATTTTGTATTTTTAATACTTGTTAACTTCCAGTCCTCAATCTGCACTGTGAATTAGCTTTGGTTAAACCTAAAACCCTTTTCAGTACCAAGTTCATGATTATGATTCACGACTTTGGGCTGATACATAATGACATCCACTTCAAAATTCATTGATTCATTCTCTATGATCGTATTAAAGATATTTTTCCAAAGATTACATAAATTTATTGGATTTTGATTAGATTTCGTTTTACAGTTACGGATAATTATTGTAAACACTCTCGTGAGAAATCTTGTATCTGACGAAAATCAAAGAATAAATACTATATTGTTATATATGAAGATACATTATTGCAGTCTTTTTGATTATCTCTTTATGTTGCTTTAAATGTACTTCCCCTGATTTGTATGACGAAAGTCCTATTAAACGCGCACTTTATGAAGATTCATCCTGGATTTCAAATTTGAACCAGGATTAATTAAATACTTTGTGGTCCTTAACCATGGACCATCATTTTTTGGTATTGACTTTCTCCTCGATTGACATTATCGTATCGACATTTTTTTGATTGTCTGATGTTTTGGTGATTTTAAATATATTGAATTTTCTTAATTGAATAGGTACTTCATCTTATTCTTATCTTTTGTAATTTTGTTTCACGTTGTATTCATGGTTTTTAATTAATTTGTCCAGCACTTTCTTTTACCCTGTAATTTGGTTAAGACACCAAAGTAAAAGAATGATAAGTCTTCCCCAAATTGATAATTTTCACATCTCATTCGAATAATCATTCATCTATAAGATAAATATTGGTTCAATAGCTTTATCAGTAATAAATTATCCTTCTATAATATTTTGAGATGTTCCTTCTCATAATTTTTTTTAAAAAAGATTCTTGATTCTGAAAGATGGTCACTACTTTCAATGAGTGGCAATTGAATACGCCTTCACATAAAATTCGTCATTCTGTCTTAATTAATTGGTAACAACATATTTAAATAACTTGCAAATAAGAAGCTGATATTGTATAACTTTGTTGCTTGCAATTAATAATGAAATTTAGATATCTTCTTCAAATTTGAATCAGTTACACTTATAGTTAAGGAGCTAATAATAACATTGTTGTGTGTATTGCCATTGTTGAATATTTATAATGATTATATATACAAATTAATAATATGCATCAACTTAAAGTGTTGTTGATATTTTATTGAAATTAATTTAAAAACTACAATGAAAAACGTTTTTTCTCATCTCGTCTCATTCTTATATATTTGATTTTTGTTCTCATATACTTTATTTACAAATGTATATATAAAAATTTAAAAACTAACAAGATAGAAAAAAAAATATATGCAAGAGAAAACTACGTTATAACCTACGATACTACGTTAGGAAAACTATTTGTTCTCATTTTTTTAAAACTTAATATCATTAAAACTAAATATTATTCCTTATATGATTTTACGTATTGTAAAAATTATTACTGAGATAGAAAAAAATGCAAGCCAAAATTGGTTTTTAAAAACAATCTGCGGAAAAAATTAAACAAATTGCTAAGAAATTTCTATAAAAATAAATGTTGTCTAAAATTCAAATTGCAAGCACAAATTTTAAATGAAATTAGACTATTTTTGTTATAATTATATTATATAATACTTCACTAGCACAAATTATTGAAAAAAATTAGCGCAAATATTTGAGAATAATTAAATATTGACAATAGAAGTTGAGCAACGTCGTTGAAGTGCAATCATATTTTTTTTACTATCGTTTCAACCATAATTATAAATTATATAATATCGAACTATCATCGTTCGAGTAAGTCAATCTCACTGAATAATAACTTTCAAAATATCGAATAATTCATACGACTCTTAATTCGAGGACGTTTACTTAATCCGAGGGAAATCGTTGTCAAGTTCATTGTGACAGAGGAGAGGTATTATTCCTATATGAGAAATAAAAAATTCATAAAATATGTAGCATAACCATGTTTTATTTATAATTTAAATAAAAAATACATAATATTAAGCATACTATATACTACCGTTATTTATAAGTTTTGGTTTTGGATGACATACTTGATTATGCCTACCCTTTAGACCATACTATTAAGTCATGTCAGGTTCGTGCAATAATTCCCACATTTTCCACATTTCAAAAATTACATCGAAAAATATATATTTCAAATAATTAAAACACAAGTCTAAATAAAAAAAGAAGTGTTAAAATCATATCCACGAAGCGACCTAAGACAACGTCAATGTACAATGACATGAATATACAATGTCAGTAAAGAAATCTTGTGCCTCGCTACTTATTTACCGCCAATTTTTTTTTCCGTTAATAAATTTTGCCACGTTCAATTCTCAGAGTCTAATTGGTATAGCGTAGGATAAGTTATAATAAATAAAATATGATTATTTATGACATTTATTAGAAGGAGACAAAGCACTGACATAAATTGACGCAAAGACGAATAACTGACATAACATTCAAAGGGGTAACTTCAGTATCATTCGACCTAATTGTTATGAAACCGCATCTTGAAAAATAAGGAAGTGTACTAAAACGTTTTGTTAATTAAATTTTTTAATAAAATTTGGAATAAGTTATAAGAAATGAAACCAACATTTGCCTCATTAATTTGGCGAACATACATTCACACATATATACAATTTTAAAGTAACTTGTACCATTGCTGGCCAATCCCTGTGTTCAGTTATTTGTCAGCAATTACTGAAACGATTTAATTAGAATACATCTATCAAGTTATAAAACAAATATAAAAAACGACTTGCACTGACTAGCTTTAACGAAATCGGATTTCTTACTAAAGGCGTTTTTCAAAATAAAAGCTATATTTCTCATTCTTCACTCATAGCGGTTGAAAAATATTTTTTTGAGTGAATATAGTAACTGTTTAATGATGTTATCGGGCTATAAAACCACAATATGAATTTAGTAACCTTGTTCTAATTAAACTAACAAATCTCTCTTCTCAGTCATGCATTCTTGACAGAGTGGTCGTGGTTGCGCCGATTTGCTCCGGTGCTTTAGCAATGTCTCTTCATTTAATTTGGTCCGTCCATCGACTAAACACATTTTCAAGCAGTAATTATACATATTTAATACAAATATTAAGGAACATTTCTTTTGATATTGTATTTACTACAATAATAATTTGATACCGTCTGAAGCGAGTGAGTTAATAGTCAATAAAAGTTACAGCTATGATTGCTTAACGGTTTGAATAACCTTATTCTTGTGTACCACACCAATGAAATGTGCTTTATCCTTCATTTGTAAACACCTAATATTTCTCAAGCCCAAACCATTATAAATAAACGCAGAAGTATTCCGGCTATGTACCATCTTAGAACTTTATTTATTTGCATAAATGACCCACTTTAAAGATGAAATAGAACGAAAATATCTTGGGAAATAAGAACAGTTTGAAGAACCAAAGTCGTAACAAAGTCAGTTCGCTAGATTGACTATCACGACTAACAAAATTGACTACAAGAGAGGAAACACATTTTAATTTTTTTTAAAGTTACTTTTGAATTTAAAAAAATATGATATCAAACATACATGTTATTCGACAATATGTATACATATATATATATATATATATATATATATATATATATATATATATATATATATATATATGTGTATATATATATATATATTTTTTTCTTTTTATTTTTTTTTTTTAGATTTAATATTCTTTAATTTCATTAGAAGAAAAAACGGCCTGACAAAATACATGCTTTTTTTCTGTCTCAAACGACTACAGATTCATTAACTTCATTAATTGAACGAACACAAGATTCATTAACTGAACCAACTCAAGCTCCAACACAATTAGAATACCCAGAGTCATGGATTTCTACTGAAACTGGTTTGTCAAGTGCTTTTAATGATTCTGATTATTTCGATTTATTTTGAATTTAAATTTAATTTGCATCCATTTGATAAATTAAAGTAAATCTTTGTTTTTACTTACCTTGTAAATTAATTGATCATATTAATATTTACTTTAATTTTGCTAGTTCTAATTGTAACAAAACATGGAAAAGCACGAATTAATGATTAACCTTAGTGTTAGAAATAGTTTTTGTCCAGGGAAACACAAGGAACCATATAAGCATCCGTACTAGTTAAAAAATGTTTCAGACAATGCAATAACTCGTCGAATGAACGTGCAAATATTCTTGCAGAATTAACAAAAAAATCGTGGGTCCCTTCCCTTAAATATTTATAAAATATATTTAATATTTCTCTGTACTGCATTCTTGAACTAAAAGCATCCTTTAATACCCAATATTTTCTTGTCTTTTTTTTGAAGTTAGTAACGTTAATATTGCCATTGATTTAAGGTTAATTCCGCACGAACGTCCAAGAAACACGTTAATGTAAATTACTGAGCTGAGTTTCCAAGTCCAGTTACTAATGGTAACCAGTCGTTAGGGCGAAATATGCATTTTACTAAATGAGATATTTCCAAGTCTTGATATAAAATGTAAAGGTTGATACAAATTATTAGGTTATGCTGATAGACGTTTTGTTAAATATCCATGGGGATATTTTTAATTTACTTATTTTTCAACTTATTTAATATATTGTTATTTGGGAAATGATTAACGAATATGCTGTAATATAATTTTTCAATTAACCAAAGCCTTAAGTTTTTAAAATATATAATTCATTGCTATATCATAAACTCAAATTTTATTGGAAAAAAATTAGAATAAGAAATTAAGTTTATAATAAACTAATAAAAATATAACGTCTTGTTCTATTTAAAAAAAAAGATCTGCTTTAAGTGGAAAAAACTGGAACAGCAATGGCGAAAAATACAACTTATTCATTAAATTTTTGAATGTGGATTCAATAGCAATTTCCTGATCGTATAATCTAATTTTTTTCACATTTTTGAAGAAAAATAATGAATTGGGGTATTATGCTTGCGACTAAGAAGAGTGATAAGATTGTTTCGCCAAAGTTTAGGGTCTTGCTACCTAAGGCTAAAAATTATATATTACAATATCTAAAAATGTTGTTATGTGATACACTTATACGTATCAAAAAATGTTGTTACCTAGTACCAAATGGAAACCATTTTAGAATACCTAACACCAAATGCAAACATCACCTGTTTAAGTATTGAAATAATTTTTATTTCTAAAGAAACTTCTTATTTTCATCAAATATACCTATTATTTTTAGGATCTTCCGGAAAAGTTTCACAAAAATAAATTTGATTAAAAATACCAATACGTTCTTGAAATATACCAATGACACATAATGTATATTTATTTGTCAATGAGCTATCAACTTTCAGTTGATTCATTAAAAATCTATGTTTCTATTACAATTTATCTTATTTTTTTTGAAGGCATTAACAAATTATTTAGCACATTTACTACCACACGAAAGTCATAAACTCTTTTCCCAATCTTTTAAGTGTTTGTACTACTTCATAACTAAATAAAAATACCTAGCAATTTTTCGCTATTATTATTTACAAATATCCTGTGTGCAATTAATTAATATAAGCAGTACGATAGCGCGTCTTAGTTGATAAACTTTTCCGCACGCCACATTCATATCAGTGGAAATACTGAGTTAAGAACACACTAGCCTCTGATTAAATTGAGCTGAACCAGGTTGTCAAATCCTTTTATAAGTGCACTAATTATGACTAAAATGTACATAAAGTCCGAGGAAGAACAAGAACCTTTGTGCTTCTTATTGACGCATATAACAGTCAATACATACGATAGGTTCTCTCTTCAGTATTGCCGCAGTAATTATTTTCTTTAAAATATACATTTGCTTTTAAATATAATAATATACATTTGCTTTTAAACTGAACGGAATTTCTAATTCTTTTTCGTTAAGTCCTTATTTATTCGTTTCTCCACTTTGGTAATTTAAAAAATAAGCGTGTGCTGTCAAATAAAAGTGCATGACAGCCGTATGGGCTAACTAGTTTAGATAGGCTTTCAGACTTTTTTAGTAAAAGGCTTAATCTCTTCAAGAAAATAGAATTGTTTTGCTACTAAATGACCATGAAGTTAATTTACACTATGTAGACATTTGAATAAAAATAGAAACGCCCTAACGGATAATATTTCAGGATAACGATATTTTAACTGTTAATATTGAAAATAGAAAAATTACATATTTGTGTATATGTAATTCGTTGGTGATTATAGATAATATGTATTGATGTGAACAGGTAATAATGATACAGAAAATAAATACACATGTTTGGGTACCTTGTTGGATTATCAAGCATATTACCCAAATATATGTAAATAAGTTTCATGCAAACATCGGTAATAGTAGTATTGTTAAAGAATAGCCCTCTAACAGTGCCACTAGTGACTCACTTGGCTATGTTGGAGTTTGACAAATACTTTAGAAAAAATGTTTATAATTAAAAAAAACCGCAAGTTCAGCTTAGTAGCTGTGCATAAAATTGTATAGTGGGATGCATATGTAATAAATAGTCCTTGTTGTCGTTTTCACGGTCACGGTGGCGATCATGGATCCGGTAAAGCGAAGGTTGCCATGAATTACCGAATTATGGCAGGCTACCATGAACGACTTAACTTGTATATATGCAATATTAGTATACTGAAAGATTTCTTATAAAGCGTAATGGAGGTGGAATGGAGATGGATCTAGATAATATAAACCAGCATATTCGAAGTCTGTCGGAAGTCCAAAGAAAGAGCCGGTGCATAGTAAGTCCAGAATCGAAAAAACTACTTTTTTTAGACAAAAGATAAAATACGGAATAGGTTTTTCGGGAAACAAAATTGCCATAATAACATGTTGGAGATAATAAACGTATCGATCAACGTCTATAAACTAATTCAGAAGGTCGTATAACCATATGACACATATTGACAACGTGATCGAAGCCGTTCTTATAATATTTCCGTACTAATTTCTAAATTCTGAAAGCCATATACGATCGATGAATATCTCATTATACCGGCTGTAAGTAAAGTAATACACATCATTCTATATAAAGCAGCTTCCGATATTATGGAAAGAATTTCACCGAGTATATTAAGAAGAAGAATTGAGGAAATGGCTCAGGATGTTGATTTTTTTTTATGTTATTATTTAACAATCACCCAATTCTCTACATAGCTGGACCAATCGACTTTGCCGAGAGAAGAAGCTTTAATTTTCGCGTACCTAAAATTTGTAATTTCAAATTTAAATTAACAAAATTGTTAAAGAAAAAGATATAGAAATACAGAAAAAGATACACTAACATAGGAGTTCGATACTTATCTAATGGCGGAGGTTTGGATAGATTTTGTAGACTGTTTGGTTCAGAATTACAGTTCATAGAAAATAAAGAATATGATTTACGACTTCATTTAATTAATTCCAAAAACGACTTAGCTTACTTGACTTAACTGATTGATTTGAGCTCATTCGTCAAATTTAATAAAAAAAAAAACCAAAAAAATATGATATTCGTACAGACCGTTTTATATTCACTTTGCAAAAACAGAGTTGAATCAAAATAAAAAGAAAAATTATAAGATTGAGTTGATTGTAGTTTCAATCATTTCTGTCAAATATATTTTAATTGTTTTCCGTAGTTATAAAGAGTTTTGTTGTAATTCAAATTTCAATAATTAATTATTTTGTAACAAACAAATTGTTTTAGATAACGTCTCTTTGAAAATTTACGGTAAATTTAGATGTCATTTTCAAAATCCTGTCATATTTTTTTTATTTTTTGTTTGATAATTTTTGAAATTGTGACGGGAAATAACGTTTCTTTAAAGATTGGAAATTATGCTAGAAAGAAATTAACAGTATAAAAATAAATGCTATATTATTGAAAATGCATCTCAATAAACTTTCTCTTGGCACTTAAAATCATAACCCAATCAAATTTTCTTTTCTTTCCCTACTTAATCCAAAAAGTCAAAAGGATATCAAAGTTATGTGTATAATGGAGCAACTATTTCCTTTACCAAAGCCAAATTTAAAATTTCCAAGGCTACGAGAATAAAATGCTTATGTTCAATAGACAGACTGCCAGAGAAACCCATTTGGCTGATTTTGAAAAAAAAAAAATTTTTTTTATTTATTTCTAATTAACTAAGAAACATGGTTAGTAATATTTTAATTATAAATTTTAATAGTTAAAAAAATAGGTAAAAATAAAATAAGCCTCCAAAGTGTGATAAAAAACACATTTACGCATACATAAACGTTTAATAATAGTCTTTTTCATAATATAATTATATTGCCTGGTATATAATTAACAAGCTTATAAAAATCGTGAATTTTTAAGGAATTATGAGATTTAGAATCATCGATTTAGTTTTCCGATAAACCTTCGGCAAACTTTTAGTAATACTGCTTTCTTCATTATTTTCACAATAGCAACTTCAGAGGTGGCTTCATATATTAAGTGGATATTTTCAATAATGTTTCTGGAACCAACTTGGATAAAATTGTTAAAAAAATAGTTTTGAAATCCTTGTAAGTCGCCCTTTTAATTGATCTCCCTAAAGTGTATTTATTTATTTAGGTTTACCTACAGAATTAATTAAAATATATTTAAATGACTTAAAAATACCTGATTCATAGTTTTATGCAAAAGAATTACACAAGTCATCAAGAATATCTAGCATATCTTCTACAAACAAAAGTTCATGCATTATTAACACATTAAAGATTTGTGGGTGATAATTAGGTATTCAAACTTATTTATTGAGATTATTGATTAAAAATTTAGTTAAATGTGGATTGAAACTGTTTTAGTGAACCTGATATATCTAGGCTTATGTGGTGGTTGTTTAAAACTCTCACATATCATGGAAATAAGCAAGGATATCCCCAATTTTTCCGATAGCGGATGCATTCGAATGGAATGAAGCTTTTTATTTTAGTATTGAGCCAAGACGCTATGAATCTAATCTTTTCAAGTAGGTATGGACAATTAATAAGTTTTATTCTTAGTATGGAATTTAATGAAGCACATGAAATAAAAACAAAATCGAGTATTCACCTGCCCCTTCCAAAATTTCAATATAAATGGTTTTGGGTATATGTGAGTTAATGGAAATATCACCGCTATGAAGATAGATAAAGAATTCTTTCAGGAAATAAATAATTTATTCCAATAACATTTGAATACAATAATAAGAGTCAACTTTATAAAAAAGACATTACAACAAATATTAACGTATTCCGAATCTCAAGTTGAAAGTTCTACGCAAAACCGTATCAGCAATTGAAACGGGAAATCAATGAACAAAACAGAGCGCAATCCGTCGCATGTACGTAATTCGTATAATGTTTAACCATGCAATTGAGGATCACCAAAATGGTAGAAAATTGTGTGCTTGGAAATTATTACATAAAATAATAAATGACCTAATTACGTGATGAAACACGCACAAAGTAGAGTTCCTTAATCTTCGACATCTTTTTAATTCGTTGATGCAAGTTAATCGAAATAATTTTATTTGAAAGTTTTATATAAATACAAGTGTGTAAATTTTCTTCTTAATTTTTCAAAAGTGGAATTAAAAAGATAGGTTATTATTAAACATTATACATTATTTCGAAACCTAATATTGCACAAATGGGCCTTAAAATGGCAAAAATTATTTCAACTACGAGTAAACTTTGTACTAGCCCTGTTCCATACACACTTACGTACACATCAATATTTAACGGTACATATAATGGCATATATACTAGTTTATAAAACATAATCCTTTCGTGCGGAAATATAATGGTTTTTGATTTAAAGAAAACAATTAATTCCTTTGAAAATCCTAAGTTTGGTGGAGCGTATTTTTCACAATGTAAAAACGTCGCTTAGTCTATCTTCACAGAAGTAAAATATCGTGAATATCTCAACTGTAAGACTTAGAATCATTCGTATTGGCTTCCAGTAAACTTTTAGTAAAATTCTAGTAATAGTATATTTTTTCATAATTTTGACTGCTAACTTTCGTAGATTGGAGGAGGACATATTTTTTGTGAACTTTTTCGAAAACGTATCTCTGGAGCTATCCTATGGAAAATTCTTAAAAAAATAGTATTGGAATTATTATAAGTTTATGCTTCGATCGATGTACGATGTATTAAATTAAATACAAAAATAAATTTAAAAAAAAATTATACAATTTTGCATAATTTATTTTTGCTCTCTAAGAAATATTTACAGGTATTAACTATATAAATATACGGGAGTTTATATGCTTTATTATGACCATAAATTTTAAGTTCCTATGTATTTTCGTTTCGCTTTTTTGAAAAAAAAATGGCTGTGACAAACGAACGGACACGCGAGTAATATTATATGGACACCATTCTTTTTTCTTTTTTTAAATAAGGAAATTAAATTGTTGTTTTTAAAAACCTATCCAGAGACGCTCGATGTACCCGATGAAACGCACAACAAAATATTTTCTCCATTTTACATGGCGGCAAATCATTTCCTTATAGTTGCTACGTTTATTTGAGATTGTATGAAATGTAATTGCAAAATTTCACACAGGCTAATGAAAAATTGTGAAAATAATCACACTGTGGACGAAAGGATGAGCGGATGAGCACGTCAGTTCGTTCGTCGTGACGGAATTATAAGAGTTCCTCATTTCACTACGTCCACATCCTTTCTTATCAAGATCATTTCTGCACTTGCATTACGCATGCAACTACTGCACTAATTTTATTGAAATTTCTGTTTTTGTTTTACCAGCTAATCACTAAAGCTCCCTTCTTCATCTCCAAGTTCGATGTACTGGATATTTCCCTTGAAGAAAAAAAAAAATTTTATGTGTTTATGTAATTCAACCACAAATAGTCCTTTCTGATAAACAAAGTTTCTTAAATTCGAAGATCTATAATCCTATGGCATACAGATTGTAAGATGGATTTGAAAGAATTTTAAGTCATCACAGTTATTGCTGAAAATCCGAATAATAAAACCCCTTTGCAAGAACATCAGAAATATTAATAATTGATTAAACTTTAGTTTTTTGCATTTTACGGTCAGATAAGATATTAATTAGACGATGAGTCTAGTGAGTGAATACTCCTAAAAGTAATATTATATACTCTGTGCCTAAAAGTAAAATAGCCTCATGTTTCGTAAGTAGGAGTATAAGGTTACTAAAAAGTCGGTAAAATAAAATGTTTGTACTTTAATGAACAAGATGATTATTTTTATTTTTAATGCTTCAGCCAACTGAAAATGTATTTCAATCGTAATAAACAAACTTTGTTTTACTTGGGTAACTAAAACATAATACTTAGCAAATCTCAATTTCCCCTCACGGTCGGTAGCGCCACAAACTTTCAGCCGGCAAACAAAGAGGACCACGGTGAGCGAAGCCGCTCGCGACCTTTGACCCTCGAAACTCTCGAAATAAATTTGTACCGTAGCTACTTTTGACCTCACCATACTATAAGAACGACTTCAATAAACTTTTAGTAAAGCGGCCATATTGAATTAAAACTGGGCTTCAATTTCCGCAATTGAAACCGATCAGATCGAGGGACGTAAATAATTTAATTTGACAGCAACAAACTTCCATCTGATGAAATAATTTTAGATATTCTTACGCATTTCATCGTTTTCCTCGGTAACTTGGATTAAAAAAAAAACTTTTTGGCTTTTAAGTTGCTTTTAACAGAAATAGGCAAATTATTTCAATATTTTATATTGCACTGTGCTATCGGTTTTAGCTACACATATCAACTCAAGATGTCAACTCAATTCAACTATAATTGACCTCAATCTCAAGATTTGTGGAGGAGGCTACATTCAATTACAGCTGGATATTTATGTTCCATGAAAGCAGGTGAACATGTTAATAAATTGACTCAGGGGAAGAAGAAAAATAACTCCAGGATTCTAAATGTATTGCCTTTAAATGCACTTGAAAAATACATTTTACACCATTTATTTTATTTATAGTCAAATAAACGGTGTAAAATATATTTCTTAGTTACAAGCAATTTTCTTGGAAATTGATATCTTAAACGCCTTTGTTAGTGTCTATCAATAAACTCTTGTCTTAAAAAATAGAGATTAATATTCCTTTTCCAACTTTTATTGATTATGTGAAAGGTTATATACCACTGGTTATTAGAAACGTTATTTAAACATTTAAACAGAACTTTAACGTTTAAATTTAAAAAAAATCAAATATTTTTTTTTTAATGAAAATTATTCTAATAATTAATTAAGGGAATCGAGTTATATATTTGATATGATAACTTAATAAATGTAAATCATATGAGTAAGTAAAAAGACGAAAACAAGACATTGACTGAAGTTAAGTATTTAGAGTCATTAAGAAACCTTCAATTATTTCCGTTTTCCTGAATTTGCATATATTTGCCGATGTTACAGACAAAGTTCGTTTTTCTTTTATCTATTTAAAAGTAACCTGCAGTTTAAAAGGTACACCAAGTCTTTTTAACTAGTTACCTATATATATTAAATGTGGAATAATAAGGCAGTTACAGTATGAAAGTAACAGTTATAAAATGGCGTCGATCAAGCAATATAAAATGTCAAAATTTCGAATAATGCTCATGACTGAATTGAATAAAACCTGTAAGCAAAAAAACTGAAAAATCCAAAAGAATATTGGTTGAAAGACATGAAATCTGTAATTAATAATATGTAAACAGATATATAAAAAATATATATGTAGCTAAGAATATTAAGTGAAACCAACGGATAACTAAGACTCCCTCTTTCATCCCAAGAGTTACAATTAATGATTTTTAAAATGAAATTAGTGGCAAATTAATAATCGTTGTAATTGAGAAATTCAAATTTTAATTTTATTTCAATATATGTAAGGAAAGCAGAAAACTACATTTATTAACATTATACTTAGGATAATGTATGTTTAAAAGTACACCAAGTTCTTCGAGGTTTTATATTTTCAGATATATACTAACGAATTGGTGAAAAATATATACCCCACCTTCCTTAATTTCCAAACTTAAACTGTTAAATTAAAAAAAAAAAAACCATGCGAAGGTTGATGAAAAAAAATATAGCGATGATTCTAGATGCCATTATTTTCGAAATTTTTCCCATGTTTTTTATATTTCATTTCATTATATCATAAGAAGCCGTTTGAAATGATGATCTACATGATAAATCATGTGGATATCAATTGAAACGGCTTCGTGAGGAAAGTACACAAAAAATCAAAATTTTAAATAGCTAAAAGTATTCTAAAAAATAACAATAATATATCCAAAAATTTAGCATGTCGCCAAGAATTCAACCCATGTTTATCGCTAAAAGCACCACAGTTGTTGAAAAAGCAGTCTAAATAAGAATGAAAAAAAAATAGATTTTCAGGTAAATATTACAACTCAATTCTTGATATTATGCTAACACATTTTCGGTAAGTTTAGCATAGTTGTCACTCTTCTTATTTCCAATGAAATTATTTACCACAAATCAAAAATTGCCCCAGACTTTTTTTTACTTTCTAAAACAGAATCAAAGTTATCATGTTTAAATTAGTTTCTTACTTGAAGACCATCGAATCTATCTTCTTTGATCTTAGTTTCATTTAATATTAAAAATTTCTGGCGTAGGTGAAAAAATCAGGTGGTAAAAAGCAGCTCCATTTTCGTTTATAGCTTTTACCAAATTTTTCATAAGGCCCAGTGCAATAGTAACTATAGGATATTTTCAATATTTTTTTTCCCAAGTTGAAATGACTGACGGTGACCTTCTTTTATAATACACTTTCTGATCACGATTGTCCTTTTCGCAAATAAAATAACAAAATTTTGTGTAGCCTAATCACAGTCTAAGAAAAAGAGTTACGACTTTCAAATCGCAAATTTGCCATTTGGGTTCATCATACTTAATGTGGAGTAAAAGGTTTTTCATATTTTCATAACACTCTTTCATATGGACCGCGTGACCAATAGGAATCGAAGGTAAAATATTTCGGTTACGTAACATAACAGTTCCTAAACTTAACTTAGAGCTCTATACTGAAAATCTCCATTTTTTCTGCTTATTTGTAATGTTACGAGTTTCCATTAAATCACTGACATCTTTTTAAAAACCAAACTTTCAGCCATTTCAAAATATTGCGTCAACTCTTTTTACCTAGTACGGAAATATGTTGTAGTTATATCACTTTATGAAAGGTCCCATTGTTGCAGTCTCGAGCTTCGAAGTTCTGCTTTGTTCTTTAGCAATTCTGAGTCCTTATAATATAATTTAATTCAACTTGCGTTATCCTGTGTGACTGTAATTATGTGATAGGTACGTGTTTTGACATTCATTAGGTTCATATTTTGGCATTGAGGAAATTTATAGTAAACTATTTGTGATTTTATCTTCATTATCTTTTTCTCGATAATTTCGTAATTACGTCGTTATTTTCTCAAAACCGTAATATATGGATTGTTGTAGAAATGTGGAACTCATTATTTATACTGGTATTTTGTGTCTTTTTTACAGTAGTAACAATAGACTTTCTTTATAATAGGCTATATAGAATACTTTTGTTTACTAAATATCACCTCACCACAAATGTAACAAAAATTGTCGAGATTATTAATACATTTTTGAGATCTTTTGCCGTAAAATATAATTGATTACTTATAACTCTCTTATCACTTAGCAACATAGAACAGAACACTAAAACACTTTATTTTTAACCCTCGATGCAAACTAAGTAAATATCAACATTCTCAAGTTAAATGAGGGTGGAATAGTTAAATTCTGAAGATATCAGGTATCGTAAAAACTTAACCTAGTAAATAACTTTTTATTTGTCAACTCGTATCCAATATGGGCAGACAAGAAGAAACTAGTTAAAATTATTTCGGATGTTTTTCCACTATGGGCTAATGTAACATAACTAGAGATGTTAAGCAGGCGTGGCACGTGCGTCAGTTTTGTGTTCCGCATATCAAATATTTTTTTTCCGCAGGGTGACGTATGCTTTAGCTGTAGGTCAAGTGCAGTAAGTAGTAGAGCTCGGTTGTTCATTTTTCATTTGTGCTCAAAATTGTACTTTTGTGCCATAATTCCGTGCAAAAATAAAAGCTAGCAAAAGAACGTAACCAATAAGTTAATTTGAATATAGTTGTCGGATTTTAAATAAAAACGTTAATGGTAACAAAGTTACCATTAACGTTTTTATTTAATTTTTGGGTTTAATTTAACCAATGCAGCATACCTGATGTCATTATCACATAAGTAAAGATAACGTGAATGTGTTTGACTATCATCTTAATGAGATAAAAGTTTAAAATTTTAAAGAGTTTAATTTACATAGCAATTTTAATTACTGTAGAATTAATCAATTCTGCTTACTGTAGAATATTAATGATATGAAGGTAAATCACTGACTTGTTTTTCATAAAAAAATATTTTAATTCATACAAGAAAATATTTTGTCTTCGTTATTGTCTGCCAACGGCACATTATAAACGAAAGTAGCTGTAAATAAGATAAAGTATTCAATAGCTTTACTGCCTTTGAATTCCCAAAAATTTAAAACCACATGGTAAAATTTTAGACATTTCGATCAATATGAACTTATTTTGAGAACACGGTTCCTTTTGGAAACCCAGAACCCATATATTCTTCACCGTGTATTATTTTCAATTAAATTTTATTTTTCTGTTTAAATTTTACTTCTTGATATTCTATAATTTATTTAAATTTTCGAAATTATAACCGTGTATACACATTATTATTTTCTTGTATTAAATTCAAATAAAAAATCTATTTATTGATTTATCTTGATACCATGGTGAGCGGTTGATAAATGTGCAGGCACAGAATTCCTCCGTAAAGATTTTGAGTGGAAGTGGAATTGTGCATCACGTTATTAGAACTTCAAACGATTAGAGTTCGACATTTATGCGCATACAGTTCTAGGAACCAGTCTTTCTATGTTATATTTGTATTTATTATATTATTTTATTTTTAGTATTTTTGTAATATTGTTATATTTTTAGTTTTTACGTTCTGGTTGAATTATTTAAATCTAACATTAACGACAAAATACAATAGAGCACTTTTGATTATAGATAATGCGTTTATTTATTAAAATATCGAATATTTGTATGTATACCTGCCATTCATATGTAATGTTTAAAAGCTATAAGATATTTTATATATATTATCATAGTTTTCACTAGTAGATTCTGTTAGCTCGTGGATAATATTTATGCTATGTTCATCGTAATCGACCAACTAAAAAAAGATAGGGAAATTTGATATTTCAATGAAAAGCAACTTAGTTAAAAAAGTTTACTTTCGTAATTATTAAAATAGATTGTTTTATATGCATTAATCTCACAGTCATCTTAATATTTTTTACTAAAAGTCCACATGAACAAAATTGCGGGCACAGTGAGCATTATAATTATTTTTATATTTCTATCTTCCCTTTAGTATCATCATAAATGGTATGACATTATTTGTCTAAGTCACATAAACCCTAGACTTATATACGAGTCTAGGGTTTATGTGACTTATACAAATATGTTTTGCAATATGTACATAACAAAATTAATTGTGTTTAACTACTAGAAACACTCTCAGAAAACAATTAGTATACTGTAGTAGGGTCATCAATAGTTGGAAAGAGGTACGCCAATTAAAGTCATCAATATGTAGTATAAATGATATCTGTCAGTCATTAATTTTTTCTTTGATTATAGTTGTCAGCAAAATATTTTTACTGCTTTTTTTTCAATTTGTTGATTTACTTTCAAAATCATCGCATGTGTTGATTCGTTATTGCCGATAGTTGGTGCAAAACGGCAAATTAAAAATAAAGGTTAACAAGGAATTTAAAATAGAAATTTTGATCTTGACCACTATTCGTGGTTTTATTCGTTTACTCTCATTTACGAGTGAAATATCGACACATGGTATGGAAGTTAAGCGATGTTATCTACGTATTGGATAGAACTCGGACGAAATCTAATAACTTTTAAATGGATAATTGATATGATTCAGAGTATAATTTGCAGAAGTGGTCTCATAACGCCAGGAAATTTAATTTCCTCCTCACATTAATTATTACACTTCTTTGGCGTGTACGTCATAGACGCAATATAAATGTTAATTAGTCGTGATGAAACAAATAAAATAAATGGCTATTGCATCTTCGAGAGTGTCTACTCATCAAAATTTTCTCTTTTCCGTGAAATTATCAGTTTTGTGCATCCATTCTAGTAGAAAACTTTGCTAAACCGGCCAAATATATTTTGAAACATCTACAGGTATATGGCAAATCTTTATATTTCATCACAGTGTTACTATAATAGTTTTCCTTTGCCCGTTAAATCCTAGATATCAGGAAATTTATAAACGTATGTTTCTGTCATATACAAACAATTCAATTCAGATATTGTAAAATTTCCTAATTTCAAAAAATCTAGAGCAAAACAAAATCTTTAAAATTCATTGCATTATATATAAAATATGTACATAAAACGGACAAATGCGTTTCAAAGTAGAGACCCATGTTTGTATTTATCTCTTGAGAAATAGTAAAAAATTATAAATTATAAATTAACTTTTCTTACCATGACTTATAAATTATAGGGGAAGAAAGGATAAATTGCACACGAAATAAAATTTTTAACTCATATGCAACTAATAGTGGTAAATGGAACTTTGACTTCATTTTTAAACACCTATCCAATTATATCCAATCGGTGGGATGGGAAAAACTTCTCCCCCTCTGTATGACATACTTTATTCACCTCAAATAAATTATTTTTTTAAATATATGACTATCTATTGCTTGAGACCTAGGGTCTACTAGTAAAATTTGTTCCATATTTTCTGAAAATCGAAAAACAATGTGACTATGACTAAATGATAAATGGACGAACGTGCGTTCTTTGTAGAAAACCCTTGTAGGGTTACTTGTATCATTATGGAATTAATTAAAGACGTAACAAAAAGTAAGGCCGTATAATAAAATTTGTAAAAAAAATGCTGTTAATATATACAGCATAATTTTTATTTTATTATTATTATTATATACGTTTACTTAGCACGTTTCTTCCATCCACATAAACAAATAAATTACAACACTTCAACAATTACCAAATTTTAAGGTTTATTTTATTTTGACTAATACCCTTCGTCATAAGTTATTATATAAGTTATTTTTTGGGGTCCGTACCTCAAAAGAAAAAAAAGAAACCATTGGAAGATCACTCACGTATCCAAACGTCTTTTTGTCTCTTAGATAATTTCTTCTCAGATTTTCTCCTTTTGACGTATTTAAATTTCGCGTAGTAATAATAATCACATGTATCTCAAGTTAGTTTTTAACAATATTCATATGGAAATTTAAGAGGGAATAAATAATGTATTTATTTTAAATGGTTTTGCCGCGTCAAAGTAATTGGCATAGCACGTTATAAAGATTTCAAAACAATATTTGTTCAGAATTTTATTTTAGACAATTCTAAAAATATCTTTCTTTTAATGAATTTGGACGTTTTACGTTATTCAGTATAATCAAAAGTATTTGGTCATAATACATTATATTTTAACCAACAAATTACAGGATAACTTATATCCTGTAATTTTTTTGCTAAGAAAATGAAATTTACTCCAAACAACTTTTTTTTCCTTTTTGAATACAAAATAAAATTATGTTCGTCACTTGATGAACGATTTAAACAATTTCTTTCATGTCAAACAATAAAGATGAATGTCTCGCTTCCTCCAATTATACTTACAAGAGGTTATAATTACTCAACCAATTTCAATACGTTCTACTTATTGTCCATGAACACCTATGCCTTATTTTCATATATTATTATATTTACTTCTCAGCTTCAAACTGAATTTTATTTTTGTAACCATTTTTTTATTTCCCACGATGAAACGGAGGAAGTGTATACATTTAGGGTGAGATATTGTTTGTTTGTGTGTACAATCCAATGTTCCTATTTATCTCCAAAACGGTGACCGATTTAAATACGGTTTTATGTAAAAAGTTTCTGATTCATTGGGAACGTTTCTTCGATAGTTATTACGGCGATTAATCATCAGAGGGTGCCGCAATACATATTTTGTTGCAAACGAATGTTCTCATTTATCTCCAAAATGGTTTCACCGATTTAGATACGTTTTTTTCCAAAATATTTGAGATTAATTGACGATGGTCAACTAATGAATGTTTTCATCTATCTCCAAAATCGTTTAACCGATTTAGACACGGTTTTCTGTAAAATATTCATAACATTTCGGGACTAATCGGCTATGGTTCTTAGAAAGGTGTTATGGTGTTAGCTTGCCAGGGGGCGCTACAACATTTTGTTGCAAACGAATGCTCCCATTTCCCTCCAAAACCGTTTGATAGATACGGTTTTCGATAAAAAGTTCATGATTTAACGGCGAATATTATTAGTCAGGGCTTATGTTGTTAACTTGTCATGGGGTGCAGCTGTATTAACTAGATTATTTACTTTGCGGCCTTTCCTCGGTGTTGAGTGTTCCACGTAACATGTTTCTCAATCCACGAGTGTTCCACGTAACATGTTTCCCAAACATTCTGATTTTTCCAATGTAGTGCAATTGTGTGGATTGTTGAAAAGTTTTATTTGATTTAAATCAATTATTATTACGCCGTTTAAAAATCATATACTGCTACGAGTCACATAAGTTTGCTGTTTGGCGAATATTTTTAGAGAAGCTTTATTTTAAAAACTAATACTAAAAAGCAAAATAAAAATTTGGCTTAAGCCCATGACATATGTTGACGTTTTAATAAAAAAAGTAGAAAATAAGAAGCAAATTTTACAATTTAAAAAAATCCCAAGACTACATGCAGTTGTTGTAATAGAAAAACGATTAAATATTTTTTTTAAAACCCCCGACTAAAAGAAAGTAAGAATCTATTAAAATAATTACAAACACAAGAAAATCCTTCGGGGCTGCCATGCCCGGCCTATATCAAAAATTTGGTAGTTTTATCAGTTCGTGGCTAAATAAAATCCTCTTAGGTGTGCAAATAGTTTTTCTCAGCTGCTGTTATTAATTAATATTGGGAACAGAAATGGCAATAGCTTTTCTATGCTGCTGTAATTAAATTATATTGGGAACGGAAATGGCAATGGAAGCCCCGATAATTTTTCTTGGGTTTTCATTTTATTAATAGGTTTTTACTTTCTTGTAGTTTGGGTTTCAAACAAATTATTTAATTATTTTTCAATTACAACTATATCCCTCGTGGATTTTTTTTCCAGATTTTTAATTTCCTGTTTATTACCTAATAGTTGCTCGTTTTACCATGCCCCAGCATTAAATATGTACTGATGGATTTTGTTTTAATCGCTTTTTCATATATTAATTAAGTATGGTTTATTTATTAACGTTATTCTCCGTTGTTTGGTTACTTATTCTTTTCTTTATTTGAGTACACCAGAAATATTTTAACTTATGTAACAACACACTTATGTACAATATATAGTCTCTTATGATTAGCCATGTATATCTTGTTACCTTTTAGTCATACAATTATACTTGCTTTATCGACTTTTGTCCACGTTTTATATCTGACTTAAGATTTCTTATCAAAAAGACTGGTATGGAAAAAAATTAAATGTTTCCCTTGTAATCTTTCGGTACAAAATGAACTACCGGGTTTTAACAACGAGCAGCTGCAGAACTTAACGATATCTAGTAATTACCAACATCGAAGAAAAATAAATGTGCTTTTCATGTTTTATGAACATCTTCCTTGGACGTAAATCGCGTAGGAGCTAGTACCTTTTTTTCCATGTATATCCCACTATTTATTATTTATGATCACATTATCACACTTTTCGATATTTCCGATAAGAATCAAAACCATTTGCAGAAAATTTATTCTATTTGTACATGTTTGTAGAAAAATTCTGAAATATTTATTAACATCGATTATGTTGTACGCGATTGAAGCTCGTGTCTTATTTTATGGTTTTTATTTTCTGTAGTATAGATTTCCGAATAATTTAGTTGTTTTTAATTATAACCTGTTGATTCCAGAATTAAAATATTATGCAACGATGAAAACGTCCCCCTCTTCCTCTCGACGTTTCTTCTGTTGGCATATTAGATATATTTCTCTACAACGAATTGTTGACAAAGTGGATGTCGCTGGCAATATATTATTAACAAAAGTATATGTTAAAATATCAGAAGTTAATGTAAGATTTTAATAATACGTATATCAAGTCATAGGTTACGAAATCTCTAAAACTAAAATTCACCCATTTGATCAACAAGGTTAATAGTTAAATGACATGTTAATATTAATATAGGTAAAAATTTAAATATTTGAATGCACCATATTTTACAATATTAAGAATATCTGACATATGACTTCATTTTATTCATTGCATATTTTATATAATGCTTTTATCCAGTCAACGGAATATGTAGTAAAAAAAAATTCATAAAATATTTTCTTTATTTTATACGTCAATTTAAATATTTCTTCTATAACACAAGTAAAATATTTAAATATTCTATATTAACGAATATTTTTCGATTTTTCCTACTTCTCTGTACAATTCTTGTTGCCCATGATAGAGAGCATATATTTCATGACTCAATCATTATGCTTTCTTTTTTTATTCGGTGAAATTACGAGATGCGATGGTTACCTCTCTCTTTGTTCGAGATCCTTACCATTAAATAGAATGAGAATAAAATATGTGTCTTCATCAAAATATTCATAATATAATAGTTTACAGGCTCTGTAGCCCCAGTTAACACACGGTTTAACAATGAACGAACAAAGTGAGTGCATATATATATATATATATACATATATATATATATATATATATATATATATATGTATATATATACACATATGTATATATATATATATATATATATATATATATATATATATATATATATATATATGTCTTCCGGTATAAAAATAAGCGCTGACTTGATCAAAGCAAAAATTTTCCAAGACGTAAGGATGAGCAAAAGTGACAATATCAAATTATTGGGCGGCTTAGCAGAAAGGCAAAATAGACCAATAATAACATTACGAAGGCAGACGGACGTTTCGTATGGCCAAAACGTTGGTGAAAGGATTTTCCAACGGTAACTTCACTCACAGTTTATGGAAAATCCCTTCCACTTGGGAGAAAGTAATGGCTATTCTATTATTTATGGCAGACGAAAACTGTAAATTCAAGAACTACCGTGACATTAGTCCTCTCTCAATTGGTAAAAAGGTGTACAAGACGATCATCCTATTGCATCTCCGAGAGCATCGAGGATAAACCGAAATGACGCGAAATGCAATATGGCTTCCGACTGAACCGATGACATAATGATCGAATTCGTGTCGTGCAAATCCAGAGGTTTGAATAGATGTTGAAGGAATGGGTTCTTCGTCTTTGTTTAACAGTTTCTCCAAATATTTCATTTGGTTACGTTTTTGTGTTGCAAAATGTTCGAGTTTATCATTTTTTTTTCATTGATATTTAAGTTTATGAGGAACCGTACCCATTTTAAATTCAGTTCAACCCTTAACCAGTTTACATTTAACAAAGTACTCCATATCATTCTCAATCAAAAACAAGGAAAATCCTTAAACTACATTTTCACGCGAGCGGTGTTGCAGGCAAAGACTAGTATAGATAGACTAGCTGCCCCGACTTTGTTCGTTTGTGTGAATTAAAGATTATACCCATACACCTATCCAATATCCATGTAAATTATAGTGTCACCCTCCGCGTAATCAATGGTTTCTTCCCTCAAGAACTCTTTTTTGGGTTAAATTTTATAAACAAATGCGATCTATAAGAGAATTAATATATATGGTATATTGTCACTTTACTTACCTCACAGTTATCTTTGCAATAATTATTGCTTTTAGATCCAAACGGATATAACTTAATCATAGTTTTTATTCAGTTCTTTCTCCTTTCGACATCCATTAGAAGAAGAAAAAAAACACCTTTTCCTGTGCATCGGTAGTTGGGTTTTTACACGCTGACAAAAGACAGGATTTTCTAGTATTTGAATTGGTAATTTATAACAATATTTGCGTAATCTTCTTGTGAATTGTACGTGAGCGCTCGACTGACTGCGCGAGTGTCGCACTATGACGTCACACACAGGGAGCGCCGACCGAGGGAATTTCGCTTCTAGGAAACTAATTGACGAATTGAAATAACTTTTTTAAACATATTTTTATTTTCAATAGAGAATACGGACAGTTAAAAATCATAATGAGTGAACCTTCTTGATTGTTACGTTGGGTCATATAAACATGAGCATGTTATACATACGTAGAATTAGGTTAATTTTACATACGTAGTAATTATACATACGTAGAATTAGGTTAATTTTTGCTAATTTTTGACAGTATTTTAATAATGTATATGTACACTTTTGTTGTAAACATTTTCAATACATTTTTGAAGAATATTTCTAGTATTTTTTTCACGTCTTTATGGGTACTAACGTTTATTTTATACGCACTTTACCTACATAATAATTATTCCTTTTCACTTTTTGACTTTTTTTCCCAGATGCAGACAATTTTTGGGGGAATAACCTACTCTTATCAAAATGCTATCTATGTAATTGTAAACCTTTGGCACGACATGAAGACATTTTTGCTCCGAAGGTATCAGAGACAACAATATTAGTCTCGGTTTCTTTTTTCAAATAACTTTTCATTAATTTTTATGTTAAATTACATTTTTTTGTTAAACGAAATTCCCTTAATAACAACCCAAAATAATTCTATTGGATTTAACTCTAGGTGGTTGGGTGGCAAGCGCAGTAGATTGTATCCAGTGTTTCATGAAGTACAAATTCTATGCGATTTGGCTTATTGCTTTTTATTATATCATATAAAAGAAGTTTTGTGTTTTTATATGGATAGCGACAAGTAATTTTTTTTTATTTCGCGAACTATTGTCTTCACACGCATAGGTACAAAAAATGTATACCGCAAAAATAATAATTTCTGTGAAAATAAAAGGTGTTCATGGGTTTAAGCATTTTCTATATTATCATTTTACTTTTAGATAAAAATAAGTATACTTGCAACTCTCTACGTATTTTCAAATAGTGTGACGCTCGGTGCGAATCTAGTCATGCCAAATTTAGTATCATTTACTCAGCATCGACAGATTATTGGCGTGTGACGTTTTTGATTCCATTATTCCGCATATGTTTATCGATTCATTGTAGTAAACTTTATTAATTGGTATTATCCACTATTATAATGGATCGGAATAATTAGTGGACATCCCAAAATAATGATCACACTTGATATATTAAGGAAGCTCAATAAATGATAAATTTTTTATTATGGTGATGAAGAAATGCTTCATTGTAAATGTAATACTATATTAACTAGTTATCCATAAATAAATAGCTTTTTGTTAAGGGATAATTGTATTACTGATTTAAAATAGGATAGTTTGTTTTTAATTTTATTAAACTTCTTCCATTGCCCGTATATAAAGAGCCATGTACAATATACCCTAATTATGTGTCTCGTCTTTATTTACATTTGTTAGTCGGTCAGTTAGTTTGCCATTGGTGTCAAGATTCATAGAATCTCGAAAAGTCCAGGAGGGTGGTCGAAAAACGATCCAATGGCTGAAGGTAATTAAGAGACATAATCAATGTTATATATTGACCCATAATTATATCTTTTGAACTTTTATTTAGAATTCTGCATTAATAAAATATTGTCAAGTCATACAACCTTAAGGAATTATTGCAAGTTTAATTTGCTCCAGATATTTCTATTATATTTAATGGGATAATACTATTACATTTAATTTTCGAAAGTCAATTTAATTATAGTGTAGATGTAGTTAACGATATATCCTAAGGCAAAAGGGATAATATTTTAATAAATAACACGAAACCGTGGTAAGTTTTAATTCAAATTACAATAGTAGAGTTTATTATATTTCATTAAAAGATTATATTTCTCCAGAACACAATGTAACTAATCAAACCATGCCAAATGAACCCATCCACCATTTATCACTACATTCGTTACCTTCTTTGGGACTTCCATAAAGAGAAACGCTAACATCAGGTGTTTTAGGTCTTTTGGTATATTACAATGATGACGACGTTTTTAACATGGCTATTATTACATTAATTATTAATAAATGAATGCGCTTGAAGTTTTTACCAAAATCAGAAGAAATATAAGTAAATTCCCCTTAGATATCAGAAGATAGCTATCAGAAGATACTCAGAAACACAATAATTAAACCATATTCATGCAAAAGCAGCGTTAAGTAAAAATATCAGGTTTATTCTATTCATTTTAGGTATATTATATTTTAACTTAGTTTTTAGAAGAGAAACAAAATAATTGATCAATTTTATAACATTGGTGTTCATTTTCATTTACATTGTTTTATTGTTACGAATATGGAACATAAAGAAGCAGCTGACTTGGGATTCGAAAAGAATAAACGTTTACAATTTTTTTACTTGTGCCCTCTACTGATAATAAATAAAAAATCCAGGTGGATAAAATTATTTTTAAAAATACCCTCTTCGAAGGTAATTATTTTATATTGTTAGTTATTGATAAAAACAAATAAGATGTAGCCGTATGTTCAAAAGATGAGAGAACCTTTCGTCAAAATCATCCTACAACGGCAAATATTTCAATGACTTATATATGACTTCTCACATCAAAACTTTTTCCCCAGGCGGAAGCGATAATATTCGTAAAAAATACAAATTTCTATTTAGATAGTGAAGTAAATTTTGGAAAAACGTGTAAGTTGAAGGTAAATTAGTATTTATTGAAGTAAGAAGGTAAATTAGTATGATAATATTCGTAAAAAACGGTTTATATATTGCGAAATTTCTAAGACAATATTAAGATATTATCAGAAAAGAATTAAAAAACGGTTTTCAAAGTTCTGAAAAGTTTTGACGCAATAAGATACCTATGACTTCTATGTTTTCAATTAATCTAAATAAAAGTATATATAGTTTATTTATCAGTTTTTAGCCCAAAATCGAACTTCAGCAAATGAGCTCTAATTTACAAATACTCCATAATATAACATGAATAATTCTCGTCATACACTAAACTCAAGAACGTTCGAAAATCCATTCGACTCTTCTGCAAAGTGCTGTTTTAGACATACCGTTTTGTTCATAGGCACTGTTGAAAATATTCTTGAGTAATCAATATTCTTGAGTTTCTTGAGTAGTCAATATCTATGCTTTTCTAGAATTGGGTGGATAAACATTTTTATATGAAGTACGACAAAATAAAAAAATCCCCACGCAATAGTAGTCATATAAATGTGTAAACGTACGAGAGAGAAAAACAGTGTTTTATAGTGAATATATATCATGCCTACCTGTATCGTTCATCTACTTACAGATCCTAGCAAGTGCAGAGCTTAAATGTTTTGGACAAGCCAGGTTCGGATAATTAATCTATACTGACCTAATCACAAGGAAGGAGCAAAACATGAGAGCAAGGATACCCTACCGATCTAATTTTTGTTCACGACGGCATAATTGTTTCCATCTACGATATTAAACCAACGAATATTTTTTATCGAATTATCGGCATCACTCAGAAACACGGCTTAAAGATAAACACAGATATAACCGAGGTAATGTCTATGGATGATTCACAAGTAATGGTTAACCTTAAAAAAATTCAGTCGTATCAAGTTCAAAAATTAAGATACCTTGGTTTGTTGGTGCAAGTGAAGAAATTAACGGCTACTAACAAGGTTGGCAATAGAGTTGCGAACCTTAACCTTAAGCTCGAAGTAAGGCAAATTCTAACCCAAATGCTTATCCTGTCTCTCCTTCCTTATAGACCTGAAATATGGGTATCGCTAAAGTCGAATAGTTTTCAAACCTTATCTTCTAAAAGCTCTTAAAGTGAAGCAACAGTACCGCACTTACTCCAAAAATATTCGATTTAAATGTGAAAATCAGTCACCAATGGTCCAACTAATTCAAACACGACGGCTTTATTAGTTTGGTTTGGTTTTTGTTAAATAAAACATATTTGTTCAATAAAACTGGATCGAATAACATATAAGCTTGTCTGGCAAAATAGACCGGTCGTCTGGAAACTTGAATGAACAGCGCAAAACAAGGTATAGACTAGTCGCCTTCGTGAACATCCACAGAAATAACGTATTATTCTCGAAGAAAATAAACATAGCAAAATATCGACAACTATAGGAGAAGATCAAAAACGAGACACCGAATCCATATCAATATTCTGGCTTCCTGCGCTGATCGCCAGCTATAAAAAAAAGGATTTATAGCTCGTAATAATCGTATAAGTATTGTAATTCATCGTATAACTATTTTTGTTTCTGGGATATTTAAAATCCTTACAATTATCTCTTTTTTGTGTAGATCTTGAATTAATTAATGATGATGTATGTCATATATGATGCATGTCATATATCGTATATGCCATACAAGATACTATTATGGCAGGTCCGAAATAATAGTCCCGTCTTGCGCACAGTTCCGTAGTCAAATTGAAAAAGAATACTTGTAATTTCGTCACGTCCGTTTATACTTCCGTATAGCACAATTGCTGATTCAGTTCAAGTCCGAATTATGTTGAAATGCTACAAAAATTGATAAGATGTCTCAAAATATAATTCAAAAAATTTAATGATATTTTTTATAAGATATAATTCAAAATTAAAATTCTTTTCCCCATCTCTGTTAACTTTTTTTTCCTCTTCTATACAGAAAATGACGATATAGATTTTTTCTTAAAATTATTTTATGTTCATCAAAAATATATTTTTCCTCTATTTATAAATTAATTATAACTGAACGCAATATTTTATAATTTGTTTCATGTTGGAAGTTTGATAGTTGTCCCTTTTAATAATTTCGTCCCTGACGTTGTTCTCAGAAATCGTATTAAATTATAATTATAAATGACATTTCAGGTAATGTTTAATATACATGTATATATATATATATATGTATATATATATATATATATATATGTATATATATATATATATATAATATATATATATATATATATATATATATATATATATATATATATATATATATATATATATACACCAGTATGCCTCCGGAATGAAATAATCTACAAGACTTAGGACTTGAGTTTAGCTACCCATATTCAGGACAGGTATTCCAATAAAAATGCAAATAAAAATAACTTAAGGTTAGTATTAATGTAAAAGAAAATCTACATCCCTCATCCATTTCATAGTATAAGCTTTAGTATACCATTTTTATTAGAGCTCTATTGAGGATATTTAAAATATGTGGAGGTTTCATGTACTAGTAGTGTTTAATATTAATTAAAAAAATACGATGATCAAATATTTACTGCCGAAGTTATTCACCTTTTCTTAATTTTAAAACATTTCTGGGTTTTTGTACTGATACGAATGAAAAAATTATTTCATCTGAGTTTAGAAAATTCAATATTTTATCCTAATTTCGTGTCGTTTCGTCTCAACTATAATTTGAAGAGGTATGTAAAATTAGTAAGAGTCTAATTAAAAAACCTTTCAAGTACGTGTATCAATTGTTCATTGGCATGGCAAATCGTTTTTGTATATTTTTCAGCATATCGCGGGGGATATGCTGCTCAAAATTATGAAATAAATTCACTGAGGTTCTTATAACTAGTATCTTTAAACCATACATGTCTTGCTCAACGGATACTTTACCCGTTTTGGCGGGCACCTGCCGATTCTGCGATCACAGAACATACGGTTTATATTGAGGTAGTACTAGAAAAGAATTATCATGTAGGATCAATTTATTTCAAGTTTATAGTAGATGGGGAGGAGGGGGAGAGGGTTTATCTAATTAATTTAATACACGAAAAAGAAGCATTTTTAGATCATTCGTATTCACTGGCTGAGTAGTTGGTCCTTGCCGAATACCAAAAGCGAGACCACTACAAATTGTTTCCCTAATATTTCTGAGTGGGTCTATAAGACCTAGTTCAAAACTGGCTAGACCTGGTAGGCTTTATATATGCCATTGTAGTTTATAAAAATATATTATTGCATTTATGTTTTACTTTATTGTATATAATATTAAAGTTAACTATATATTGATAATATATAAATGATTTAGCTTTGTATTAAATTCAATCAATGTATCATGTTATCGAATAAACAATTTGCTCTAAAGCATGAATACCAAACAATTGTTATCTAAAATTGAATAATAATGTTGAAAACCGTATTTCTGTACATGCATTTTGCACGTTTGAAAACTTACAAATCGATGGCAGGTCGGCGACCTATATTCCACGGCAGCGCGACGAATCGGTCTATAACAAAGAACCTACAATCAGTTTGTTATGCAATATTGTGCGCATTAACTTACCCGTAAATTCTTTACTAAATGAAAATGAAAGAGTGACTCCATTTCACTCATCGTGAGTAACGAAATAACATTTGACGCTTCCTTCACTAGTACACGGACAGTGAAATCTGGTTCAAATTAGGGTACGCGTTTACAACAAACGAAAGTAACATATTTAAAACAAAAATATGTAATTTCAAATTAACATGTCAATTGTTTGATATAATCTCTAAAACAAAAAAGTTGACACATGACGTTGCGGAGATACTGAGCAGAGTGCCCGGGTGTTTCATTTGCAAAATGTTTTACGGCTCATCCCCTTCATGGGGATAAATTAATGATGTATAAATTAATAACAACAAGAAAAACTAATTTAAATATAATTAAAATTACAATTTTCTGAAATGCAATAAGAGTGACCTACTAGAGAGTAATTACTGGTTGGATCCGGAAAAAAATCCAGATGTAACATTCGTAAATTTCAGGATACCAGTTAATTGTTAATAGAAATACTACGTACCCGTAATTGTTTAAACCTTTATATGAACCGAAGTGTGTACGAGTTCTACACATACTTAATGTATATTTAAATTTACATACGAAATAAATTTTATTAATCTTTATTGAAAGGAAATATACGTACTAATACTTCATGCAGACAATTATTAATGCAGGTTTTATCTTATATGAAACAACCCGTTTCTAAGACGAAATAAATTGTTTAACGGAACAGTTACAAATAATTTATTATAAGCCATTTCTATGAATCTTTAGTTAATACGATTATATTTATATTATGAATCTTTAGTTGATACGATTATATTTATACGATTATATATCAATTGATCTCCCATAGGTCACTTTCAATATATAAAGGAGAAACCTCAAACTTTCTCAGAAAAATGAAAAGGACTTTATTTAAATATTTCTATTTGTTTACCCATAAATAGGATTTAAACGAGATTATTAATTTCTCCTTAATATTTTTGGTATCCTATAAAACTTCGCAAACTTCCAAAATAATAAGCTAATAGAAAGAATATTTATTTACTTCGAATTAATTAAGAATTATCCATTATAAAGTAAATAAATGAATAAACGTGGCAAAGTTTAATATTTTAATTATTTTGTATTATATACTGAATTATGTTTTTTTTGTAATCTGCCGATAGCTTGACATATTTTTTCAAATATTCGTTTTTCTTTTGATTGTTAGTACAAAATAATAGATTATTAAATAATATTAAAATCACTTTATTTAAAAGTCTGTTGACGTAATTGTGACTGATACCATATCTTGATTTTAATCTAAATAACTAAGGAAGCTTAACGTAGGATATATAATACATTTATGGTAAAAACGCGAACACAAACTTACACGAAGAAAAAATTATTCTGCGCAAGAAATTATGACTTTTGTAAATTTGTTGATGAAATAAATAAAAATAAACTATTGCAGGCAGCGAACGATTCGAAATATATGAAACAGATGAATTGACAATTAGATCTCTTTTTAAGGATCCATCTTTTTATACATGCTATGAAACTGTCAATTAGATATTTTACTGTTGCAATGACACAATGGAACACATTTAATAATATATACATTTTAATAAACAGACTGCCATACCATATTCCGTCATTTTTTTATACTATACTTTGCATTTAATATTTGTGTGGTTTTAAATTGACGCTAAGCTCATGATTGTGCTAAGCCGTGAAAATATGAAAGTACACAAATTGTAAAATAAAATTTGCTAATATTACTAATGGAAAATTTCTAAGTTTTAAACAAATTTTCATTAAAATTCACAAAATAAATCAAGAGTCTGTTATTAAACAAGGATGGAAATTAATAGTAATTCTGTTTTGGATTAGAATCCTGAAGTAAACTGGAAGGAGATACCTTATATTATGGCATTACTGGGTGCCGTCTCCTTCACATTTTCGCTATGGTTTTGGCAGCCGCCAAATTATGGAAAAATTCCTTAATATTTATCAATGAATTCTTCTATAATGACGTTGTGAATACAAGTTTTGTATAAATTAATGGTATTTAAGAAGTAAAATGTAAATCCATAGAATATATTCATTTTTCATTTAAGAATATCTGATAATGAACATTTAGATAGTAAAATATCCTTTGATAAACAAATTTGCTTGTTTTATTTACTAAGAAATTGTGTCATGTAATGTACGGCTGAATTTTTGTTTTTTGTTTTGTTAACTTGTGATTCCGTTCTTCCAAATACATATATATCTTCGCTAGTGAAAAGAAATATAGAGGTGGAATAATAATTTTATTACTTTTTCTTAAACATGGTGAAATATGTTTTGAAGCATAAATAGAAGTTAAATTTTCTAATTTTTATTGAATACCTCAAATGATGGGACTGGAAACTATGATTTTTTTTTCTCAAGCTTAATTCTAATTTGAATTAGGATATTTATTCTTCCGTATATATATTTATCTTTAACAAAGTAAAGTTATGTCAATATTTAAATTCAATTGGTGTAATCTCCGAGAAAATTAATGATGACTGATAGACAGACTGACGGAGATACATTGCTTGGATTTCATAAATATTTAAATTTTCCACTTTTTGTACGAAAGTAAAGGAAAGTTTTTAGAAGAGGCCGTTTATAATAAAGCTAATAAAAAATGAATTAAAATTTTCAAAATCGAACTCTTTGATAATACATTGTGATATTTTGTTTCAATTTGTCTTTAGTTTTTACAAATTGGCGGTAATTTGAAAATTATGTGTAGTTTAAGATAAATTTAATGCGAGAACATTTTCGTTCCATATTTTTTTTTGTTATTCTTTGTAGTCTCAGTCAACAATAAAGTTACCATCAATCTTGATCAGCGCTTTTTGATTAAGCTCAATTCATGCTGCTATTTATAACTGATTTAACGAGTTCAAGCGTTGTTGTCATAATCTCAGTGATGACCTGCGTGAGGAAGTCTCTTAATAGTAACAACCGAAGATAATACAAATACCCATGGAAAAAAACTAAAAAGAAAAACTGATTAGCAAATTCAGATAACTTTTGGCCTTAGTAAAAGTCAGGAATTGATAATTCCACATGAATAACTATGCATCAGGAAGTTTTGAGCTAGTTACCTCACGATTTTATCAATGCTCAAAAACACGGTCTTGTTGATTGGTAACGCAAACTGTTGCACAAATACAATGGAGATCATTAATGTGCTTAATTAGACATTGTCACGGATGACTACTGTTGATATACTGTTACATACTGAATGTTAAGAGGCAATTCGAGCAGTGATCACTCCCTTCTGAAATGTTACCAAAACGTGAAACAAGGATGAAATGCTGGAAAATATATTACAGCCTAGTTCTTCGTACGGGCGGGTTATTGTGCAACGACACTTCTGAAAACAAAAGACTCACTAGCAATTGTGTGTCTGTTGTTTTGAAAAAAGTTCAAGAGCAGCGCCTTCGCAGTAATATACTTCATGGCGACAACATTTCTAAATACTTATCCAGGTGAATGATCGAATATTTGACTACAAAATTACGGGTTATCCGCTACACAGGTTCGAATATGTACCATATGATTTCCATTTATTTCCAAAAATAAAAATAAGCTGAGAAGAATAAGATTTCCGGATGCTTTAGAAACGTTTTTCCTATCTAGACTAATTTGAAAAACAATAAATACCCTAATAGTTAGTTCCATTTTTAATAGGCTAAAAATTTCCAATGTTATATTTTATTCAGAGAATGAAAATATTACAATTTCTCTTTTTTGAAATCAATTTCTTAATCTTATAACTGTTTATTTGAAGCGTTTGTGTACATGATGTACATTGTTATAGTGTGAGTTACTGTATGTGTTAGTTAATACATAATATTATTTATTATACTTTTCTATTGGTAACAATCTTTGGTTTTGCTATCTGTGGCGCTAGTGAATTACCCTAGTTAAACGACATAATAGTTCAACGTCTGTACAAGAAAATATAAAAGATTTAATCACATGATTTGTTTAAATGAAATATGTAGTCTGAAAATGTTTTAAGTCATTATTTTGAAATATAGTACTAATACAAAGAAACGAAAATAATTAGTGAACATCGGTAACACATAATCAAAACATTTAAGTCTTTTTATGAATACAATTTAAAAGATTGAAAGAAAATATTTCCAAAATAAAATTATAATTTACAAATCACATCTATTATCGAACGATTATTAATTTTTTTTAATTTACTTGGTACATGTTTATTCATTCCTTTTGTGTTATTGTACATACAGTTTCCAAAATTTCAGCATGCGAGTCCAAGCCATTTTAATCTTTCTGTATTAGAAACAGGAATTTCGTCAATATTATAACTATAGTTATAAACATCTGTTATAGACAAGTAAAATATGCATCATGAAGTTTCCATGTACGTAAAATTTAAGTAATTAATGGTATATAATATTTCTGTTATCCTATTAACTAACATATATTTTAATTCTAATTCCAATGTGAATATATCATTACTTAAATACATAATTCGCGTCGAGCTTTAATTGAACTTAAATATTTGAATTTTGCCTTATTAAGCTTAAGGTAACTTTAGAAAATATGATATTTGTATTCGATAGCAAGCGAGTACGGTAGCTGGCGGCAATCGGCAACAATCGAGTTAATTCCGGCCGCTCGCTGTTTAACTGCCTCTTAGGGCCGTCTCCTTAAAATCAAATCTACGCCCGTAGCGTTTGTACTCCATTAAAGACTTCAATATTGAAACAATTTGTATCGAATATTTAACTGTTTATTTCTTCGCACCGGAAAACAATTAAAGGAGCTCATTAAATATTGCATCGTGACAGCTATTTGATTACATGCAAATCCTTGTTAATCGTAAGTTGATGACTCTGTGCAACCGGCATGCAATCGTTTGTTTTTCATTCATTCAAACAAATATTTGCAAAGTTTAAATCCTTCATTGAAATGTAGTAGAATGATAGCTCTACGTATCCACATATTGGAAGTGCATCTTTTTTAGGGATCCTTCTTGTTTGTGTACGTAAAAAAATATATGGTCGATTCGATGTTATCACCGATCGCGAACAAATTTTGATGGAAATATTGGCAGAGAGATAAATCACAGCTAGGATTATATATAGGTTATATTATTGCAGTCCGCGTGAATAAAGCCGCGGGTAGAAGTAATTGACTTAGAAAAAAATCACATCTAAATAATTTAAACATTTTTTCAACAAACTGAAATTATAAACGAGAATATTCATGAATCCATAAAATCTCAAAAAAACCTCAAAAGGAAATAAAACCTGCCCTTAAAGATCACTAACTTGCCATCCGTCTGTTTGTCATAGGCGTTTTTTCTAGAAACTCTTCAATGTGGAAACCTGACTTGCATATTTGGCATATGTTTAAAGTAATCGAACCCGCATAAGAATAGTTTGAAACAATACGTCAACAGGTTTCTAAAACTATTTTATGTAAGATAACTTTAGAAACATTGCTCAATATGTCAACAAAAATAAATGTATGGTACATTGATTTTCTAAAATTTCCAAAATAAATGAAGTCAACATCACATAATATAGCTGTATAATAAATTTATCTAAAGTTTATCAAACAACGAAAGTGATGATTGTGAATATCTTAGTTTTTGAGAAATCTACGTTGTTTACGGAAATATAATTATTTTTTATTTTACTTTATTTTTATAGTTGAATTAAATTTTTATACACCTATCTTAACATAAAACGACTGTTTGTAAGCTACAAATAATGCACAAATTTTAGTCTGTAATTACGCCAGGTTTTTTGAATTTTATTTTCTATGTACTCTGTTCCTTGTTCACAATAACTAAGCCACCCCAATATATAAATTCCGATTTCATACAAACGAAGCTATAATTTTTACGAGGGCATTAAAATGATGCCCACGGCAATTAGAATCTACCACGAATCCTTAATTTCTGAATATATTCGAAATGTTACAAAAAACATTTTCATATATTGTTTTTTTTTAAACTTTTAAACCAAAGAAAAATAATTAAATTTCAGGGAATAATATTAACTTTTTACTATGGTCATGAATTATTTATAAATAAACCGAATCAATCGGTATTAAACAAATTTTACAAACTATAATAATTTGGGATGTTTTCAAAATCAAACTATCAAAGCTCAGAGAAAACCTAGATACCTCATGCGTAATCTGATGGCCATATTAAAAGAATATAACAAAATAATTGTGTCATGTTTATGAGGACGTTGGATGTACCTATGATTTAAAAAAATATGTACTAGGGGCTTAGATTGGAAGCTAGCATACAATATGAATTGTCAGTGCATAATGTACCAGTTTTAAGCGAAACCGTTGCAAAGTTAAAAAAAATCCGTGTTAAACTCTTTATATATGTACTTTTTAATTATAAAGAATCTATCCGTAAAATAATTTTGAACTCAGCAAATTCCCTTTTCGCGGCTAATTTTCTACATCATTTTATTTTTATACAGGTATATTGTTGCCGAAGGTTCTTGTTTTATTATTTTGTGATAAGAAAATATTAAATTTTAGTTTTCTCTCACTTCACTTTATTGTAATTTGTTAAAAGTACCTTAGTTCCAAATAATTATGGATTTTTGTAATTCTTTAAATGAGGAGGTAAAATGATATTTTTTTATAAAGGATATTTAAAAAATGATCAGTTCCAACATTTTTCTGAAACTGTTAAAAATATATACCCCTTAAGAGCAGCAGCTTTGTCTATGATTTAAGAATAATAGTAAAATTAATATCTCAAAATTAGACGAACGCTTTTTATAAAATCTTGGAAAAAAATATCTTTATATTTTAAACGAGTTGTTGTCTATTAATAAATTACTATATATACCTTTAAGCTACTTTCCACTAATTCGAATGGGTCTGGGGTAATAACGAGCCATATAGCACACTTATGCTGATAGACATATCTTTATTCACAGATACCCATTGAGATTTACTAAAGAAGAGAATCAGCCTCTACACGACCGATGGAACATATAAAATTTATGCAAAAATTTAATATATCATTTTAAAATTCAATAAAATAAATTTGATAATATTGAATTATCAATAAATAATAAACTTCAAATGAAATTATGTCCAAGGCAGTGTCAAACTGAAAAAAAAATGCAAAAATTATGGTTCCCTAATTGTTTCTTCCTAGATTTTTTATAAAATCTATTGTTTTCTTTTTTCACTAAGTAGACATTTCTTTGTAACGTAGAATTTTTTTTTAATTATTGTTTGACAAGTTGGGGGTTTACAACATTTTCATGATTAATCTTTCACATATCACGTTAAATAATTTAATCTTCGTTTCTAAATGATTCCTGCAATATTCCGCGCAGTGGGATGTGGAAAATATAAAATATTTAATATATATATATATATATATATATATATATATATATATATACACACACACACATATATACATATATATATATATATTTTTTTTTCTTTTCTTTTTGTCCATCTTACATGTATGAAGTTCTCCCAATTTTCTGCAATATTTTGTTACATGTTATTCTAGATGCCCATATGAAGAATCTAGTTTAAAATATTATATGTGAATTAAGGTTTACACTTATTGAAAATGTGAGATTTTGTCAGACTAACGGATATGATGAAAATATACAAGAGTTTTTATGTAATAGAGTGAGAAAAAGGAATGAAATAATATATACAAAAGCACGCAGCTCCAAATAAAAAAATGCAAAAAGGAATGATGAGAGGAAATAATTTTAATGTTTCCTAATGGACACAATTTGGTTTAATTGTAATTTTAGTATAAATAAAATATATTATCTTACAAAATTTTCATCTTTACCAGTTAAATGTGTTTTTCCCCAGTTAGGTTTCTCGCGGCAAGATACATTGTGGACATTAATCTATTAAGACTGGCAATTAAATTCACGATGTTTGCGGAAAATAAAAGTAAAATATTAAATAAAAACCGGTCAAGGGTGAGCAGAATTGGCACTGCTTTATATATTTTGAAGAAATTTTGAAATCATAAAGTTAAGGAGTGTTTTTGGTTGAAATATTATAAAATAATAATTGCAATTAAAGAGAACAACGCAAAATTACGATAATTATACAATCAATATTTTCTCTATAGTGATTTTAGAAACTGATTAATATAATAACGGAGCACCGAAAGTATTTAGATTGATTTGTTTGAAGTGAATTTTATTCGAATTTATATTTAATACTGACGAAGCAGTATTACAAACAAAAGTAGTTTGTAATTTAACCTTTAAAATTACAAATTGCAAAATTTATTTAAGAACTTTTCAATCGGACTTTTATTTTATTTTCTTTGTAGTGATATGCAAAAATGTGCTAAAATCTCAAAATTGAAAAATTTGTGATATCTACGAATTAACAATAAATTAATTAGAGTCAATTATCTACATATCAGTCTCAGCAACAATCGACGAATAGAAGTGAATTTTTTGCTGAAACCGCGGAAACTTTGCCAACATCGTCTGAGGCAACGGAATTTGTTCCTGCTGGTCAGCCTAAGAGTGAGGTGCAGGAAACCATGTTGGACGTGGACACGAATATACTAATTAGCAGGAAACGCTCCATGAAACCCGCAAGGAAATTTTATTAAGTCAAGGTCGAGAAGCGAAGACTTGTGCCGAAGATGCAGAGAGGGAATTGAAAAATAAATGAAATACGTTTTTGTATTATGAATTTTTGTTATTTATACATTTTTATTCTATTTTGTGTTTTTAAATATTGTCATGATAGTCACTCACATAGTCATGATTTTATTGTGTGTAGAAAGGTGGAGTGGAGTTTAAATCATTTAAAAGCTAAAAATGTCAATGTTTATATTTTCGATCTTAAGAAAAATTTTGGGAATTTTTTACTAATCGTTAAAGTCGACTTTATGTTGCCAAGCTTTGGTAATAAGGGTCTATTACAAGTTACATTACAATTTGGTAGGAGATTGGTAAAACAAATTTTCAATGAAATGATGTATTAACCAATGAAATAGGATTTTCATATTGAAACCCTATGAAAGAAAGGTTTGAATTATCTAGTTCAAACTAATTTAATCCTAGTTTTTGTTTTAGTTATGAGCAAATTAAACAGTACGTTGCATTTCGACAACAGAATTTTTATTTAATATAGCTTCTGTCATCATTGTACTCGAGTTTACTTTATCGGAATACAATATGTTTTTGCAAGTACTTGTTAAATTAGCGAATATGAAGAATAAATACGTATTGATAACTTCCTGAGTTAAATCAGTTACTGGCTAGTCCAAATTAATTGAATACACTTTTTAACATTCTGGCTATAGGGAAAGTGAACCATTCAGTATTAGTTCCATATTCTAGCTATAGGTAAAGGAAAATCATATCGCTGGTCAGATTTAATTTCAATAACAGAATTTTTCAACTCCGATTTAGAATACTAATAAATTACTTAAAATGAAACATTTGTGTTCGCAAGAATTTATTAATTAACCAAATGTGAAAGACAAGTAAGTATTAATGAGGTTCTTAATTAAAGCAATATTAAGGCAATTTTATCCTGATTTCCAATTGCTGCTACTTTCCTCTAGACACATATAATAATAAAAGTTCTGGGCATACAAGTATCCTTAATATTATCTATACGTTTATTAATGTTAGAGAGATGAGATTATTTCTAGGTTTTTTTTATGAAGAAAAAATGTCACGAATAATACAGTTTTCAAACCTTTTCAATATATATTGGTGATGGGTGACAATGTTATGGGTGACGTCATCCCATTTAATAAAGGATCAATACAAATAAAAAAGACAACGTACTTTAGTAAAATACTTTACAAGTAAAAGTTATTTATATAAATATAAAAACTATTTAAAATTAATAGAAATAGTAAAAAAATAATAATACCCAATTCGGTAACACATTCCAATAATATTTACCTTATAAAGTCTTGATTAAAACAAATGAAGCAAGCGTAACAATAAACCGAGTAAATACACATAATGAAGTAAGAATATAAATTAAAAATATTCCTTAAACAGATCCAAATAATATACATAATAGTTTTAAGGTGTATCGGTATTTGAAAGTAATATACAGTCTACTAGTATTAATCTTGCAGATCATTTTGCAAAAGCTCTAACCGATTGCAAAATATGAATCAATAATAGCTTGGTCGCCTCACAAATCCCACATCAGTTTCCAAGGGAACTGGGACATTGATAAAATTCTTTCAATATCTGCTCAATTTCTTCAGGAAGCTGATCATTACATAAATAGCTGTGTTATGTATTTTACGTGAAAATAATATTAACTATGGTAGTCAACTTATTGGAGTTTACTTCTTAGCAATCGATTTTCATATATAGCGCTTGGTTTAAAATTTTATGAGGAGTAAAATCAGAAATTCAGTGCGTTAAAAAAAGTGTAACCATTAGGTTCTGATCGCAAGAAGTTCAGAGCGTTAAAAAAGTTTAACCGTTAGATGGCCTCTTCGCACAACCTCTGCGCATCTTTAGAGTGAGATATCAATATGTTTATTTGGCATTTTCTTAGGACGTAATCGCAATGACGGAATGTGACACACATATTGGTATTTTCTTAAAGCGTTATCGTAATGACGGAGCGGGACATACATAGTTTGCTGTGATTTGCTTATAACAAGATGTAATCATTCAATGTCATTATATGTGAATATTTACAAAATGTTTTTAATTTTGTTGTATAAATTTGATCTTGTTCAGTTGTGTTTTACTTGAAAATAATTATATTGCCAGCATTTTTTTATTAAAGAATTTTTCATTTAGATTTAATATTATTGATATTCATATTTATAACAATGTTACCTAGTTTACACATTCCGAGGCAATAGTGGACTAAACTTCAATCGCGCACGAAAGCTGACACGCAATTTTTTTTTCCTGTACTTGTGTTATAAGACCTTGCTTCCTGACAAATTCCATGATTCTAGGTCAACAGAAAGTACGCTATAGGTAGTGATTTATTTGCGAGTGTCCAAATATGCGCGATAAATGACAGTATTTTTAGGGTTTTCCTTGATTGTATTGACTCAATTTTTTGATGTTGGGATTTTTACTGTTTGATTTTTTAGTATTTGTACCACAATAATGTAAAAAGAAATAAAAATAAATATATGCACATAATATTACAGATGAAAAGAAAAATTATTTGAACGTTAATTTATCAGATAAAAAATAACTCTAAAAATCATAAATTAGGAAGACTAGATTGTACCGAGTTAATAGAATTCTATTAAGGATTAACCTAATATCATCTTTACAGAGTAAAGCAAGTAATAAAAAATCATTCTAAAACAATGTTAATCAAGTTTATTGATTTCTTTAAAGCTTTTCACTCTATATAGCATACAAATCTATGGCAAGCAATATGAGAAGAAAGAGTTCCCATCAACCGAACACTCGCCCAACATATAATCACCAATTCGACGTTAAATTGGAAGGAATGTAAATAGTGGTGATCAAATGTAGCTCTTTTTTTATTTCTGTAGTTAAGTTTACATAAATTTTCCTGGAAAAATATGGATCAGGAATAAATGGAAGACCACGTATTAACCTTCGAATTGCAGACGGAATAACTCTTTTTGAGATATCGGGACCATGCATTTAGGAACTAGTAAAAGAGCTAAATATAGTACTTACTATAGTAGAATTATCTGTAAATCAAGTAAAGAAAAGTTTTTATCTGATTCCATTGAATATTTTAAACTAATAATTGACGACAAAAATATAGAGCTATGCTTATCGCTATGAACTATACTCTTTTAAAGATAGTCAAATAGTGACAATGAAACGAACAATGACCCATGCTTGGAAAAAGTATTGATAAATTAAATATTATATTGAATATTGAGCGGCTATACAATCCCAATATTTTCCTATAGTGCATAAAGACTCTAAGCAAAAATACATCAACGAAGTTCAAAATAGCTTTGCTTAAAATCAAGAGATACATTTAAAGAAAAGGAAGAGATTAATCCATTAAATAAGTAACAAAGAACTACGTCGGTTAAGACAAATGGTGGACATTTGAGAAGTTACCAATAATCAAATGGGACCAGTCCCATTTAATTTTACAACAAAGTGACTAATACGGGTATATACAAACTTTTGATTACTTGCAACACGTAAAAGCATCAAAAACAAAATCATTTTCTCATTCATAACTTTGTTATATATATAGTCAGCATTCGGGTAAGTAGATTTATACACTCTTGTCATGTAATCGTTCAAACCAAGGACTTGTTTAAAATCTTTATCTCTACGATCTTCAAATTCTCCTATAATAATACGGTAGCTCCGATGTTTAAAAAGTCACTTGGCAAGTTGTATAAAATATAACATAATATACATGTATATATATATATATATATATATATATATATATATATATGTGTGTAGATAAATATATATTATGTTGCCCACAAGCGATAACGAGCCGCCGCGAGGCGCTCCTGAGATGCGATCTCAAGTGCAAGCTCTTCGCCCTCACCTTGAGCGCAAGCTCTTCGCTAACTAACTTCAAGTGAGTAATGAGAGGGAGTACACATTTTCAACTCCGTGAATGCATTGGAACGTTTTTTAGGACATAAAGTTTAAAGAAAGTCTTACCATGTTTCGCTTTAATTCGATGATTTTTCGTAACCGATACAACCTCTAAATTTTTTTGTTATTTAATGTCTTCACAAATAATCCACAAACAGATTTTCAGTCTTCTCTCTACCCATAATTTAGGATTACATTCAGAGGATCTTTCATGCTTCTTATTTCCAGACTTCTTTTTAATTTATTGACCACATTATGTCACTAAATCATTAAGTACCCTGGTTTCTGATATTGAATCAGAAATTAATCTCATATACATACATATATTAGAGTATAAATATTGTATTTGCTAATAAGTTTTGTAACCCCGAGCTGCTATATTAAATTTAATTTAAGTATGAACCATTATTATCTACTACCTCTCGCCTGGCAGTGACAATGTGCCTTTATTATATAATTCCGGTGACTTTGAATAAAAAAACTGTGCTAAAGCGTTTTGGAGATCTTCTTTAACATCGATTTTTTTCCACGTAAATGGTTACTTAGAGACCTGAATAAATGGTAATCAGAGGGCGCAATGTCCAGCAAATATGGTGGATAAGTGAGTAGAACCCAGCCGAGCTCCTCTAATTTATCACGACTACGTTTTGCAACATGTGGTCTAGCATTATCATAAAGAAAATGAACTCGATTCTGTTGACTACTCGATTTGTTAGCTAATCGATCCAGTTGTTCACAGTCAATATCTGCATTAATGCGTTTGACATTCTACTAGCAGCTGAGCATCACGTTTCGGCACTTATTTCAGGTTTGGATACTGATTCTCCATTTGAACTTATGGTTCTATACTTTAGGTTTGGATACCTATTCTCCATTCCAATTTCTGATACCCAGCCATTAAAGTTTGCATGTATAGTTAACCTATGTAACCCACTTCTCATCGCCAGTTACTAATCAAGTTATTCAGTTGAAGTTATGTTTCAATGTCAATGACTGTTGAAAAGTATCAACACTGCACTGAAGGTGATATAATAACAACTCGTGGGGTATCCACACGTCGTATTTTGAAACTTTTCCCAATTCGTACAAATGTATTTCTACGGTGCCATAATTGCAGTGTAGCTAATCTGTCAATGGACGAGTCGTCAGTCGACGTAATCCTCCTCAATTAAGTGTCATAATCGTTGAACGTCCAATTCAACATGACGTATGGTACATGTTTCGTCCTCAGGATTGTAGTCCACATTCCTGTACCTTCTGAACCAAATCTTTGCCATCGCGCAAAGCACCGTGGGCTCCCCATCGCATGACTATATTATTTGGGGCGGCTTTTACATTGTGGCCCAGACGAAATTCGTAAAATAATAGAATCCATATTTGATAATATATGAATATTGAACCGAAATTGTGGCCCGTCCCGAACTTACTAGCCTACCTATATATGTATATATATATATATATATATATGTATATATATATATATATATATATATATATATATACACGGACGAATGGACACGTATTTATCGAAAAATTGTTATTTGTTAAGGATGCATAACAGTATATGTTTTCACATTATTCGTCACAAACAGACTTTCTAAGTCACGTCTTTATTCAACAGAGTATTATTAAACCACAAAAAACTTTTACACCCCAAAAACAGGTTCCGCGATAAGAATTTTCTTCAATATTATGCATTTTTCAGCCGTAACGGAGTCAAAGGGCGCGATCGCACTTCATTGGCTTGTAAAGTCGAACTGACTACACTATACGATTTTTTTGAACTACTTTTATAAACATATATAATGGTAGTGTAACATGTCTGTTCAAGAAGGAAAAATTGAAAAGTAAGTGATAAAAAAGGAAAGAAATGCCATCGCTTTCGACCACATGTTTAAACAGGCTTGGGGCAATCATATAGATCTAGACCGCAATCCTTTTTGACACTTAACAAAGTATTTTTTATATTCTAATTAAGTACTATCATATATAACACATAACTACTACAATGATACTGGGATGAGCTGTGGAATGCGATCGAAAATATTGAACCTTTTCAATGTATTTGCTCGTATATGCAATTGATAACGAATGACATCTTAAATTGGCATGATTTAAATGTCCTGGTAAAATATAAAATACTGCTTTCTAACCATTGATCTATAATTAAACAATTTGCTGAAATTAAATGAAATATTTACAATTTATTTTTTTTTTCGAAACACTGAGTGACTCGCATCATTTCAATTTGTACATGCAGTTCACTTAAATAAAACTTTCAGTTATGGGTAAAATGGTGTATTTTGAGAACGTGATTGGATACGAGAAAATTTCATATTATTATAATAGTCTTATTTTTAGGGTTCCTTAACAGTAAGGAAAAATGAAAATCCTCATAAAATTACTCACGTTTTTATACGTCCGTCCGTTACAGCCATTTTCCTCAGAAACAGCTTGACGTAAAAACTTAAAATTTAGCATGGTAAGAAAATATTTTATTCCACAAAAATCTAAACAAACCCAAAAACTTGTTTTAAAATTTAACAGGTCCTTTTTTTTATTATCATATGTAGTTTGGGGCATCGTTTGAACCTGCTAAGTATAAGGGACACAAAAAAAAGTATATGGTTAACATATTTTTTCATGTTTTTTGCTATTATGTCTTCGGAGTTGTAGTGAAAAAGTATGAAAAAGAAGATGTCCTGCAAAAAAGCATAGATTTAATATATACTCAATAGATAGGCAAAGTGTATGAAAGAAAAACGGATTACATTCGTATTTAAAATATTAGAAAAAGACAGACAGAAACGTGATAAACGAGACCACACGGGTATTTTTGCTAGCAGCTTGCTTTCATTACCGTGTGCAGTTTATTTGTAATTATAACCAAATTATCTTAAAATTCAGTGCAAATTTAATTTTTTACATAATGATGACGTACGCATGTAAGTAGGTATGTATTATCATTATGTGAACAATAACTTTATCTTTTCCTATAATAAAAATCCTCAAGATAATCCTTTTCATCGGCAAATATTTCAAATTATTTTTCAGTTGTTTCTTTATCCCTAATGGTAACAAGAATGCAATTTTTGACATGTTCATAAAGTGATTATATGTTTGCTTATTTATTTATGTACTCATTTTGCAGTTTATTTGAAGATACCTGAAAACTCAAATATATGAAAATAATTTCTACAGCACCTACAAGCGTAATTGCTATACATATTTGCATACACATTTAAAGTTTTACGAATATTAATGAATTCCATTTTTTATATATTTTAGATTATATACTAAATCTATGGAAATTACAGTATCCCCCCCCCCTCCCGTTTTATTTCCAAAGCTACTGATCCAAAAATAACTAAGAAAACAGCGTTGGTAAAATGTAACTAAGAGATTATAAAGAAACTATATTGATAATCCTAGATCTTCCTTTAAAAAGTACGGTAAGCAATAGCGGTAGGTTGTGAAAAATTAAAATTTGTAAATAATTTAATAAAAATACTTGTACTCATAAATTTGTGAAAGTGACGAAAGGTGTAGCAAAGGATTATAGAGAGATTTCTAGTCATACTTAAAAGGTTTTATTCACTCAGGGGTCCATGGAAGTGCTGGCTTGCTATGCCAATTTAATGGCTGTCTTGCCATGCATTTTTAATATGCATACGTAATAAATAACATGAAAAAAATATGTAAATGACTACATAAAGTGACTACATAAAGATCTTGATAAAATTAGAATAAATTTTGTATTCCGAAAAAATTTTGTAAGGTTCTTTTTATATTTATGAAACGTTTTTTATAATCTCAAATAGCGTATGAAATGTTTTTCCTAACCTAAAAAATCTTTTAATTTTTTCAACCTTGCAATTTTCTTCGAACTTGGCTATTGTCGTTTTATAAAACCAATAATATGCTTTAAGTTTTATTGAAAAAAATTTGGTTTGGTTACCATTACACAAATTAAGTACGCAGTGTTGAGTGTAGATCATTACAATGCTTTATTAACCTAGTAATAAAAATGTCTTAACCATACATTTCTTTTAACATGAAATATTACATTTTCTTGTAGTAACACAAGCTATTAAATATGTAATCGAGGATCGTATTTATTAAATTCTGAATAGGGGCAATAAGTGTCTACTATTCTCAATTAATATTTCTAAAAACTGTGGACAGGCTCATTTTTTGTGTACCTCCCCTACATGTAAATACGGAGGGATTTTTTTTGGATGAACACTTTTTTTAGGGATATGTCATGAACATTTTTTGATTCAGGGTTCGTTTACGGAATATTAATCTTTACAGTGATAATTATTATTAGAATTATGCACCCCTACCTCTACGAAGGGGGGGGGGGGGTGCCCTTTAATTCGCTATTTTTTAATATCTTAAAGTATGTACAGAAGTTGTACATGTTACTATGTATTTTCGTGGTGAGAAATACTTAGAAATAGTTTAAGAGAAATACTACGTACTAAGTATGTACAGAACGCCCGTAATGCGAGTTATATACTCTTACTAAAATAAGTTATTTTTTCAACGTACATCCTGGACAAACATTATGTTGTGCTGATTGTATTTAATAATGTACCATAATTTTACAGAAAGAGATATATCACATAAAGTAATATACATACATTTTTATATTATTAAATATAATGCAACAAGACTTTAAAAGTGGAATATTTATTTTATTTTATTTTTCTTAGCTTTTTAAGTTAATCAAAATTAACAATATGCATGTATGTATATGTGTGTGTGTGTATGCGCGTATATATATATATATATATATATATATATATATATATATGTATATATATATATATATACATATATATATATATATATATATATATATATATATATTTATATATAAACTCTTTTGCAAAAAAACGGCCACTTATAAGAATAAACCATATCAGAGTTATTTTATTATTATTTGATACATTTTATATGGCGATATGATAAGAATATTGTTATTTATTGTTGAGATATCGTATTTATCTACTTCAGTCATTGAAAATTCAAATAAATAAAAAAAAGATGTAAAGTCCACAGACGAGCGTTTTCATACTGGTACATTAAAAATGGCTAAAGTTTATCTTTGAATTTTTTTTATTAATTTAACATAAAGTTTCAAAATTTAGTAACGAGTATGGCCTCATCTTGCTAAAATCAATACGCTTAATCTGCTAGGCATGCTTTCGACGACGTTTTTTATAATTTCCTGAGGAATACGTACCCATTCAACGACGATCACATTTTTAAGGGCCTGAATGTTTTCTGGAGCTGGTTTTACGGCTCTGACGCATCGTTTGAGATTGTCCCATATATGTTCTATCGTATTGAGGTCGGGACTTCTAGCTGGCCAGTCTAACCGACGATTTCCGGCCTCCTGCATACACGCATCAAAGTCTCTAGAGCGGTGGGCGCGAGCGTTGTCGTCCATAAAAATAGACTCGCCTCCAACTGCGGGTTGGGTGTAAGGAATAAGAACCTCTGTTATGTACCTTTGCGCATTAAGTCTGCCATTTTCAATAAAAACTAACTCGGTACGGTCATCTGAGTTAATACCAGCCCAAAACATTACGGAGCCTCCACCGTAAGGGGTGATTTCCTCAAAGCACACTTCTGATAAGTGTTCGCCAGGTCTTCGTAAGACTCGCCGACGTCGATCTTCATCACTAATCGATATACGAGCTTCATCGGATAATAAAACAGTATTCCAGTCTTGTTGAGTCCATGACGAAAAATTTTGAGTGAATCTCAATCTGGCAACTCGATGCTCGCGGGGCAATATAGGGCCCCGAGCTGGGCGATAGCTACGTATATTGACGGCCTGAAGTCTCCTTCTAACTGTCCATAGGCTTGCTCGTATACCTCTGATGTCCTCGAGGTTCTCTTTGAGATCCACGTATGTAACTTCGGTCCACGTATAAAGCGGTCGTCCCGTGGCTCAGTGCGCCATTTTCTTCCAGAACCGGGTCTTCTACTGACAGAGCCCGTTTCTTGGTATCGTTGCAGATCCTTTGGACGATGGAATGGTCGTCGATGGATGGCATTATACTGCTAAGACACATAACATTGGCTACATCCTTCTTCAAGCATCGTTTTTTCAACCATACTGAAAACAGCAAACAGAAGTGAACTAATGCAGCAAACAGCAGAAATTTAATTAAAATATATTCGTTAAAATAAAAAACGTAACAAATGAAAAAGAACATAATAAGAGTTGGATTTCATTTACCGCCAAAAAATACGTTTTTGTCAGTAAAAGATAATCTTCATTCAAAAAGAATAAATTTCAAATTTGGAACGTTCGTTTTATGTGCCAGAATACACTATACTTGCCAGTAACAATTACAATTAATACAACCTCTTAATAAATAACATTGTTTTAATAAAACACAATGTTGACCAAATCAAAACCGCCCGTTTCTTATGCAAAAGAGTATATATATGTATATATATATATATATATATATATATATATATAAACATATATATATATATATATATATATACATATATATATATATATATATATATATATATATATATACATATATATATATATATATATATATATATGTGTGTGTATATAATATCAATTATTTTCTTATTCTCGACAACGACTTTGACACTAATATCTTTATAACGCGATTCAAGAAATTAATATTGTACGAGGCGAAACCCGCCAACGGACGGTTTTTAATAATATACAAAATTAAAATAAGTAAGGGCAGAATTCCGTATGACGCGCAGAGCGGCAGACGGAAATGAAGAAAGATAGCTTCAGTTAGAAACTGCTAAAGGTTTTCCTGTTAAAACTGCGGCTAATGCCGGCGATTTTTATATTACCGTGACTTAATAACGACTCTTTGAATTTTATTGCACCTGATGTGAATGTTTGAGATTCTTTGCGTTCTTTTCTTTCTTGCTTATAACGGCGGGGATAGAATACTTTTATCATATGAGCGCATATATGATAACTCCTAGAAGATCACAATTGACGTAGGCACTGACTACATACGTAGAGAATGTATTTACTATTTTTTCCATAACGAACTAACAAGGAGCTAACAAGAAACTCTATGCCCTATTCTAGAGAAGAAAAATATATATTTCCTTCCATTAAAAATTAAAAATTAGTATCGTGGTTACCTTATCAATTCCATTTTACTTACATGTAGATATTTAATAATATATGCATCAAATCTATGTAAATATTCAGTTAGATACATAGAGAATATTTAAAAAACTTTGGATAATTTGTTGAAAACAGACAAAAAGAAGCAAACATTTTTTAAAAACCTCCATTAATAATTCTATTCAAGGATTTCTACTTTAAACTCCAAGATTAAGAGAATCCGCTTACCGTGGCTGGGACAAGCGGAAAGTGTTAAAGTAGACAGTAAAGTCCTATATGTCCTACAGGATCCGCCTAAAGGCAGAAAGAGACTAGGATGATGGATGGAAGAAATTGTCGACAGTTTATCGGCGCTGGGCATGTGGGACTGGTGAAAGGGTAGCAAGAGAAAATGTGGGACTGGCGAAAGGATAGAAGAGGAATCGTGCAGATTGGCGTGGTGTAGTGACGTAGATCAAACCCTTTGATGGACTGTAGCACTAATGGATGATAATTCTTCAAGAATTCTCCATTTGTTAGATCGTCATTGTTATTTATATGTAGCCAGTTATACACGACCTTACATTATTATGCTATTCTATTTGATCAAATATAATTTCAAACAGTTTAGTTACACAAATTTGAACACGTTAGATATATCTTATGAAGAAAAATTTACTTATATGTATACTAATGCATATAATATACTTTTTATGTCATGCCATCGATATTTTTCACCATTTGCAAATTGCAATTGTCCCGGATTGACACACGTTTTAGTTCTATAATTAATACTAAATTTTGACTAAAAACTATTAAAGATACGGTAATAACTATTAAAGTGAAGTATGTGTACTCGAATATTCTCGAATATTCAAAGAAAGTAGAATAAACATCGAGTAACACATTCTGTGTAATTCGAAACAATTAATAAAAATAATTCACAGAAAAACTACACATACATTCAGTTATAACAGAAAAAAATCAACATCAATTTACGTCTTGGTGTATCATATTAAATTTTACCCTTATTTATGTTAATTTTTTCCATTAATGAAAAAGCTTTAGTTGCAATGTCACGTGCGTCCGTTTATACTTAATTTATTCCTCCAACCGTATTGTATTTAGGTATCTAGGCCATTGTTAGTGAAAAAGAAGTTAGTCGTTTATTTTTAATTTTAATGTTTATAAATATAAAATATAATAATTTTCGAGCATTATACTGAAGCATTAAATTAAGGAAGAAACTAGTTTGCGGAATATAATCTAAGGAATATATTTGCATGTGGAAGAAGCGTAGCCTAGCGAAAGCAAGTTTCGTCCAACCTTTTTACCAATACTGGGAGGTATATACCAACGTCAATTCAAATGTACTTAATTTTACGTCAGTAGTTCGTATTTAAGTACATACATATCTAAATATAGTATAACGGAAAGTAAAATAGCCTTGTCGGTTTTTTATTTTTTGTTTTATAAAGATATTGTTCTAAATGATCGTATGTTTTATATAATCGATTATTATTTTTATTAATGTTGTTTTATATATGTACTTCTGGAAAATAAATCATATTTCTACATTATTTCACTGTGTTGAATGTTAGAAATATATTAATAATTAGGACATATTATTTATTGTAGTTCGAGAAAAGTTTAGGTAGAAAATGTTTACAAAAAGCACTTTAATATTAAAATCGTCACCGAAAGTAAAGCCTCATACTAAATAGATTACCAAACTAGATAGATTACAACTACTACTTTTACATTTACACAGAATTTAAAAAAACATATGTTTACTATATATTAATCGAGATCTTCATATCTGACACGTACCTTATGTTTAGAACTGCATAGACTATAAATGTAGTTTAGAATTATATAGACTAAATTGTATGTGCAGAATCGCTTATGATTCAATGGAATCTGAAAATATTTATCCGTTCAGGTACTTCCCAGGAGATAACAGGGCTGACTTCAAGTACCATAATAATTACTACAAGGTATACAAAGCTAATAAGATTTCGTCGATAAGTAGAGCAACGGTTATAAGCATCCGCCGAAAACAACTTCATTCACGAGAATATTTGATGATTTGGTTTAATCATTAAATATTCTCGTCGAGCCTAAGTTTTCTGCACTGCAAGGGCATCATCAGACAAGTTATTAACGTACCTGTTGATGTTGTCACAATGGGGCGGATGTTGAAAATATACGCCTAATTTGTAAACCATAAACAAATCTTTAAGTTTTTCCGAGCCATACGCGCCCAGTAAACGTTTTCATGGAAAATATACGGTAGTATAACTAATATATATATAACAATATTACTGAGATATTAAAAGACGGTAGACATTCTGTTTACTTTTTAAATAGTAATGGCATTCAATCAAATCTCTCTCTGTGATCTTAAATTACGTGTAAAAAATGATGGCACTATCCAAAATTGCTACTTCGAATGAAAAATGTCAGTGAACAGAATTCTTTCTTACAACGAAGTTGTGAAATTAACTTATTTATAGAATCAAGGATATGCATTACGCGCATACAAAATTGATACGAAATTAGTATGACATTATTTTCACAATGTGCATATCAGTCTCTTCTAAACGATATTACTTTTTACCTCTTTATCCGTTCCTTATCATATTTTGTGTTATTTAATGAAAATGTCTTTAATTTATTGTTTGTATTTGCAAATTTACAACATTGGAACGTTAATTGTATACTGAGCTCATTAAAAATTAAGTTTTGCTTGAATTAATAAAGGTAAGGAAAAAAATAATGTGGCGACTAGTACATTTACTTTTGCTAAAATTTATACGTTAATAATCTTGGTTAATACCTATTTGTATATATTTTACTGATTAAGGGTTTACATATAAAAATAAAACCTGCAGAGCAACATTGTAAATAAAGTGATAACAAATAGCGTTGGCAATATAAAACAAAACATTAAACGATAAGTTTAAAAAACAAACTAAATCAAACCAGTTGTTTCTTGAGTACGTAAAGTCGATTCCGAGGGTGTATACCTTGGAATCGACTTTACATGCTCAAGAAACAACAGGTTTGATTTAGTTTTTTTTCAAATTATCGTTTAATGTTTTACTTTATATTGCCAACGCTATTTATTATCACTTTATTTAAAATACCTACATTTAAAGTTAATTCGACTTTAATACAAAACCATCTTATTTTTTACAATATTATTAGTAGTATCTATTTAATAAGTACATTTTACCTGTTTGCCGATTATCTGTTATACTTTTTTATTGCATTAAAATACTGTAATTTGTGTTTGTATTTGCGATTTATATCATGAAAATTTCGACTGTAAGCTGAGCTTTCTAAGCTATATACTATGCTGTATAGTGAGCTGTCCGCCAATGAAGTTTTCTTGAATAAGCAAACGTGAGGCAATACATTTATTAAGGTTACTTTATTGAACTCATCTAAAATTGTTAATACAAGAATGTATTTTGAGTGTTTATTATTTATGCACGTTTCATTAATTTTAAGGGGATAATATGTACATATCTAGAGCAATTTTTTTAGCAAAAGTAATAATAAATTAAGTAGTGCAATATAAAATCAATTATTTACCAACACAGGTCTAAAGGTTTTTTTAAAAACCTAAACCAAATTTGCAAAAAAATATTTGAGAAGAACGGAATGGAATATAAAAAAATATTTAACTATTCATTTTACATTATTGGTGAGTTCCTGACACCATGGTCAATATGTATCAAGGTTCATAAATTTTCTGAATTTCGAAAATAGATATTAGCAGAATATTAAAAAGCAATTTGGTGTTGTTATCGTCATCACTTTATCCATAATTTTAAATATAATAATATATTTGCTACAATTTTTCTTTTAACTTTTATAAACAATTCTTAAATTAAACAATAACTACAATTTTCGGCTCCTCTAGTAAATTTGCTTTATCGAACGAAGGCATTTCTACATTTGATGTTAGTGTTAATTATCAAAATAAGTTAGTTATTTTAATAAAGAAATAATGCCAATTAATATAATGTTTTTATTCATTATTCTGTAATTATTTGTAATCGAGTTATTTCCATTAAAAGAAAAGAAATATTTTTAAATTTGACTGCATAAATCGAACGTAATATTAAATTTAACTACACAAATAATTCTGCATTCCGTTTTATTTATATCTGGATTTTATAAGCATAAATATTTAAAGCCATTGAATATAACTTTTGGTGATTTCTTTTACTTTTCCTTTTACCAAATAACAATAGTAGATAAAATATGTTTTATCCACTATTTATTAGAAAGTAATGAATCTCAATTTCTAGTTAGTTTATAAAATAAACAATGGACCTCGAGTACTTTATTTACCACTTCTGAAATCTTCATTTACATATCTATGACTATTAATTCTTTTTGTATATTCAAATTAACATATTGTATTAACACGCTTAAAAATTTAAATATTTTATGTCACACTATTTCGAGGCAATTTTTGTGAACATTTTTAGCAGATACCTTTTAAATTACCTTACAAGAAATATTAAATAAATATTTTAGAAACCCTAAGAAGTTATTCTTTTAACTGACACCCCATATGGAACATGAAATTAAAAAAGGTCAGCACTTTATTTCCATCTCTAAACATTACATATTATATTTTTTTAGTGTTTAGTGATAATTTATATGTGAGTTAGCATATTTTACCAGTGTGATAAATTTTAGGTTTCTGAAAATAATGCCTGTAACAGGTAGATAGACACGTGAGTGATTTCAAAAAGGTTCCCTTTTTCCTTTTAATAGAAATGAACATTTGCAGGAATCTTGTCAATTTCGAATAATATTTCTATTCTAAGTTTTGTTTTTGGCGTGGTGAATATTTTGAAAATAGTTTTGATATTAACCAAGAATATCCTCTATTCTGTCTGAAAATAATACTTTTTAGTTTAGACTGAAATTTCTCTCCGATATTTCTTGGATATAGATATTATATATTTCTCAGGAATATTTATTATTAGAAAGAATAGCAAAATTCCCCTAGATACTCTTATTCTATGTTACGATATTATATAAAATCCCTCAAGTTACTAAATAGTACATAAACCATAAGCATTTTATTATAATAGATCAAGAACCATTTATTTTATCAGTGTGGAAAACGTAAAGAATTACGTTTCAAACGGGAAATGAAAAACGAAAATTAGAAACTAATAATACATTGTTTTGCATTTCGCCGCTTGTATTTTAAGCAACTTTATACGCTTTTTACGTATTTTCAAATTTAGAAATGATAGAAATTCTCCTATTAAGTGGACAAACTCATGTCAATTTTATTTAAAAACCCAGGTTTTTAATCAATCCGTTTATTTCTATTTCGTCTATTTATTCTCTGGCATTGCTGTACTATTTCACATTATTCATATTCTGGCCCAGCGTGTTATTAACGATGCCATAAATTGCAAATGTTAATTTTAAAACTTATTTAATCTTTAAAATTAATATTTCCCTATTTATAACTTCATAATAATTTTATAGCTTCATAGATACATTTTTATGATCCTTACCGTCATACTAAATTAAAAATGTGTATCCTTTGCATGTCATTTAATGTCAAAAATCTATTTATTAAATCTGCGAGAAACTTTTTATTCGTAAGGGTAAGAATAAATATGACGTTAAAAAGAAACATAAGACACATATTAAATGGTTTTCTCAAAACATTAATTCTGAGAAGATTTATTCTGAGATTAGAATTTCCCCAAAAGTAAGAAAAAAATCGAAATTCTTAAATTTATATTTGCTTTCATGAAGTCATTAAAATTGAGTTGCAATGCTAAAAGGCGGTGAAATAGACAGACGTAGCCCCGTAGTATTGTAAATTTTATATTGAGGTGGTACAGTTACTCAAAATGGTGATCTTGAGAAATAACAAAATATTTAATTTTCAGTCCACGAGTAACTACAACAATATAGCCCAGCATAGTATTATTGGATATTCTATAGATTTCACAGAACTAACTATGGCCCGCGGCGTCGCTTGCGAGTTGTCAGGAAAATGTAAAAAAGTGATTTAAAGGAATTTCAAGTTAAGTAGTTAATAGGTAAGTGTTATTTTGAACATTATTTAATTGGTCTGACAATTATTGTGGTGCAGTACGGTGTACTGCGCCTTTTGTGCTTTGGTGTTACGGACTAAAATGCCATGCGTTCACACCATTAAAAAAAATATGCGCTTATGATGGATTATCAGACCTATTAAAAAATGCACGGCTTGTTATAGCAAGCTTGCAGATTATCCTGAATAACGAGAGGTGGACAATAGGCGAAAGGCGGCTGTAATGTATGTTTATTTATTCGTTGTTAACATTTTAATGAGAGAAAGAAATTTTTAAATTACAACTAGTTTTATATTTTTGAATAACATTACTATAAAACAATTAATTGTTAAAATGCGAGAATCATGCACAATATTTTATATCGGGAATTGCGTAAGACCAAACCATTACGGTTGTGGTTCAGAATAAAACATGTAGAATATTAAAAATGGTAAAGTGAAACATACAACTATGTAATAATTCTTATCTTAATAAAAGTTTTCTCATCGTGTGTAATACAGGGTCCGGCCAAAAAATCTCCCTAATCTTAAAAGGTAGTTAAAAAACTAAGAAATATACAGGAAATATCCTTTATATTTGTAAACAATAAATACTATGCCATTTTACATCATTTGGTTTTAAACATTATATCCAATAAATGACGTCCCCATTGGTGACACATTGGCAAAGTTTTTCTCGAAAGTTTTCCATAGTTCTTCATGTTATTTCTCTTAGAATGGCTGCCATTTTCTGGATGATTGCCTCCTTAAGTGTATGCAGAGTTGTGGGACGGTGTTTGTACAAACAAGATTTAAAATGTCCCAAAAGAAAAAAAATCACAAGGTAATAAATCTGGCGATCTTGAGGACCAGGCGATGTCTCCTCGCAAGGAGACAAGATTTTCAGGAAACGACTCCCTCAACATTTCCATAGAACGCCGATAAGTATGACCTATGGCTTAATCTTGGTGAAACTAGACTTCTTACTGTTCATGGTCTACAAGAAACTGGTTTAACCTAGGTCGGAGGAAGGTATCTAACATGTGACAGTAACGATATAAATTAACCGTTACACTTAGGTCATCTTCTTCGAAAAAATACAGTCCTCACATACCAAATTCAGCAACGGTACACCAAACTTACATAATGTGACTGTCACATAATATCGGTGAAGCTCGAATTGAATTCTAAACGCACGCTGATAGTAATCATAGAACCACCGTTACGTATAAATTCCCCTACAATAAACGCACGATGTTCACCGAGCCAAGCCATTGGGTACAGTGAAATTGGCACGTATATCGCTTTCAAACAATACCCCCTCCACATCAGTACACCAACTACAACGTACACAGCGGCTTCTACAAATACAGGAGGTTTATTTGCCGAACCCTTTATATTAAAAACATATCTATGATCAAGTAGCCAATTACTGAATATAGTTATGCATTGGAAATGTTTTATGTTAAGTTTATGTTCAATGTTATTAATAATAATAAATAAAAATATTTTTATTCATTTAATATTGGTATTATATACCCAATAGATTGCGCTGTCGTATCAATATTTATTTATCTGACGTATGACAAGGGCCTATAATAAAGAAGTTAAAATTTTATTCAATTACTTTTCATAATTGGTACGTAAACGTTAAAAATATTTTAAAGTCATATTTCGTAGAGCAATAACGCTATTATGCTTGACTTATTCATAAAATTAAAGAGGTCATTTTTGCATACTGGAATATAATTTTAATACGATAAATTATTCATAGCATTAGGTAGGCTACCGAACATTACCAAAGATGCGTCTAGTTTTTAGTTATGAATGAGTGGTATAAGTGAAAAATGAAAGCCAAACTTTTAAAGTCACGTTCATTTCGAAATAAAATAATATTCCAACACAAGTTTAGCAAAATATAAACCAAACAGAATATACTGTTGGTGAATTTCATATATTATCATGTGCTTAAAACAATGTAATCGTATGGTACTCTTCGCTAGGTGTTACAACTAAATTACGAGCTGAAAACAATAAAATATAAAACAATGATAATTGCTATAGCATAAAAAAATCTTGAAAAAATGCTGAATTCTACTATTTTTGACGAAATACTTCAGAGTTTGCATCACTGGTAACTTTAGTACCTCCTCCACTTTAGTCGATCGGCTTCTCGTGCTGCTGTTTTGGATATACTGCGTTCTGCTGCCAGCTTCTGCTATGTGAAACCAGAGTCACAAAAAGTAACATCTTAAAATTTGGTGAAGAGATTAAGCAAGCTAAAAAGTTTTTGAATTGCGTAAAACCACAATACTCTGGAAATCACTTCCTAATTTATGACCTCTCTATCGGTTAATCGGCGGGGTGTTTCCATAGTATATGTATATGTATATGTAGACAATATCTGAAAAAAAATTTAACGTATTCTTGTTCGCCCTACCCAAAAAAATTGTTAAAATAAAAGAATATTATCGTCCATTCTATTACCGTTCAGTACAAAATTTTCTCCATTATTTTCCTGAAACAAAACAAATTTAATTAAATATTAAATTTCTGAGAGAAGGTCGAATGAAGCTGTGAATTAGTTACTCGGAGTTAGTAACACTTGAAAATTAGAGAAAAAGTATTTTCTAGATCGTAACGATGTACACGTGTAAACTGACAGCCAGGTTCGAAAAAATACATGTATTAATTTTTTATGGTTGCATTTTATTTTGATACGATATTCAGCCGTCGATCTACATAATGGAATATATCTTCCATTAGAAAAAAAAAATGTTAAAAAAGTCCCTGTCAAAAATGTTTATCCCCTTTTACCATTTTTGGGGCGGATCCTTAAAATATAAATTAATAAAACCTTACTGAAATGAAGGTTCTAAATAAATCAAAATCTAATGATATTTAGGATATTTCCTAAAAATCAATCAATTAAAATTCTTTGATTTTCTAAATTTAACCAAGAAATTTAGATTTAAAAATAAAAAGTAATTTCTCACTCATTTATTCATATAATTCAGTTGGTACATCTAAAGTGTTATAAACGTATGAGGACGCTGGTGGTTGTCCGTTGTGTTCTCCGTGTGTAAATAATTTCCAAATATAGAGAAAGAAAATAATTGTTACACCCTATAATGTCTAAAAATGTTAATCAGTTCAATTTCGATTTTTTCTTCAAAAAAGTATTTTCTTCACGAAGAAATCCATAAAAGTTGATACACTTACACACGATATGAACCATGCGTTACCCGCGAACGCTTTAATCGTGTCAACGTTACCTTCGACGGTCTATTGATTTCTATATTTTCATCCGTGTAAAGTACAGAAACAAAATAATGAAAATAAAAAAAAATCATTTTTATTCATTATTCAAATTTGTGAATGATTGTACCTAAGGAAAATTGATTAAGCAAAAATAACACTCATTATCGGTATCGGAACTTCGATGCGTTGGATGTTTTGCATAAAAATAATTAATAATTAGACCTCTAATTAATTGTTTTGTTTATTATAACTCATTAATATAAATTATTATCAATTACACGTGAATCGGTTTTAAAACAAATAATTTATCTAGTTATTTTCAAAGTTAGTTAAACTCTAAACATTTCTGTTTTATATTTTTTACTCATTTGTGAATGAATTATTAATAATTTTGTATGTAAGTCATGAACACTTCCACGATTAAAAACACGTCCATTTACTTTATTTTTAATATTGCAAAGAACATGAACATATAAATTTCTCTAAATATAACTGACAACAGCCCGCAGCAGCAGCGTTCGCAGCTATAATATAATGAATACTTTTCTATATAAATTTAAATGAAGATTTTATATGGTATCCACATCAATTTGCTATGAAGCGAATTTTAGAAAAAATAAAAATTCAAATTTTACCAATTTGCGAATAATAACATGTTTCACATATGTTATAAAACACTCTTTAGTATTTTGATTTAGTATGACAATCAACTTGGGACTTAAATACAATTAATTCTGATCTTGGAACTACAAAATATGTTAAATTATCAATATTTGGAGGATTTACCATTAATTGATTTCCCCTTTTTTCTTTTGATTGTTGCTCGGAATATATATAAATAAATCGAATATAATAATAAATAAATCGAATAAAAAATCATTTATGAAAAAATGCTCATTTCAATGTTATTCTTTAAATAATATTGAAATATGCATTATTCAATATTATTTTAAAAATAACATTGTTATAATTCTTTTTATGTGAATATACAGTTTTTAAAACCTTATTTTTTGTTTGTTTGCGTTTATCAAAGAATCTACATTAAAATATATATTTAAAATTGTTCTACGACAACATTAAAATTCCGTAAAATGTCAATACGTTAACATGAAATTACTGTTCTCGGTTTATGAATGTTATGTTGCATTCTTTTATATTACTTTATTACTATTTGTATTCTTTTTACATTTTTTATATTCTGTTATATTCACTGTATACATTTATATCAAATTCTGTCACATACTCGTTGATTTAGAAAGGGATTTCATCCCTATTATGCATTATGGCCATAGCGCAAATGTGGAACAGGATCCTATTTCACAATGATTTGGTCCGAACAAGAATTACTACAAATTTTTTTTTATCAACGGTGGACATGAGGTGGAGGAAAAATGGATATGAGCGTTGCTCACTGCGCGTTTTCACGGCCGGTTTCATATCAGTCGACATATCATATCGACAGGAGTGAGTGTCAAACTTTTGTAATAAAGTTGCGTTTGGCGTAAACAAAAAGACGCTATTTTCACTTTAGGGAAGCAACTTATTTGTTTAATACATGCCTTCTCAATATTCCACTTAAATAATATAATCTAATGCTCACCTTTTTTAATGCATCATATATTGCATTTTAAATAAAAGCGACACTGTATATATAATTTATATGCTGTTTCCATTCTTTAAAAGAAAAATGATACTTTTAAGCCTAAGTCTTAATAGACTTTGTTCTGTTAGTGCGACTTGTCGGTGTCGTGTTAGAAATCGGCACCGATAATATGACATTGTGCGGATGTATCGAATAATATGAAATCACTCTGATGTTCCCATTAATTAATACACAACCATATTTTTCTGGAGATTTTATTAATGAAAAATATTGCTAAATGCTGAGTTTAGGGTATTAGTTTTAATGGCAGTATATTATTTTCTTTGTGCCCGCTTTGGGCCAAAGCTCCTGTATAAAGTGGCTATTTCTCTTTGGTGGAACTCTAGGTTAGGAAAAAATTATGAATTTATTTACTGCGTCTTTAATAATGGTTTATCTTTATAATTTCCACTGTAACAGTGGAAATTATAAAGATAAACCATTATTAAAGACGCAGTAAATAAATGTTTTGTGGTCATTTTCGACACACATCTAAAATTATCTTAGACAACATTTTGAGAAAAAGTTTTGGTATCCTTGTAACTCACTGTTTCAAGTGATATTTAACATAACATATAAAATGTTAACATTTTTTTTCGGTACTATATGTATGTGTTATTTTTTTGTTGGATGTAATACAATATTCGTAATGAAATTAATTGTAATAATTTTTTTATTAAATTTCTTTTTAAGCTGTCTCATACTAACCAGTCATTAAAATGTGTAAAATAGTTTTATACTTGTATTATCTATATCAAGAAAAAATTAAAAGAATTTTAAGATAGTCGCGTGAGTAAGTTTTTTTATTGCAAAAATCCGATGATTACATTCGAGAAATTTAATATAATTATATGCAGTATAATAAATTAATACGAAAATAAAATAGACACAAAAATAAATTCCCAAGTAAACATTATTTATATATTTCAACTTTACAAGAATTCCATCTAGATCTGTCATTGGAATAATTTTACAGAATTTCATAATCAATTTGTTTCAGCTTTTAACTTATCATTCCTTTCATCACACTTTTATTATTCATAATGGGCGATATTCCATCCATAGGATCCCCATCAGAGCCACATACAGTTTAGATATTACGCATATCTAACGTAGATAAACATAAAAATATACGAGTGTAATATATTATGTACGAGGGACCGCCATTACGCAGTTTATAGATAAAAATATATTTGTACTTGCCTCGTACAGCGTTGGTATATAGCTTTCAGGCGATAAGCTATGTCAGAGAAAAAAGGTTTAATAGACGTAGTTTTACAAACCTTATTTTCCAGTTTCGCACAGGGCAGTGTATGTTTTGTAAATACCGATCTGGTATATATAATTAGTCAAGTTAGTTTTCCATACAAGTCTCTAATGAAGTCGTTTTTTCTTAATTCTTCTATATAATTCTCCTTTAAGAATTTTGTTAGGAAGGAATTGTAAAATAATATATTATTCACGGAAATCTTATTCGATTGTAAAACATCTCCTTTGGTAGCTTTATTCACATAAGGCTGTATATGCGATACATATCTTCTTTTTTCTCTAATACACACACACACACACATACACACACATATATATATATATATATATATATATATATACATATATATATATATATATATGTGTGTGTGTGTGTGTGTGTGTGTGTATTAGAGAAAAAAGAAGATATGTATATATATATATATATATATATATATATATATATGATTCAATTAAGGCAATTTTATTGATACTCCACTGAAAGTAACAGATTGTTGCATAACAAATTGTAAAACACAAGGTTTCGTAATCATGAGGCCACTCTGCGAATACAGTGATTACTTAATACAGAATTTTCGAGAATTTCACTAGATGATGAATCTTTTTAAAACTTGACATAGAAACAGTTTTTTTGGGAGTTATCTATTTCTATTTGAAACATGCTAGTCTTAGAAAAAAGTAATGGATTTTTGTAGTGCAAAGTTATGAAAGTGACACAGCTCTTACGGTCTTCCTTAAGTTGTCAAAATAATGGCTACACTTAATAGTTTTCAAAATGTTAATATTATCGATTACACCTCCATAAAACTCATGGTTTTAATCGGTAATGGAGAAATCGGTGCTAACAGTACTCCAGAATGAAATTCCGAAGGTAAATGGGAGATGGAGACAAGTGTTAAAATTTTAAAAAATATTGATGTTTCTAAAGGGAATAATTTAAGAGACACAAGTATGAAGCGAAGACTTGAGTATAATATCTCATATATGCTAGTACGATTACGCATGAACGTGCAGGATACCGAGAACGACAAGCATACTTATCGGCAGCCTAGTATAGTATCAGATACGTCCATATACGAATGCGCCGGTGGCGCAATGTTTTGAAGGCATCAGAAAATTCATTATTTTTCTCAAGACCCTGCGTGCCGCTTTCTTATTACTATATTTTCTGCAAATTGTGAAGGGATTACAATTTTGAGACTCTTAGTTCAAGAGCTTATCGAATTAACATAATTTGTTGTAAAAATATTTTTTTGGAAATTCACACAAGAAAGAATAACCATTATTGCTAAAAACTGCGACGGTTTTCTTATTGCTTTATAATTGTTCGAAGATTAATTCGAAAGTATTAGGTTATGAAACCAAATTCAATTAAATACACTTAACGTAATAAGAAAACCTATCACACACTCTCTTTAGTTTTGTTTTTAAAGTAAACAATTAAATTATTTCCCGTTGAAATTACGAGGAAAGTATAATAAAATAATCTGCCTTCACTCCACCTAATCTTCTTTCGTAATTATGATAGTACAGAGTCATTTGGAAACTGAGCTCATTAAAAATAAACTATACCCACTCTCTGACATTTTAGTATTATTTTGAGAAGAAGAGGCACGCCATACGCAGTCTGCGAAACGCTTTTGCACTACTTATTAAGTCGTCACCCTTGAAACTCTTTTAACATATTCTTTCTTGCCATAGTGCTTTACAATATATGTAATTTTTTCGTAGTCGCAATATTCGACTCCACTCTTTTTGACGAACTGGATAAATAGTAGACATTTCTCGAAATAATCAAAAACAAAATATGTGTGTAACACTGTGGCTCTTTCATATATAGGCTATGTTAAATATTCTATACGTTCTCTATATTTCATCACTTAAAGGCTCAAACCTATGGATATTACATACTTACGTTTTCAGTTTGAAGTTAATCGGTTTAGCAGTTTTTAGTTATCAAAGTGGCCGACAGATGTGTTTTCGGTACCTTACTTATCAATGGATTTTCAAAAATCAAAGTGTGGAAAAATCAAGATTTAAAAAAAATTATGTTTGGAAACTTATCCTCATCATAAGACTAAGTTCAAATAGTTACTGAAAGTAAAACAGATTTTCCAATAAATAACAAAAAATATATATTCAAAACATTATTATCTGATGGTAAGCTATATCAAATTTTTTTTAAATACTCGAACTGTAGTAAAAATGTTTTTTTATTGCGCAATCGGGTAGTTTTGACAGTTTTCAGGATTAACGTACTCATGAGAATCAAGATATCAACGGATATGAGACGGTGCTAATTTCGCCATTTAGCACCATTTTCAGTGGGATATTTTTCGGTTGTAATGGGCCTGTCCTTACGAAGTAATATAAGTCTCTGTTCTGTTGTCAAAGTTAACGCTCTTATTCGTTCTTTTCCCAGCTTTGAGTGTTCTTTTGGCAAACATGCCGGGTCTGTGAGTTTCATGGTTTAGTATGTTACGTTGGCATATAGAAAACATAACGAATCACAATCTGAATTTTATTTTATCTTGCTGCTTCAAAGAGTTATAATGACTGGTTTTTAGAAATTATTATGAGAAATAAGGCGACTTATCATAAACAATGAAAAGTTTTCTATTTCTCTATTGACGAGTTGTACTTTTAAGTAGCTTATTTTTTAATATATTTTCCTAATACGTCCTTATGAGCGTCATTTCCACTCTTTTAATACCATGTCGCTTCCGATCGGGATTATTTTTCCAATTCTTTGCCTTTCACGTGTAATAAGTTTTATGTTTCTGTGCGTATCAAAGTTACGCGAATTGCAGTACATTGGCCATTGCGCGAAGAATTGAAAATCGGTTGATGTCAAGAATGCTATACTTCAGTCGAAATGTTGCATTCTTTCCATTAACATAGTCAGATTTATCTTCCTTGCTATTTTTGCCCTTCGTGGGTTGTTCTTGTAGCTAAGTAGTTGTGTCTTGATATAGAAAGTTTATCGAAATCAGCTAAATCTTTCGTTTACGAGTCTAAGTAATTGAACCAGCAACATTTAAAAAATCTAAGTAGAACGTCTACACTTTCCGTCTAACCTCAGGATTATATAGACACTGAACACTGTCGCAAGCTTCGGGCAACTAACGAAAGTACAGATATTTTTTGGCGTATCTGTTTGCTATGATTGCAAATGCAGTTATCATAATTCAGCGAGAGCGACAGAGCCTGGCCTACCGAAGTATTCATGCGTTCTTATGAAATGATGCCGTTTTTTCTAAATTCGGCTCGAAGAACTATTCAGCTTTCATCAGACCTGTCGTTTTTGACTATAAATTCTAAAGAGAGTCTTCGTCAAATGAAGAATTGTTTATTATTTAAATACCATTCACAAGGTTGTCTATCACTGTTAAACTACCAATTGCTCCAACTGTGTACACAAGTGAGCAGACTGAGGTATTACCTGAACTGAAATTGAGACGCAAACTGAACTGGAACTGAACTGCAAACTTAACTAATATTAAAGTCGATCTGAACTACTAAGTAATCATTTTAAATGAACTATAAAGTAATGATTTTTGAGTATGAGTGTTGCTGTGATCTTTTTGCGGCGGCCGGTTGTCGCTTGTTTTTAAAAACAATTTATTGATAAATACAATATCAGCTATAAATTAACAACCGTAATAACAAAAATGTTATGCTTAAACCTAATAAATTATATTCTGAAAGAAGAAAATTGGTCCCGTTTAAATATACATTTTTATATTTTATAAAAATATTTATCAAAATTGCAACTTAAAATGTGTATCTATTAATAATATTATTTGTAACACATAATAATATAAAAACATTCATTTGAAAGGTCCCAAGTTTATCTAAAAAAATTGTGTTAAAAAAAGTTGTAGGAGAACGTAAATGAGTGAGTTTGCATGTGAATTTATTGGAAGTTATATAATTTGAACGTTATATATGTCGCAATAAATAGTTATCTCTTTGTTTTTATCAATATAATAAAATCTTTAAAATTACTAGAATTTACTCTTGATAAAGATTTGATTTTTCAAAATAATATATCAGAGTAATATCTAAATACTTTTCAACGCAGTCAAGTCAAAAGTTATGAAAAACATAATATTCAATAAATCTAAACGCAAAGCTTTAATTCGTTCAACTGCTGGTGATTTTCCAAAGAACTCGGCTGCTTACATATTTACTTTACTTCATTTATCACGAAGTAATGTTCTTTTAAGTTGAACTTAGCTAATTTTATAGTAACGTTTTTAATGAGATTTTACTACTTTTAATTATCGATGATTAATACTTATAGGATAAAGTTTATTTTCATTTTGAATTTAACTTCTACTTTTATTAATTTTTTGAGCTCTTCAGAAGAACGGACTTCAGCAATCGTTGATCCCATTACGCCTTCACTGCTTTTCTTGATACAAAACTTTTTAAGTTCCATTCAAAGCAAATCCGGTCTCTAGGTCTTTCTTAACCGGTTGTATTCAGCAACTGCCTATTTTTATACATTAAGTTTTTTTATTCTAGATAATGCAATATAAGCTTAATCATCTGAGAAAAAAACATAACCTGTGTCATTTAGGGCACGTTTTGGACTTAGCCTATATTGCGATCATTGAATGCAGGCCCTCTTAAAAAATTCGATCTCAGTCTTCATAGGTTCAAATTTATCACAAAGTAATGGTTTAATAGAATGATCTAATTTCAGCTCTGTTATTGTTGTCAAGATACGATTTAATTCTAGCTCATTAACCTTATTTTTGAATAATGCTGTAACTAACCATTCGTCTGTCAGACTACGAAATAAAACATCGATATTTATTTAATTAGTTTTATTTTTCATAAAAACAAACCTAACATAGCATTTGTATTTACCACATTATTTATTTATTGAAAAATATAATTACATAAATTACTGGGTAGAGTTACTACACATGGAAACAGTGTGTTCGCCACAAATGGCCCTATTACAATCCATACCGGAGTATTTGGTCATGCGGCGTTCTTTTCAAAGGTAATAGCTGCAAATTTTACAATTTATTGGTAGTTTTTAACTATTATTTGTTTGCCTAGTAATACTGCAAAGTGACTGTATCGCTCATGAAGCCAAGATTACATTAATTAATCAGCAATTCGCAATATAATAGCTCTTTTTTCGTCGGTTTTTCTTTGGTTCCATCTCTTTGGATACGTGGAAGATATAAGCCTTTACTATACTATTGTAAGTTCAAAATACCATAAAATAAGCACAACAGCCACCGGTTTGTTTTACGGTCTAGTACTCATGATTAAGCACCATACATGTACCATAAAATCTAACGTGAATTTAAAAAAATAACAGCTTCTTCGCTAAATATTACAATTTTTTTTTATCTGTCATTATTACGTAAATAAATAATAAAATAAACATTTGTTTTACTAATAGGTAATGGTAGTCACAATGAACTAAATATATACATAACTTGGATAACAATGTGTATAACTACTAAATTGCTCCTCGTCTGTCAGACGACGACTACGCGATATATACCAATGCAGTAAACACGCGTTGGCAAACGTTACGTGCGGGTGATAAATTTCATTACTTAAGAATGTACTATGACAGGGAAAGGTGGCGGGAGACGGGAAGTTACCAAAACAGAAAACGTATGGGTTGTAGTCTATCAGAAAAATGGTTAGTGACCTAGGGTTAATATTTCCCAGTAACTTGACTTCCAAGTCATCATTATATTCGTTAACGTCTCAAGAACGCAATAATCTTACTTGAGCACCACCATCACCATAAAATGTTTTCCTTAGTACAAAATTTTGATATCGAGTTTTAATGACGAATTCTTATACTAACCCGTAATTTCAAACCTGGAGCAAGACTTATTTTAACACCAAAGTTTTTAAGTTTTTATTTCACACACACGCACACACATTACGTACATTATATGAACCATAACGAGTTTACATTGATACATACATTTGTGAGTGAATGAGCTACGAAATTTATTATTTTACTCAAGAACTGCCATAGATACAAGCTAGGAACTTGAAATAAGTTTCAATCAGGTCGACATACTCTATAGTTTATTCATGGGGGAGGGCGGAATTTAACATGGATACGAACCATTTCGACAAAATGGTGAGATGTCCTTTAGTGTGGCTAAAACTTGGTAGTGCATTATCATGTCCTCAGCTTGGATTATGATAGTGATAAACTGTTGGCTTGAATAATACATATGACAAAAATATTTTCATCCGATGGTTTATATTAGAATAAACATGGGGATTAAAATGTGATGTTAATCTGAAATTATTTTTGAAATAATTTTAAAAATACTCTGTTTTGAAGTTGTAGTACGTGACTGGGGTGACTTAAGGAATAAAATCATATAAGATCATTTTCTTTAGCTACTTTAAACAAGCGAAGGTTGTAGCTACACAAATACTTCATCAAATCATTTTACTGTTTACTAGTACCAATTAATACAAATATGTATTGTCATGACACGCTATGATGTTTAGCTCGTAAATATTTGCGAACCGGTTGAAAGATTTCTAATGATAATGAAATGAAAGAAAAGAAAAATGATCTGTTAAATAATATTGAATGGGAGGATTGAATCGAAGATTGTCTCATAAAAGAATTCTTTAAGTAAGATTTTAAATAACTGATAAGCCCTTGATCGTTATTTTTCGATGCAAAGTTTTCCCTTCTTTATTTTTAATTGTTAACGACGTGGAGTATTATATAGTTCACGATAAATGCAAACAAGTATGAAACATAACTTCATTTAAAAGTGGAGAAAATATATTTTAATACATTAAAAGACCTCCATCCGATGTATCAACATCTATATAACGAACAATATGCGCGCGCATGCGTGAGTGCGTGAGTACGCGAGTGCGTGTATATGTTTATCAGTCATGGTTTTCGTAATACAATTAAGTATTTTTCAGTAAACCCACATTAACGGACTAAATTATTTAAATAAAATATTTAGAATATCTACTTTGCATCAGTTTGTCCCGCATTAATATAAAATTTCACCAGGCTTTCTGATAAAAGATGTCAAACGACTCTCGAATACCACCCAACAATGTTTAATAGTAATTCGACTAAATTTAAAATGAACTAAAATGTACAAGCGCACAATGAAGGAAGTTAGAGTTTAACTTTAGAAGTTTGTTCGATTGGTCCTCAGGCATATTTATTTGATTCGAGTCGCAAAAGTTTGAAGTTTTATTTATGAACAAATTTCACCAGTATATATGATTTGGTAAATTGATAAAAATTTATTATTTCATGTCAATATGGGTAAAGCTGAAAATATTACTTTCCTGATCCCATAAAAATAAAATATATCCACATACAATCTAAATCATCACCAATAATTTTTTAGAATTTGCTCGTTTAATGAGAGAGTTTAATGGATTGAAATTATTGCAATTGTCAAAATTCCCCTTGTATATATATATATATATATATATATATATATATATATATATATATATATATCTTACACGTGATTTTGCGTAGGTAACGCCTACTAACATATGCTTATATACTTGCTAACGTATGTTTATGTATTCTCGAAGCGTTTGTGTGGATTTTATCTAAAACAAAGACACTTTTTTGTGATTTACATAGAATATTAATTTTATATATGGTATCTTCAGGTAGCTTAGTATCTCAGCTATATTTAGCAATATATTGAGCGACAATATAGTACATCATATTTACGCTTCGCGGAACATGAATTAAACTAAGTAATTGCATGAAATGTCTTCTGACAAGATATGAAAACATTTATGTGAAACAAAAGTTAAGAGTTGGCAAATGCCGGAATCCAGCAAATGTTCGAGTCAATATTTAATCGTGGATAAAATTTTTTTAAGAGGAAATTGACCTCAGTTACCTAAAATAATAGAAAAATCTTGGATGTTCAATAAATAGGGCCGGAAAAGTACAGAAAACTCCGAATTTTGACTCCCTTAACAGAAATATTGATACAATAAAAAAAAGAAGTACAGCTTTTTGTAGGGTATGTTAAGTTTATAAATATAGTTTATAAAGCAAAAACTTACATACATTGAGTTTTATTAAAATATTTCAATTAAAACTCCTAGAAGCCGGTCTTGAGAAAGTTTTTAATAAACCAACCGCCGTTTTCAACGGTGATAGCACCAAAACTGTTATTTGTCATTTCAAAAGCTTATTGTCATTTCAAAAGCTTAATTTAACATTACTATAACTTTTCCATGCGACGCTCCCTGTTCCAAGCTGTCGTAAATTGTATCTCCACTTTTAATAATATTTATGGGCAGTCCAAAATGAATTTTCTAATAAAATGCGCGTCCCAAAAGTAAGCCATTATCAGATTCATGCTAACAACTGATGTTCAAAAATATGCGATCCATGAAAGTAATGTTATACTAGTCCCAAAGTCAAAAAACTAATTTCAATATTGCTGCGTTCTTTTACGAGATAAAAAAATTATAAATACCTTTAAAGAAATCTTCTTCAGCTAATTTGTAGAAATATTAACATTCTACAATTATTTTGAGAAGGAAGTCTGATATTTTTGTTTGGTGAGGTTGACGAAGCTTTAAACTTTTAAATATTTCAATTAAAATTCATCCATAGAAAAATAAATATAGTACCCAATTATTGTTTCTACAAGGTTGACTATCACTTTTAAACTACTGGTTGTTCGAACTATGTACGCCAGTAAGTTGATTAAAGTACCAATGGAACTAGAACTGAAGTGCGAAATAAACTGGAATTAAAATCGATCGTAACTTCTTTTTGCACTGTCGTGATGTCTCTTATATGCCACCATGTAATAATTTGTGATATAATTTTTGCTTTCATTTCTAATCATATATTTGCTAAAGTCTGCGGTTTTCGATAAACCTTTTAACCGAAGATGTATTTGGAACATGTTGTTTTTCACGAAAATCCAATCAAAAACTGGTGTATCTCAAAAATAATGGATTTCTGGAAAAAAATCGTATTATCGTTTTGAATGAATTAAGCAACTCCTTGAATTTTGGTACTTAGAGTGTTTATTCCTATGATATTTCGCCACTTACAAAATTCTTTACTCTTTATTCGCAAATTTTTGAAACCCAATTAAAATAGTTTAACACGAATAAATTAAAGCGATCAAAATTTCTAGGTCTCTCTCAAGGCTGGTAGGTTTCTAGCAATTATATCAATATCATCAACATACGCTAGGATCTGAACTGATTTGTAAAAGATGGTACCCCTAGTGTTAATATCTGAATCCCGAATAGCTTTATTAAAGTTCTAGTACAAGATTAAAAAGCAGACACGAGAGTGAGTCGCCTTGTCGAACACTATTATTGACTCTTCACAGAGGGCACCGTTGAATTTTATTTTACATTTTGTCGTCTTAACATTATAAGTCTAATTAACTTGCTCGGGATTTTGAATTCATGCATTGCATCTTCTAAATGCTTTCTACTAACATTGTCAAATGCTGATTTAAAGTCTACAAACAAGTTATGAGTATCAATATCATACTCAATTAATTTTTCAATAATTTGACGTAAACAAAAAAATTGATCAACAGTAGATTTTCCACTCCTAAATCCGCATTGATAGCTGCCAATTTCAGAATCAACGTATGGTTTGTCTCATAAACAGAATGTTCGATAGAATTTTATAGCTTGTGCATAGTAAGCTAATGCCTCTATAATTTGAGCAAACCATTGGGTCTCCTTTCTTATGAACAGGGCACAAAATACTAATGTTCCATTCTGAAGGAAGCTTTTCAGAGTTCAGTATTCACAATTAAGTTTTGCAGGTGATCATATAGCCGAGGATATTCATTTTAGCAATTCGGCAGTCATAAGATCATGTCCTGGTGATTTATTATTCTTTAGCTTATTAATTGCTAATTGAATCTCATCTCTCTCTGGGATGGGAATTATTTCATCATTATTTACATTTACTGAGTTGTGTCTATGATTCTCCTGTCAATTTTCTGAGTTTAGAAGATTGTTAAAATGTTAAACCCATCTTGAAAGAATTTCTTGTTTGTTAGCCAACATTTCCCCTTGTTCATTACGACAAAGAGTAGAACTTGGTTTAAAGTCAGAGCGACTACGATTAACCCTTTGATAGAATGCTCTACATTCATTTGGGGTTTTAAGATATTAAATTTTTTTTAGGATTCCCTCTTCAAAAGTTCTTTTCTTTGTTTTGTCAAGTCTTTTTTCCTCTTTTCTGGCTCTTTTATATTCTTCTGTATTGTTTCTGGTATTTCTATTTAGCATCTTTTTATATGTTTTATTATTTTTCTTGGTAAGTTCGGTACATTCATCATCATACCAGACTTTATCTTTACTGCGTTTACTAGTGCCTACTGTAGATTTAGCTGCATGACAAACATTTTCCTTTATTTACCTCCAATGGTCATCTATGGAATTACAGTCCTTTATTTTCATCAAATTTTTATCCAAAAAGTCACCATATTCCTTTCGTAATTTTTGGTTTTTAAGTTTCTCACAATCAAAGGTCTTAAGTGGCTCAATACGCTCTTTCTTGGAGTTAGAGAGCCTTGCTCTGATTTCTGAGTCTATGTTAGTACCTCTATATGTTCTAACATCGAGAAGTCTGAACAGTGTCTAGAATCAATCAAGACGTGGTCTATTTGATTTGAACATACACCACTTGGTGCTTTCCAAGTTTCTTTATGAATCAGTTTATGACAAAATAGAGTGCTTCCAACAATTATGCCATGTTCTATCGCTAAACCAATCAGCCTACAGCCATTGTCATTCGATTGATCATGCAGGCTAAATCTACCAATGGCTGTATTGTATTCCGGTTCTTTCCCGATTTTAGCATTAAAGTCCCCGATAAGCAGTTTAACATCATTTCTTGGGCATCCCTCATATATTCTAGATAGATCCTCATAAAAAGTCTCCTTTTTCTCATCTGATTTCTCCTACGTGAGAGTATGGCAACATACTATACTGTAGTTAAAGAACCTTCCCCTTATTCTCAACATATAACAATAAGGTGTTTTATTCTTTTATTTACTACAGATCCAGTACCTTCTACATGTTTCTTCTATAGAAGACTAGATCATTTTTGCTGCTAAAAGTGCGCATACATCAATGTTAAATTGTTCTAGTTGTTCACTTTACTTTTCTATAAAGACAATACATTCCAGTTTCCAATTCTCAAGTCCAAAGTCCGTTTTCCAGGTTGTTTTCCTATAGTTGTCTGGTTATTTTCTCCATTAGATTTCCAAACAAGTATTTTTTTCCAGGGTGGGGTAGTCAACCCACGCTCAACCCCCAACCTGGAGCACCAGGGTATTCCTCTTAGTCCGGTGTCTCCCCTCCAACCTGTCCGGCTTGGGTGACCCTTCCTGGTAGCTAAGCTACCGCCGGCATAGCTCTCGGGATCAACAACATACGCAAGCCACTGCACTATTACATAGTGGGAACACCTACGCTGTGGAAGATATATATATATATATATATACTTTAAAGAAATAAAGCAATATTATTTCCACCTTCGGAAACTTTCCTCGAACACTTCTTGCGAGATAATAATTTGTCTTAACATTTAGTTTTTGTTAAGTAATTTAAAAAAGAAATTTCTAAACGATTACAAGGAAGACGATTAATAACTGTGTTTTATATACATATATATATATATATATATATATATATATATATATGTGTGTGTGTATATATATATATATATATATATATATATACATATGTATATTATTGTGAGCAAAATGTTATGTAAATTGTTAATATGTTAAAAATTTGAAAATTGAAAATTTTTAAAATGTGATCTGTAAAAATGTTTTTTTTTAGCAATATAATATTTAAATACCAAATACTAATCATAATACTAATCATAATAAAAATAGTAGTTTGCACAAGCAAGAGGTGAGGGAATAAACAGTCACCATTCCGTTAAGGACACGCAGCACTTTTTATTGACAGTGACTTTTACCTTTCCGAATTATTTAGATATCCGCTCGGCGATTCCCCAGGGGCTTTGTCCTGTCCACGTTTACTTTATTGGAACTACTAGTTCAAAATTAACAAAGTCCATTTCGAACCACAACGCGTGAGATATATCTATATGTCGCATCAATGTTTCCTTTTGTTTAATTCGGATAGATTGTATTTGAAATATTTGCAAGCTTCAAGTGTTGTTAGAGCTAAGTCTAAGAGCTAATTGTAAAAGCTTTTACAGTTACATAACTTAAGTTAAGAGCCTATTTAAATACGATGTCATTAGGCTAGTGTATCATCTAAAATTTAATCGGATTAACTAGTAATTGTAGTAATACACTAATGATTTTCCTTAACAGAGGAAAAAAATGGTAATGAATAGTATGTAGGAATATATCTTAAAAACGGTCTGAAATAAATTTTTTTTGAAGTACTTACACGAAAACATTATATTTAGAAGTTCTATTCTTCTTTTTTAAGTTTTTGAAAACGTGAAAATTATTCCCGTGTTAATTCGAGATACCTCTTTTTGTCCTATATTTATATATAATAATACATAAATGATAACTTTACGTCTTACTTTTGTCACAAACTTACCTATAATCGTTTCTGCACGATGCGGTTATTTTATAAAGATTTTTTGCGAGAATACCTAAACATAACATTCTATTTATAAAGAGGAGGATTACCTAATGCATAGCACTTATATCAATAAATCGTCTTTCTACTTTTCTTAAATTTACGTTACATGCTGTTAGCATTGAAGCTATTTTATTCATGAATTCGTGCTTAATTTAGATACACGGCCATTCTATAAATTTTCCAAAAAATAGTTCTATTCTCCATCCAAGATAATTTTTTTGAAACTTCGTTAATGTATTCAAAAACTTTCTTGAATTTAAAACAGGGTAGACCAAAATACACCTACAAGGTGCTAGGATTTGTCATGCAATATTTATGGGTTTAGTAACACTTTATGTTCTTTTCATAGTTTATTTCATCTGTTTCGAGCGTGCAAACATCCGGCAGCACTCACATATTTTCCTCGCACTAAGATTGTGCAACGCGTTATTGCTAGAAGCATCGAAACATGTCATGTTTCTGCACCACTGGCCGCTTTCGGAATGTGATTATTGGGTTGCTAGGTAAATCATGAATGAAACGAACCAATTCTCGTTTCACATTTTACTTAAAATGATATTTTTCTTCCGTTTTATTAAATATATTTTATTTATCTTATAAACTGCAAACTATTGCACTTTTGGTGCTCGTGAAAGTCCAACACATTGGAGCAACCAAGCATTATTATGTTTTTTCTTAATAAAGAAATATACTAGCCGAGTTTTATCAGTGAGAATCCTAGGCAACTTTTACATTTAAAAGTCCGTAAACAATTGACTACGCAAGACAACATCAACAAGAAATGATTGCGTAAGTACACCAACGCGATAAAAATTACGTTCATTTTCTTTGCATAACGTAAGGAGACAAATATAATTTAGTAATTCGAAGAATGAACAGGGAAAAATCCCTTTATTCACGCTAACTTAATTTGATGGTAAAATCGCAGGGACAAATATATTTATATAGGATAAAATATATTGTAATGATGTGGATGCACTTATGAAGTGTGAAAGATTAACAAGTTAGTTAGCCTCATAAGGTCTTGGTTTTTACTGCCACGGCATTCTTGTTGTTACTTTCATAATATGTTAAATCATAAACCTTAGATCGATTTAGTAAGAGCATACAACTAAATTTTTACACTAAATGTTCTACGAAAACTCCAACCTTGACAACATCTTTATTCGTTAGTTCAAAATAAACTAAAGCAATAAAATATTTATATTTAGCATTAAAATAATTCCTTTCTATCTTAAGCGCAGAGTGATAGGCGGTTATCAATATTACCCCTTCATCCACCTGCTTAAAATTGAGAGATTCTACGGACCCTTAACTTAGCAATTACAAAAATATAAATGAACGTTTGTCAAGAAAGTAAATAATGTATATTGATGATATTCAAAATAAAATATTTGAATTGTTCCTTTTGTTCACCTTTGCAGTTCGTAAATATTCAGAACGAAACCTCAACGGACTAAACCAAACGTATGTTACAATGTCACGCAGTAAACCATTCTTGCTCGCTCCTCTTTTAATATGATCAGACGGCGAATCCCCTTATTCCCAGTTTAGTTGTATCCGTAAACTGAACATTGTGCATGTTGACTTTAGGGAAACAACGATGCTGTCCAGGGGTTACTCGAGGGGATTTCGAAATAATTCACGAAGGAAACAGTCGTTGTCAATAAAGAGCCATATCTTTAACGTAATAGTGACTCTGTTTATTCTGTTAGATGTCGGAAAGTACACAATGTCCACAAATGTATATTCCAATATCTCTATTTTTTTTTTAATTTCACCTTGCAGAAACACACGATTCTACGAATGTGCACATTCCTTCATAGTTGATAGTCGTCACTTAATAGGTACTTTCCATTGGTTAAATATGAGGTATATCTAATACTTTTCCTTACGTTTGGAAGGGTAATTAAAATAATCCGTTATCCAAAAAAGATACTAGGATTTAGTCAAATTAAAAAATATTTAACAAAAGTTTTATTTCAAGCTGTGATTATCATATTGGCTCTAATTATTTTAGAGAAAGCTTTTTATTGCTAAGAGCTAAACATTGTGAGACTTCATACTCGATTGAAAGTTAAAAATGTGTTTCAAAGCACTATATTGTAATTCTACACCTAAGTAAAAAATTCCATATATGTAAAGTTTTGTTTTAAACTGAAAAAAGAGTGGCCAAAAAAATGACACTGGATTTAATTAAAAAAAAAATTTCTTAATTTGCTGTATTTTGTTTCTACGGCCGTTAAGTTATAAAAGATCTTAATTTTAAATGTTATATAGTTGTAATATAGTAACAAAGAAGTCTTAAAACCTAACAAATCAAATTAAATATTTTCCAAAGAATATAAGTTGAGAGAAGACTTTATTCAATGTGATACTAAGTGTTTCTTGTCTAGATTATTTTTATATACTTTTGTATCATTTACACAAAATTGTTGTTATCATTTAGAAAAAAATAAAATAGACGTGTTGAAAATGTGCTACTTTCTATTTCGAGTATAATTCGATATTTAATTTAGTAGCAAAAGGCGATACCTGCTAAAGCGAGCAAAGATTATAAAGGCAATAAAATAGGAAGGCAATGACAACACGTTGCATAACAAATCCATCTGTGTTACAGAATAAAACATAAATCATTTTGGACGAGTGCCGTAGCTAAACATCTGTTCCAGACTCATGATTTTTAATATTTACCCTTTATTCAAGTGAAAAATTATTGTATACATGAAGTACATTTAGTAAAATTATTTTATAAACTATCGTTAAATTTAGTTATAACTTCCATATGATAGTTTAAATTCGTTATTACTTGAATGTTATTGATAATATTTAATACCTGATGACACACATATTTCTCAAGTAATACTAAGAAATCTGTAAAAGTACTTAACCTTGTGATGTTATTTTATTCTTATTAGAAGTCTAGTAAAAGTAACTCTAATGAGTAATAACTTTGCTTCGCTTACTAGTTCCCTTAGGGTCCTGGAAAGATAAATGTGATAATTAAAGGACAGGTACCGCCTACAATACTTTTTGTAGACTTCGGTGAAAATGAAATAATTGGTTAATTAACTTATATTAGGTTCCACTAATTGGAATAATCGGGTCCACAATAGATTAAGCTAAATGGAATTTTTCATGACTTCTGGTAGGAAATTGAGCATTGTGTTGGGTTTTGTAAAGAGAGCAACGGTAGTGGTTTTGACCAGTTTACATCTTTATTTCTTCGATTAAAGAACAAATGAAATAAGGAATTTCTCAAAAAGAAAAACAACTGAGGATGCTTTTGTTTCATGAATTTTGATAAATCGAAGCTATATACAATATAACTATAACGATGGAAGAAATTGTACTCCACATCAAATGATATTTAGAAACAAGTACTGGTAAAACTTCCAAACAACGATGGCGATCTTCTACATTAAATTTAGAAATATTGAAAAGTTTCATTGTAACAGATCCTATGTCAAGTTTGCTTTATCCAATAAATCTGTTCTCACGCGGTATGAGACCTGTAATAGAAAAACAACTAAGTTTTGAGAAGGAAGCAGAAATATTCTTTTCGGCAGCCACACGACCTTATATTGTGAACTGAAATGGTGGGCTTATTATTTGCTAATCTAATATTAACATTTTATCTTTAGAAAGCAGCTGAACATGGAATTTGAGAAATTTTTTACAACCTTTGAGTCATTCCAATTAAAATTTGTTAATATTATTACATTTATGCAACATGTCATAAAAAGATGATATGAGTTTAGTAAAGGTTTAAGTGACGTCTAATGAAAAGTATTTTAACAATTTGGAAAAGTATTTGCATCAAAATTATATGCAAAATTTGAATAACTTAAACACGATAGTTTACAGAGACAATTTTTTTTAATTTCTTCTATTTATGGCATAAAATTGACACCTAAATATGTAATACACTAGATTACTTACTTTTTTATATGCATAAGGCGTACTTCTAAATAAATAATTAGGTTATTTTTAATAAATACATAGAGGATATTTATTAACTATGTATTTAATGAAGCATAAAAAACAAAATGTGAAAATAACTTCTATTAAACAAAATGTATTAGTGTGCATATAATAAAAACGATTAAAGTAACATAAAAACTATTTTTCTCAACTATTAGATGGATTAAAATTAAAACAAAATGCAGGAGACGTTTCTATACAGCTCAATTATGATAAAAACGTAAAAATTTTGAAAATTATGGATTTTGTGTCGTATATGATATTCTAAATTTACTGTAAAAACTTTTCCATTTATATTAAAACTTAGAAACATAACATGTAATTCAATGTAATTTTTTTTGTGTTGGTGCCAAAATTAAAAAAAATTATATATGACTTATTTTTTAATTTTGCAACTGTATCTTTTATATAAAAATCAACATTTTGTAAAGAAATAAATTGGTATCGTTTAGAATTACCTTTATTTTTTAATTTTAGCAAGAGAATATATGTTGTATTTTTGACGGCTTTTTTGTTAATAATATTATTTATAATTGATAAAATTGTCTTATAAGTGAAGAACATTCAAAACACAGAAACATTGCTACTTGATTTATATTAGTTCTATAAAAATGCTTTAAAAATATGAATATTATACGAAATCGTTTAAAAATTGTGAGTAAAATAATAGGTTTCCTAATTATTTACGTGATGTTACAAAGTTAGGGAACATTAGATATTATTTTTTAAAGTGATTGTCAAGGAAATAATTAAAAATAAATCAATATTTTCTCTTGATAGGGAAATAATACTCAAAACAAGTAAATTTAAATAATTATTGAATACTATTAAATAACAGACCAATCGCGTGCCAGCCAAAACACACAAAATAGGCTTCCTTTGTTATTTACATCTCATTGATATAAGTTAACAATATATAATTTCTATTCATTTTCAGTAATGCATAATCTGTAGTCAACCCAGGAGAATAAGGTAATTTTTTTAATTATATTACCGAATACAGGTAAAGCTCCTGTTTATATTTACTCCATCGCTACATCGCCATTAAAATTGGGAAACAAGTGTTGTCTTGAAACAAATATTGCGTAGCTTTACTAGCGAATTTTACTGGTACTAGCGAATTTTACAAGCCCTGTTGCTTTTTTATCTGTTTTAGAAAATTTTAATATTAATAAATTTTAATATTAATAATTGGAATATTGAAATTGCATATTTAAATTTACATAAATGTGTTGTATATGTACAAGTATTTTTAATATGTATCTATGAATATACTCGTTAATATATAATATGCTGTACGTTGTTTTTTTACTCTCTTTAAATTTGTCAACAAAATACTTTCTCATTCATACTTTGAATTAATCTTAATAATTGGACAAGAATTTAAGGAAGCCAAGGAAGTGCCCGACTTTAAAAATACATATTAATTGTGAAATCTCCCTCAAAAAATTGCTAAAGTCTATTTCGTTAGTCATTAATTTGTTTCATCGACTACTTTTATTTCAGAAAGCGGTATTCATAGTTTAAATATTATTATTTTTTCATGGAGTTTCATTAATTCTGGTGTAAGTCGACGAAGTAGCTTTGAATCGCTTTTTTCTGCCTATCTTTTGAATGCTTAATGACTCGCTGTCTACTATTAATACTGAGAAACAGCTTCTTTTAAAATTAACACACATTTTAGTAGAAGTTTCGTGGCTATGATTCGCTACTGTGAGCTGCATTATAGCGACATTAATTTCATAGGTGATATATATAAACAATTTTACTAATCCAATTCTGACTGGTTTCATATTGTATCTCTTCAATACTAAAATATGAGGTGGGATTCATTAATCACTTTGCTTCTCAATCATTGACAATTCTTTTAAATGGGTTTTCCGTTCGATTGATTTTAAAAATAAGATTTTTGGTTTCTGAGTATTTTAAAGTATATTGATTATCTTATTTTAATTGTTCTTTTATCTATTTTGTGGTTTAATTTTTTTAACGTTCTTTATGTCATATTTATGATTTATACCCAACTTGTTCAGCACTTTGGTTTGTCTGAAAGTTGACCAAGCTATTTGTGGAAATAAAAAAACTAATATGGCAGTCTCAATGAAATGTTAATAAGATAAATGCATTATTAGTAAGATAAATACATAAAATATCTACGTTTTCCACAAATAACTAATTATCACATCTCAGTCTAAAATCATTCATATACGTGGTTTATATTCGTTTACAAGTCTCATTTTCTATATTCGTTTATCAACCTCCCTTTTCTTTATAATTTTTACAAAAGTTGCTCCATGCTGAAATACATTCATTACATTTACGGATTTGTATATAGCTGCAAGTGACAATCAATAAAGTTTTCATATAAGATGGTAAATTTGTTTTATTTAAGTAATAAACGTATTGAAATCACTTAAAAATATTCGAGAGCGATAACATTCAATTTTGTTTTTTTTTCTAATAAAAAAAATAATTCAAGTTCACTTCATTAATTATAAATGAGCCAAATTTATTTTTATGGAGTTGGTTTTATAGATTCTCAAATTGTTTGTCCTATTGTAGATATACGGAGTAATTTCAGTTCGATGTTGCACTTTAAATAAAAATTTATCAAAGTCGGTGTTAAAATATAGCAAACCCAATTAACTTCAAAGAATTCAAGAGTCGAATGTCGCGCACGGTTTTCTTCATCCTGTCTCCAATTTTGTGTACTCCTGAAAGTTTGGGGCGCTATTGAGTCAGAAAAAAGTACGATGTGCCAAGTTACTGTATTTTGGTAATTCATCTAAAGATAAATTTCTTTATTTTGTCTCAAATATCAATCCAGTTAGGGAAAATATTTGAAATCAAACAAATTATTTTATTATCTAATACATTTTAAATATTTTGTGCCATTAAATTTTCAGAAAATTTGTAATTTTAGTGATACATTATAACATTACTAAATAGTCTCCGATTTAAGAGACAAGTTACGAAATGGATCATCTTGTACTAAATTCAAAATGCAGCATAATATTCGAAACCAATTTCAGAATATTATTAAATAATATTAACCGAGTTACTATACTCGAGATAAATTACTGAGGAACTCTAGGGAAAGACTACAACCGATGTGATTAAACAACAAAAATATCGATATAATATTGTTCCCATTTTTAAACATAAAAAAATATTTAAGTCCGGATAGCTTTGTAACTTTCGATCGAGACTAGATCATTTTTCTTTACTTAAATAGGATTTATGATATAGTTTTCTCCAAGCATTAAATATCTTTAAAGTGTTCTTGAAAGCAGTTATGTTTCCAAGTTATCTATTTTTGGAAGAGACCAGATTAATAAAATTTCTAATGAGCCTGGATTGCAATTACCTGATATGTAACATTTTATTTACAAAAAATATTTCTTTCCTTCTGTAAAGAATGAAAAACTAATTAGTTGAAAAATTCATTGTAAACATAGATTATTTAATAGATAAATTTCTGAATTTTGCCAAGATCACTCCCAAAAAATATGTTAAATAAAACAAAAAAAGACCAACGCCAAGAAATAAGGCACGGTGTGATATTGAAAATAGTTTTATTTAAATAAACTTACTTTATTTTTATTGTATTCAATCAATATAATGGCATACGTAATGAATATAATGGCAAATGTAAACTCTAGACGAAAAAAAAGTATGTAGCAAAATACTTGAGGATAACTAAATATTAGTATTGAAGTTGATAAACTACATATTATGTGAAACGTTATGTAGCGTAATTAATAAATATCCAATAGCCAATATATATAGTTCGTCAACCTCACTGAATGTTAACTATAAGGCTTCCAAAATATGAAAGAACTCATACGACTGTGGTAAGTTTATTTAACTCGGGGTAAGCCATTGTCAAATTTATTATGATAAATATAAAGAAGAGTAATATGAGAAATAAAATTAAATACATGCGATACAATATGTACTCTTGCCATACTTTATTTATAAGTTAAATAAACAAAAATATATATTCCTAGATGCACCATACTCGACACAAACGATATATTCTTGAGGGTTTGTTTTGATGACATTCTTGATTGTGCCTATTCTTTGCACCATATTGTTAAATAAGGAAGGTCAGCTTAATTGCAGAAAAATGCTCTTTTTAGTAATGACATTAAAACATAACACATGATAAGTCATGATAAATATCATCATAATATTTAAAATTTGACCCTAAAGTTGTCATTGAAATGAACAGGAAACAAGTGCGCCACCATACACATCTGTTTAATTTTGTTGGAAGGTGGCATGATTATAGAAATACTGCTTAACCCTTGGACTATTACCTTGAACTCTCATACGTAATAATGTTATAGATGGAGGAACATAGCCATTAAACATTGTAATAACTTGTCATAAGCTATTGTGATTGGTTTAGAATTATATTTTTTTTCTTTAGAGAAGTTGCTTGATTGCAACAGACTTAGTTTTATAACTTAAAATATTTCGAACCGGCATTATTCTTGGCTTATTTCTTTTTACTTCTCTTAAAAACGTACGTAGTGTAGTATAATATAAAATTATTTATAGTGCACAAGTACAATATAAAAGAATTTATTTGTTGATATTGGATTAGAAAATTAAAATTGTAATAGAATTAATCATTGGTTGATATCGAGTTAAAGTAAAAGTACTTTTTACTATAAAAGAGTAATAAAAAGTTGTAATAAAAACTCATCTGTGAGACGACCACCAATTTCGTGATGAAGCTGCTGATCCAACGAAACTAAGATTAACGATTTTATTTCTGTTACTCCGTCTGCTAAAATAAACGGTTCACAATTCTCATAAACATTAACATCGAAACTGCTATTTTCCTGGCTAGAGGGTTGGCTTCGGTGTTTCGTAAATCTTTACTTCCATTTAACTTTGTGTCTAATGAAGGGTGATAGATTTTTTCAGGTGATCTTTTACAATTATGTTTTTGTGTACATTTTGACAATACAAATTGATTATTTTCATTTTTATTTGTAATTTAATAAATAATTAAGTACCATGTTACAATATGTACTTAATATCAAGCTGCATATTATATTCTTCATTCATGTCTAAAATTTTTGCAATTTTTTTAGTTTTTTGAAATTTTCATTTCGATCTAAATTTGACTTTGAAAAATGACATACGTTTTTATCTGTACATGGTACACCTTTGTACGTATGAGGATACAACGTCTTGACAATTTTTTTTCTGTCAATTTATTAACTATGAAAACAGAATCGCATTAATTTTCACAATGATTTGCCAAATAGTCATTATTAAAATAACCTGGCAGTTTTTTTACAACAATCACACGTGGGGTTTATTCTCGACCGCTGTTTTGTTCGAATCTTCTTGCTTCTTTTCTTTGTTTCCTGCTAGTTTTAACTTTTTATTAACATGAACTTTTTATTTGAAATATTTATTTAAAAAAACAATAAAAACATGAAGTACGTCTGGTTTTACCAACGCTTTGTATAACAAAAAAAAACTCTTTCATAATGGCAGTTGTAAAACAGTTTTAAATTTTACTTTAAAAGATTACTTTTTTGGTAGAAAAGCAAAAAACAAAACAGAAGTCATCGATGGTGTGAAAAAACCGTTTCTAATTTCTTTGTTCTCTTAACTTTCTCTCTTTCTATATTTTCATCATCGCATGTTGAATACCACCCTAATTGTATATTTCTTACTCTTGAAAACAACATCAATTTATTATTATTAATATTGTTATGTTAGGACGAAGTTATAAACATTAACAAATGTTCAAGTGTGTAATCTTGTGAGATGCATTTACTTTACTTGGGGTCTCCAGCCATCTATAACCCCATGAATGTACAAAAAATTTAGGGCAAGTCACCGGCAACTTTTATCGCATTCCACGTGTTAATGTATTCTATTGAAAATTAATTTGCTTTATTTCTTCTTGAACTTGTTGTTGATATTTTTGTAATAAATTTTTTTTTTGTATTATTTTCAATTGTTTTATAATTTACATAAAATTTTACATTGTTTAACACACAACTGATTTTTCTAATTTTATTTATGTGATTGACCAAAAATATACATGACATGACATATTTGTACAATTTGTTTTCGTTACATTGAAGTTTAAATAAAAAATAGAAAAAAATTGCAATTCTGTAATTTTTATAAAGTCCTTCGTCAAGATGCCCCCTTAGAGAATAAATTTCAAATGGATATCGCCATGGAATCACATGTATCTGAAAATAAGCTTATTTCAATGTGCCTTAGTGAGCCTTAAACGAAAAAAAAAAATACAAAATCAGGTCTACGTCTTTTAAGCGATGACGCAGACTGTATATTAACCATAATATTTAAAGTCGGCTATATTAATAGTGTTAGTGTCTTAATAGTATGGAAGTCATCATTTAAATGATGATGTTTATATTTTTAGAAAAACATGTATTTAAAAGTAGTCAGGAAATACAGACGGAGAGGTAAATTACTGTAAATTTTATATTTTTTCTCTATAAGTTATGATTGCACAATTTAGAATAAATTAATATATTATACATAATTAAAATATATTTCAACTCTTTTGTTTCCAGAAGCATCAATGTACTGTTAAATAATAGGATTTCCATGTCAAACATATTCTAGGAATCATTGAGTGGAAAAATTATTTTTTGCAGAAATTGCATATGCAATTTAACCATGTGGCCCATAAAAACGCTTTAACATAAAAAAAAACTTATGATGTAAATGTGAATATTTTTGTATGTGAATATTTTTTCTTTTTAAAAAGTTTTAACAATGTAATGTGTTTCTGTACGTTAGAATAATTCTTTCTGACTTCGCATACTATTCCCAACTTATGTTCCATAGCAGCATAGGTTCCGTAGTCTCGTATATCGTGGTAAAATACCTCAATAAAAGCAAGGTTACTTTTAAAATTTCTGATTAGATGAATGTTATATAAGTAGTATTTCGCCTAGTAAATAAGAAGAAACAATTATGTAAATATACCTAGGTATAAAAGTAACGACACTAATAAATTTGTCTTCAATTTTGTCGAATATTTTCGACTCTTATTAGATCTTTTTCGATTATTGTCTTTTTATTTCCCCAACCCAATCTAATTCGATATCAAATTCAAAATATTCAAGGCAAGTCTAAATGATATAGATTTTTTTTATAATTTAGTCAGTGAATTAGTTAATTTTCGATTAAGGATATTCGGATATTAATATCTCGGGAAATATTCGAGCATCTTTTATAGAATTTGGGGTTCTAAGTAAATTGGGGGAAAAGGAAGCGCCAACTTAACAGCCCAATAAATGGACAGGTAAGTACATTATTTATAAAAACAGATTTTGAGTTAAAGAGAGACGAAATAGTTCTCGTGAAATAACACATATTCAGTGCCTCGCCTTTTTTTCGATTTGGCTAATATACTGCCGTATATATACAATAGCTTAAATGTGCATGGCAGTCAATGCATTAATACGTACACCCTATAGTACTCATGCAGACATAACTTATTTTCATAAATACAGCTATTCTTAAATACCAATTAGCACAAAACCTGCGCATTCGCCATGAAATTCATCAAACTGAATAAACTTTTAAAGTATGTTTCAGCTAAAATCTCTAATTATCCCCTCTACAATGCGGTGAATGGAAAATAAGGGTTGCTTTCAAATACAATGGGATGCTTAATTGTACTTAAACGACCAGCTTTTTGATAGACCACCATTTTTTCTTTTAGTTTTAAGCGTTTTAAAATTCTTTTTTGCTGCGTATAAAGCTAATCCGAAGTAAGTAAATATTTCACAATAAATATTAAAGAAAAATATATAACAAAATTAAACATGTTTTATTTGAATAACTCCCCAGTTTGATATTACACAGGTTAAATAATATTAATCAGAAGGATTATCGAAAATATGTAGATGTTGGGTATTGAAATTTTTTGAAGTAATGCTTTAGATAGCTAGAAATTTCAAAAGCTTCAATAAAAGGGATATCTAGCTGTAGATCCTTATTATTTGCAGGACTTCAGAAATAACAGTCACCGGATGATAGACCGGGTTAAGATTCATATACGTTCAATAAGCGTTTAATGACAAATTCTCTGCTTAAAAACCACAAAGTTAACGTATAAACAGCATGTCCTCAAGTTTCACGATATAAGTTGCCGTGTCATGAACTCATGGCTTCAACGCCCCAGTCTTCATAGACTGGGGCGTTGAAGCCGTGAGTTTAATGATAGAGGCTTTGTTGGAAATCTAAAATACTAACTGAAAACAGCAGATGCTCTATTTTTATGGTTGAAGTAAGCATTACCACCACGGTGTCAAAACTTAAGATTTGAAACCCGGAGTTTAAAGGTAGAGGTTCTACCTGAATCTCTCAATACGGATTTAAAACTAACAGCTCATCATGTCTCACGGTTTAGATCAGTATTACTCTTGCACTTTCAGGACTGAGGAGTTAGAACTCGGAGGTAAATAATAAAACAGCCTGCTTCATAACAGTGGTATTAATTAAAAAAAAAATCATGTGTGCAATTCACACGTGGTAGAAGTGAAACCTTCAAAAATTTTAAATTTTAATTTTTAAGTTTAATATCAATTTTGAATTTTGATAAAAACTAAAATAATTAAAAAGTTTTTATAATTCCCCTTCCCCTTCCCCTTCCCCTTCCCCTTCCCTTCCCCTTCCCCTTCCCCTTCCCCTTCCCTTCCCCTTCCCCTTCCCCTTCCCCTTCCTCCTTCCCCTTCCCCTTCCCTTCCCCTTCCCCTTCCCCTTCCCTTCCCCTTCCCCTTCCCCTTCCCCTTCCCTCCTTCCCCTTCCCCTTCCCCTTCCCCTTCCCCTTCCCCTTCCCCTTCCCCTTCCCCTTCCCTTCCCCTTCCCTTCCCTTCCCCTTCCCCTTCCCCTTCCCCTTCCCCTTCCCCTTCCCTTCCCCTTCCCCTTCCCCTTCCCCTTCCCCTTCCCTTCCCCTTCCCTTCCCTTCCCTTCCCCTTCCCCTTCCCTTTCCCCTTCCCCTTCCCCTTCCCCCTTCCCCTTCCCCTTCCCCTTCCCCTTCCCCTTCCCCTTCCCCCTTCCCCTTCCCCTTCCCCTTCCCCTTCCCCTTCCCCTTCCCCTTCCCCTTCCCCTTCCCCTTCCCCTTCCCCTTCCCTTCCCCTTCCCCTTCCCCTTCCCTTCCCCTTCCCCTTCCCCTTCCCTTCCCCTTCCCCTTCCCCTTCCCCTCCCCTTCCCCTTCCCCTTCCCCTTCCCTTCCCCTTCCCCTTCCCCTTCCCCTTCCCCTTCCCCTTCCCCTTCCCCTTCCCCTTCCCCTTCCCTTCCCCTTCCCCTTCCCTTCCCCTTCCCCTTCCCCTTCCCCTTCCCCTTCCCCTTTTCCCCTTCCTTCCCCTTCCCCTTCCCCTTCCCCTTCCCCTTCCCCTTCCCCTTCCCCTTCCCTTCCCCTTCCCCTTCCCCTTCCCCTTCCCTTCCCCTTCCCCTTCCCCTTCCCCTTCCCCTTCCCCTTCCCCTTCCCTTCCCCTTCCCTTCCCCTTCCCCTTCCCCTTCCCCTTCCCCTTCCCTTCCCCTTCCCCCTTCCCCTTCCCCTACCCCTACCCCTTCCCCTTCCCCTTCCCCTTCCCCTTCCCCTTCTGGACACTTGAACTTGTCTTTTAAAACTACCCTAACATTTGGAATAATGATTTTCCACTTTTTATTTACGATGCTTTCAATATTATTGCAAATTTCAACTAACAGTACGGCATAGACCGGGAAACTTTGTGAAATATAGGCGTTTTTCTCATTTCAACCCCCTCTTCATTGCAGCCATTGCATAAAAGTGAGTAAATGTAGTTTAAAATACAAGGCATTATCCATCCAGCGATGAAAAAAATTAGTAATTTTTAAATTACAGCAAATAAATTAAGAAAACTTTACTTCGTTTTTATAATAGTACGGACTAACATATACTTTAATTGTAAAATAACATAAAAGAAAAATAAAGTACTAACTAGATAGATATAGCAATAGCACCAATGATTTATTTTATTATTAAAACGGTTTTATTTAAACATTTTGATTTAAACAATTTTATTTGACAAATTTTAATTTAGACGTACGTATGTGGTATCTAAAAATTACAAACAATGAGACAAAAGTAGGTTTACAAATAATGTAACTTGAATCGAAGTAACTATTAAAAGCCTTTCTTTCAATATTATCTAAATTTTAAGGAAGAACACTAGCAATAGAGTTCAAAAGTACCTATTGCGATTATTATTGAGGTATGAAACCAAATCAAAATGAAACTTTTTTCAGTGAAAATTTGACATAAATTAATAAAAAAAGAGTTGAAATATATTTTAATTAAACGGATGAAATAAAATAAAACAATGTAAAACTACCTGCACCTATAGAAGATCGATTGTCATTAACAACGATGCTTAAAACTAATAAAAAGATAAAATGAACGATTTCTATTTCACCAAAAATTAATAAAAACTAGTCAATATGCACACTTTCCTTCTCCTGTGGAATTTCTATAAAATAATACATTTATCTGCTATTTAGAAAGATAGTGACGTAAAACGAATATGTAAATAAGTTTCATTATTTCTAGCAAATCCTTTTTTTTATTCCTTCATAAACAATTGCGATTGATGGCCTAAATCTTAAAACAAAGTATCGCTTATAAAACAGCCAAATATTTTTGAAATCTTTTCATTGTTTTCATATAATACTTACCCCTGACTAACAAATGAACAAACTTTTCTTCTTTTAAACGTTATTAGTGAAAATATTAAGAAATTTATTTCTAGTTTTTGATATAATAATGTCAAGTTTAATACAAACAATTAGTTAAAGGTTACTAAATTTATTGCCAAAATCTTAATAAAATTATATGGATAAGCTGCTAATACTGTGAATAAGATAAGAATGGCCAGGACCAATCGGGTGTCGCCTATATCTAGTCGATTATATTCAAATGGTACGGATGTGTCAATTATATAAACAAGCAAGGTGAAATTGATAACCAATACTGCATGACGCTGCTATCGAGGCATAGCGTTTGGATATAAGATAAATTGCAAAGATTAACACCCTATTCAAAGTTTCCGTAAATCAGAAGGGATTATAATCTCGACATGAATATTATTCTAAATATAAACTCATATCATATTTTCAAATGTCAACTTACCAAATTTAAGTTAAACATAAAAAGAAATAAACATTTTATTATAGCTCATTTAATGTTTAATCGAATTCTCGTCCTTCGACGCTGCAAACGACGTTAACGAACGTTGAATATTAGAATTTTATATGATAATTTTGTGTTTGTAGATTTTTAGAGAAATGTTGAAAATGTTCACAAAAATATGCCCTCAACTTATTTTGAAAACTGCAAAAAAAGTTATGAAAAAATGTTGTGATGCGGATAATAGAAAAAAAAATTATAAACATTTACGGGTATATGGTATTTGAACTTAAAGGATATTTAAGGACACGTAGCATTTTGATTAAACTATTTACAAATATTGATATTAATTTTCACTTTGTAAATATATTGCCTAGTATATATCATTCACACGCATGAAAATGTCAAGAAAATCATTGAAATTAAATATATGAAGTAATTTTAATATGTATTATGTCTAGTAGAATATCGAGACCTTCAATATTTTTACATAATTATAATTTGATATAAGTTTAACCGTTAATTAAAGCCTTTCTCACGGTCTTATCAACCAAAATTGTTGTGTCAACATTGATTTATTTTTGAATTCAGATGACATAAATTTGGTTGTAAAATTTGTGATTATACCGTTGTTCATCTTTTGGAAATAAAATGTTTACCTCGTTATCTTGGGTACTTAGCAACATACGCCAACTCCCCATTTTAAAACAAAATAATTTTATACTACACCCAACCCTTGACAAGGTGCAAATAAAGCAGTTTCAAAAAATTTATTGTAGTTTTATATAAAGAATATTATATGATCTTTCATGTTTGCTGCTATTTTTATTCTTGAAATTACACTAAATTGATTTTGCCGATATTGCACTAATTTTTCTTTATTTATACTTTATGTATATTAATTAAAATTATTGTATAATTCAAAAATGAATCGATACGTTGAATGAGTTATTATATAAAGAATTTCTTTACAAAATAAAAATTATAAAATTCGGATGTCTATAACAGATTGTTAAAGGAAAATTAAATTAATATATTTATTGAAATTTTGCACGTAGTGTTGAAAAATGTTTGATGAAGTCGATGTTGATTAAATATTCTGATATCTAAGCGTAAATCTGCGAATCGTATGTAACTTTTGGGAAATACTTTTTTTTAAATATAAGCTCTCAGACAATGAATAAGCTAACATCTCGAAGATTTTTCAAGGTAACATGGAAGTAAATTATAAATGGTTATGTTTAATAGGAATGTGCATAGAAAAATTCTATCATCAAATTTCTATTATAATTTATTGGTGATTTCTACATGAATATTTACTCAGAATAAATATTGATATTGTTTTGAAGCAGCTCTCGATTTCGAATAATACCAACTCTTAATAAGAGTATTAAATCAAACTTTAATTCTTCTTATACTTGTGCATTTTTTTTAATACAGAAATATTTCAAAGTAAATTTTCTGGATTACTTGCGAGTAAATAAAACTGAATAAGGATAAAAAGTTTACATATTAACAACATGGGACTAAAAAAGAGTTGGCAGAAATATAATATGGCAACTCCGCCGATAACATGGTATCTTTTCATCAGGCGACCGCAAAAGGTACATCCAAATTTAAATACTGACTGCAATATTATCTAGAAGTACATATATAAAAATGAAAACATATAAGGCAAATTGTAGTTTAATGAATATATCCAAGTATGTTTAATAATAGTTTTTTAATAGTTGTTATTGCTATAGAGCATAGACATACCTAAATTTCAAATTGCCCGAAAGGTACTTTGATACTATATAGATAGATAACGCAGGAAAACCTGTCAAAACCTTTCATAACAGTACGAATATTCATATGTTTGTATTTGAAAGCGACGCTTATTTTCCATTTTCCACAGTGGAGTGAAGAATAAATAGAAGCTTTCTATGGAAAACATTTTAAAAGCTCACCGTAATCGCCCACATTCAGCGCTTTGAGAGGCAGTATTGAAACTGAAAATAGATGATCTCAAAGCTATCTGTATGCCGTTGAAATATACACTTTTTTATTACCATAACAAGTTGCTGTACTTCATACATTCTGTCTCAGCACAATTATTCTTTTGTTGTTATTTTTATAAAAGATCGATATTATTTAGGTACGGTAAGTGACTCTAGGTGATGTCCATATTTTTTCTAAATTTTTGGTCTGTTTGAAATGGGAAAGATAAGTGTAAATAAATATATAATTAAAATTATGTTTGTTCATAACAAGTATAATCTCTATTTATATTAGAACGGCTTGGAATGGCACAGCTACCCACTGTATTGACAGGAAAAAGACAATTCAGGTCACCGTTTGGTATTGCAATCACCGCTGTCCAGAAAATAATCGTGGTACATCGCTAGCCAAAAAACATCATTTGCTGCCACTGTTTAGCTTAAACAAGAAATCGTCAAACTGCCATTGGTCAAAACTACCGTCAAAAAACCATAATAACAATATTTTTTTGTAAATGAAGGAAGAATGAAAGTTATTGAAAGAAAGGTTGATCATGTAGAGCAGAAAATAAAAAGAGTTGGGTAAATCAGAGAAAATGAAGGCTATTATATGTTTACTGACTTTATGCAATAAATTACATTATTATGTGATAAATAGAATCGGTCTCACGTATAAATAATAATGATGATAAAGCCATTTATTTCATTAATAGTTAAATATCCACATATTTTGTTTTTAACAATGATCTAAACATATTCATTTGATTATTCTTAGGTAAAAAGTTTCGTTACATAAGAATGAATTTACTAATTAAATAATCAGATTAACAGAAAAAAAGTTAAATATTAGCGACCTTACAACAAGTATAGACTTCTTCAATTTTTCTGCACATTTTCAGTCTTTTGCAATTGTTATCCAATCTTTCCAGTAATATTATTAATTTCATCTGACTATCTTTTCAGCGGCCTACCTCTTTTTCTTTTTCTGGGGGGAGGGGGGGGGGGCAGCCTAAATAATAACTGACTTAGTCCATTTTGCATTGTTAATTCTTGCGATGTGGCCCGCCCATTTCCACTTTAATTGTAATGTGATACAGCCCCATGATCTACTTATTTCAGTATGTCTTTTTCTGTCTTTAAGTTTCTTTTTTCTCTCCATGGCTGTTTCAATTTTTCTTTTTGTGTATGTATTGTAAATCCACGTTTGACTTCCGGTGTTTTTCAGACCAGTTAAGTTTCCAAATGCCTCTACATATATTTACTTCTTGACCTTTCCTATCTAATTTAACTCTACTCACTATTTTGTTGTATACGTCATGTATGAGTGTAATTGTCTCCAATTGTATTTTACATTCCCGTAGAGCCTTCCACAGACTACCGTAAGGTATTGTGTGGAAGGCTTTGGAGTAGTCGATAAATGGTAGATAGAGAAGACGTCTTTGATCTTTATATTTCTCTATGACTTGTTCAAGTACGAGTAGGTGGTCTGTAGTCGAAAAACCTTTTCCAAATCCTGTCTATTCTACTGACTAATATTTTTCTATGAAAGTAGAAATGCGCTTTTCCAGAGATGAGGCAAATAGCTTGTATAGATTATATTATAAACTGATAGGTCGATATTTGACTATATTGGCAGAATATCGTTTTTTACATATTAAAATAATAATTAATTCAGTCCATTCTTGTGTTACCTTTCTTTGGTCTAAAATTATGTTGAAAAGGATTGTCAGGGGTGGCACTAGAAGAGATCTCCTTGCTTTGATTATTTTTGTGTGCATATTGTCTGATGCACTTTTTTCCGTTCTCTAAGTCCTTTATCTCGTTAATGGTCTCAGCAATGAAAAATATTTGTAGGGTTTGTAAGGTTGATAGGTTTGCATGATTTATAATGAAATATTGAACAAATTCAAGTGAACAACATAAGTGATAGCTGGAGGGAAATATATCTGATAATAGGAAACGCTTGGAAAAGTTTTTAAATTTTCATCCTCCTTCCAACCTACCTACCAAACATCCAAATTCTTAATACGCGTAGATGCCGTCACAGTTACCAGAAAACTAAGAAAAACCTAAGATAAACTAAGAAACACACCATTCCAGAGCTTAACTTTGATAGAACCATCTCTAAAATAATAACCAGACTTCGAACATAATATCTCAAGGGAATGACAATATCCCCCAACGGGCAGCGTTTCTACAATAACTGCCCCACTGTCCGGAAACTCAACTCGCTCCAAATCACATCTTAAAAAAAGTGTGTATGTGTTCTGATCGTTCAGTACGATCAGAACACATACACACTTCGAAACATATAAAAGATAAAATAATTAGTGATACGTAAGAGGTATTCCTATTAACCCTTAGGTGGTATCGTCAAACGTTTCATCTGAGGTTTTTCCGGACCCAACTTGTACCCTCTTGTAGGCCATTTTCAATTTATAAAGGTCTCTCTTGTAGGTTACTTCGTTACATTATAAAGAACCATCTTGTTTGTTAAAACACTTCTCTGTAATGTAAAACTCTCTTGACGAATATTCACTCTTGTAGGTCACTCAGGTAGGAGTTATTACCCAAATAAGAAACTTTGAGAAGAAAATAAAAGCACTATTACGATTTAAATAAAATTCCTAATTTTTTCTTATAAAATTATGCAATATTTCACTCCTTGTAAGCCAATTTTATTTATTATAAGCTAACTTTGTTGAAGGTCGCTTACAAGCAGTCGTTAACTAGCAAATATCGCTTATAAAGGAAATAATTTTTATGTTACTAATTTTTTAATAAAAAAACTGGGCTAAATTTTTTTAAAATTTTCAGAAAAAGATAACTTCTTTGCCTATTTTTCTGTAGAAACCTTTTTTTTAGAAACCATATTGTACCTTTATTTAAAAAAGGAAATATTGTGTTGAGTAAGTATGGAAAGTGCAATTGAAATTCAAACTCAGACTACGAGGGTTTCATACAAAGTTATCTACGGAATCCTTACATTACAAGTTCTGTTCTTACTCGCACACACCCTGAACTACATTGAAAGTACATTTTTTTTGTCGCTATAACATTTTTAATTAAATAATTTACATAGAAAATAAAGTTAACCAAGTGTTTTGTTTCAAATATTTGGTAAGGGATGTCTGGCGAAAACTCGTCATATTTTAACATATCGATATTTTCTCTCAAATTGTTATTTAATGTAAATTATTTAACAATATTCTATATATTATTCTTGCAACAATTTCTTTAAAAATGCATAAAAATTATATTGGCTGTTATGATATTTTGGTTGTTGATCTAAATTATCAAGAAAGACTAAAGTGGCATATGCAATGCACTTACGATACGCGCTCACGATAAATTGCAAATCATCAAACATCCAAAAATGTTTGCATGTAACATTTTTGGTTAGTTCAAATGACGAAATGGTTAAACATTTTTGGTTAGTTCAAATTAAAATCTTTTACAATTCTGTGAAAATTTTAGTAAACAATGATTTGGTTGAAAGAACTCAGTATTTTTCAAATTTTTCATTATTTCATGTCTCTATTGATGTCATTAACACGTATAATAAAAATGTAAAAGAGAGAATTCTGTACATGAAAAATATTTTTAAAAGGGTGATCGATTTAGCGTAAAAAAATATAATAGAAGACACAAAACTTGTTTTTATAATGTTTGTCTCGGTCTGCATGTTAATTTGTTCGTCAATTATACGAAATCTATTGGACAGATTTTGAGATAATTTCATACATTAATAGTTTATATCCAAGAGCAACATAAAAGAATCTGATAACTTTTCTTATTCCGAATTGATAACGAGCGAAGTCGTAGGCATAAGTACTTATTTAATAAGAAAATGACGTCGAAACTAAATGGGGCGTTATCTCTGAGAAAGTAAACAACGATGGATAGGTAGACAGATGGAAAAAATTTATGTATATGATAAATATAAATTTTCGGGTTGAATTTATCTTACTTATGTATCGACTACTATGGAAACTTATAGAGATGGGCGTCTCTCAATAGAGACAACTGAAGATGGAAGGGTTGTGATTGACTGAAGCTCAAAAATACTACGTTGATTGGTATTGAGAAATAAAAGAAAAATTCAATGGACTTAAGTTAAATGCCATATTCTATGAATTTCATCGCTATATATCGGTATGGATTATGAAAGGTTTATTTTTGGATGTCCGCGTTGTGGAGGTTTTCTTTTCTATGGTTGCGGAAAGGTAAAAAAGATCGAAATTCTCGAAAAAATATAATCGGCTCATTTTTCGAATAAGTGGGTAATTATGCAACGAATATACTGGAAAATTAAAGAGTTACGACTTATTTTTTGCCTGTTATTATCAAATAAGTTCAAAAACAAAGCTTTTAAAGTAGAATTCTTCTTTATTACAATACACACTCAGATAGATGAATTACCAAATGTTTGACTATGTCTAACGAAGAAATTATGTGTCATCCGTACAGCTCCGATCTCGTGCCATGAAATTTCTCCTCTACACGCATGAATTCGTTCCTTTAAGTATCTGCCACATATTGCGTATCTTCTTCCGATAAAATCATAGCAAGTGAGAGACAAAGAAACAAACCAAAGCCAGGTTTTAGTTCAAGAAATGACCCTAATACTGCCGAACGATTTTTCAGAAACCGATAAATTTCTGCCGAAATAACAAGAATTGATGTGAAACTGATGAAAAAACGGCAGTTACTATCAGTATTATTTTTTGTGATTACGATATTAAAATTAAGAAATTCTGTCAATTGTGAAGTTAATTCAAATCTTTGTATCTGGATCGGCACTCATTTCTTCGATCATCATTCATCTCTTCATCATCATCTCTTCGGCCATCATTTAACCCTTTAAAATAATTCATCTCCTTGAAAGTGTACTAAACCTAAGAAGTTATAAGGAGAGGTATTGAGGTGAAGAGGTCCAGAAACTACTTCTCTTGCATCGAGAATGTGACCTTTTTGGATTCTGTTGGCTCTGAGGACAGTGTCAGCGGTAACGGTGAAGAATATATATATATATATATATATATATATATATATATATATATATATATATATATATATATATATATATATATATATATATATATATATATATATATATATATATATATATATATATATATATATATATATATATATATATATATATATATATATATATATATATATATATATATATATATATATATATATATATTATGGTAATAAATTAGATCTAGATATTTTTATTTGTCGATAAGTTAATTTTTAATTGATTAAATACTTTCTTCATATTATTATTTAAATAATACCTGGAAAGTAAGGTTTATCTCATTTTATCACTACGATGCATTAATTTGTGATTTATTTTAAATAATATTTTATTCTTTTCTTCTATCTTACTTTATTTATTATGTTAAAATAATTTTCTAAACTTGAGCTTACTAACTTATTTCTTATTTAAATTTTATTTTTTGAACAATTTGTTTTAACTAGGTAATTCCTCTTTGTATACTATATTCGATCATTATTTGGGCCATAGTCTAAGAGGATTTAAGTATATTTTCTAACTTACATAATTTTGACCAACCACTTGTATGGAAGTAGACTACTGTATGACGAGTAGTAATTACACAAATATATATTGTGCTTATATTAATATATAGTGCAACGTATATTATAAATTGCACAATAAAATTTTCCACACGGACGTACATTCACAAAATGGGTGTAGCTGAAGGTAAAGAGTGGTGTAGTGCGATCGGGATAGATGGTTAAGTAAGCAACTCGGATGTGGCACAGACATCTGTTGCTGGTTCTCTTCCTCGCATTAAATTTGTTTGTTACGTACTTTATTGTCTATAAATGTAATAAAAGCGTAGATTTCCATGTCTGTATATTGATGCTATTTACGAAAAATATTAATGACAAGTTATAGAACACAAAAATATTGCTTTCGAAGTATTTGTCCGTTTGTTTAAAAACCTCTTCATTTATACGCGTATCACGCGAAAAAGCTAAAATTATTTCTATGAAGTTTTTGCCGGTGGATTCTATTGAGTGGAGGGTAAAATATGGACTATGTCTCATCGCTCTCGTCAACTGAAAAGAAGATAAAGCATCTGGACGTTTCAATATAAAGTACGTTTAATTAGAAAAAACTTTACATTTCTTATTATTATAATATAAGGCCTTACATTTATTAATGTTATAATAAATGTAATAATTGGTCCGTACGGAAACGAAGTCGCTTGCACAGAAAGTAAGCCATATTATTCGAAATTTAACATAAAGCGTTTAAACACATAAATGCCATCATCGAGCGTCCGATGAACTTAAACGTCTTAATTTTGGCGCATTAAGCTCGACGCAGCTTTACATAATATGATATTTGTATTTGATAGCGAGCGAGTGTGGGACCTGGTGGCAATCGGTTTTAATCTACTTATTTCCGGAAGTTTGCTGTTTAATTGCCTCTAATGGTCCCACTATCCCCTTTAAATCAAATGTACGCTCTGTAGGGATTCCATTTGTACTGAAATGGGAACTTCAATATTGGAACTTTTAGCGTATAATATTAAGCTATTTATTTCCTTGCACCAGAACACGAATAACGAAACTAATTCAACTTCCATATTCACGGTTACTTGATTATATGCATATTTGTGTTCCTCATAAGTCAATAATTCTTCCAAACTTGAATATTTTTTTTAAAATTTCAATGAACCACCACGTATTTCCATTCTGAGCATTTTATTCGCACATAAGTTGATTTTTTTTTGATATCCCCATCCGTGTTAACAATGACAAGTGATGGTTTAGTGTAAATTTTTTTTTCAATTCATAATAACGTAACATATTCTGCAGAAAAGTTTAACGAAAATATTATGTGCATCGGAGTTATCTCGTGACAGTCAACGCGCAGCATTTAATTAAACTTTACTTTTTACTTTCAATGAAACCAAAGAATTTTTTTATTACATCAGTCTTACTAATCAAAAGTGGATATCCAACCGTATAGTTATTCGATCTGTAATAGATGTATAAGAAGAATACAAAATTACTATTATTATTTTTTACATAAGCATTATAATGTTTTGCAATATCTATAAACTATGTATAGCAAAGATGTTCGAATTTATTAGACGTCAATAGAAATAAAAGGTAAATTCGTAATTCCTGAAAAGAAAACTTAAATTTCTGAAAAAGAAAATGTGTTCCCAATTAAATGACTTAAAACTGTTGTTTTTATATCACCATTTGCCAAATACTTTTTTTTGAAATTATCTTATGCAAAGCTACATAACTTCAATTGTTTGAGTTAATTAAAGTAAATATATTTTTAATTACATTTTATACAGAATAATATAATAAATACAAATAAATTATCGAAAACAATGTCCGAACGCCATCGATCGAGGCAATACTTTGGATGTGCGACATGGATACGCAAAAAAAGAAACGCATCATTAAGTCATAGTCGTAGTCGTCTCACTTTCTCAAGCGTGACTAGCAATTCGTAAATTTATCAGTTGTCACAAATATCTAATTGTTATTTATTACAGTATTAGGTTGGCAACTTATAAACCCTCCACTTTTGACGTGAACACGTCTTTAAATTTGCTATCATGCGGGTGCAATCCAAAAAACCTAATGGTAACAAAATCGGGGGATACAGTTTGGCGTTGCAGTTTCGAAACAATCCTCTACATAAAAAATTAAATTATACCACTGGATAGCTAAAGGACCAAAAGAATTCATTACGATGTTTCTTTTTCTAATTTCGAAGCGAGAACAGGGACGCATCGCGCGCGGTTAATGGGGAAGCGCCGCCATTTTGAGGTTATTTTGCTGCGAATCGAGATTTGCAATTAGTATAACTTTTGATTCGGAAAAGCTACGATGTTCGTTTAAGTTTTAATCGTCAGCTGTCGTCAAAATCTATCGATTGTATGTAATATATTAGTTTAAAGTAGTGACAGTGAATATAATAAGGTGTTAGAATAAAAAAAATATTGTCAAAAATATATAATTTCGGCCTGTACGCTTCGAAAAGCCAATCAACAACGGTGCCAGTACATCTGCAGCTGGGGCGGTTGAAATTATGCGTTACATAGACGTATTTACGTACGACACACGGCCACACCCCATTTTTTTCGCTTGATTTCTGGAATATTATAGAAGCTTCTAGAATATTACTTGTAGCGGCATTCGAAGTTCTGTTCAGTTTACAATTGAGTGATTAGCGAGTTAAGAATAAATTTAAAATGTCCTGTAAGTTCCATTTTAATACTTAATGGAACTTACAGGACTCTTTCTTCGTGAATGTCGTTTGGGCCGAGAAACCAGCGAAGCACCACGCAATATATACACAAGGATGGATGAAAGTGTGTCCTCTTACGACACACCCTAAGCACTGCTTACAAAGATTCAAAGGAGGGAATTTTGACCGGTCCGATAAACCTCATCTAAAGCGACTTCCTACAATTAATTTAGAAAAATTTTAAAGTTCTATTGAAACAGATCCCAGATTAAGTTTGCGTTGTTTCGCAGAGCTATTTTCATGCTTTTATACTGCAATGAAAAAACAACCTCGTGCTTTCTGAAAGAAGAGGAAACATTCCGTTTGGCTACAACATACACCATTTCAACTTCAGAGGAGAGTTTATGTGTGTCTGGAGCTACTGAGTTCCTATTGTACCAAGCTAAGATTAGAGGCTGATTGAGAGGCTGAAGTATCTGGTTACAGAAGACGAAAAGTAGGTGGCTTATGCTAATTTTTAGTGTAAATACCATTGGCTAAAAGTTGGAGAAAGAGGTGTACCTAAACCAAAATATAATACTACGCGCTACAAAATATACTTTGTCCGATATTATATTTTGGTCTAGGTCTAAGTTTTAAAAGAGCACATGGTGAGATATAAACAGAGTTATTCATCAAGTTATTTATTGGAAACATTTTCAAGCTTACAGTACAATTTCATCTGAGATGTATTGTGAACAATTGAGCAAAGTCACCGCTGAACTTTTTCCAAAAAAAGCAAAGTTTATATTTTACATGGCAATGCTCGCCCCACGTAGCAAAAATATGCATGAAAAACTAAAATTACTTGAATGGAATATGCTACTTCGTCCACCGTATTTTCCAGATTTTTTGCCATATAATTACTATCTGTTCCGCTATTTATCTAATGTAATTTACTTGATCGAAAATTTAAAGATGAAAGTCATAGCAAAATCGAACTTCACCGGTTTTACAGTCAAAGGCACAAAGATTTCTTCAAGGACGGAACTTTATCTCCGCCTACATTTTGGCGACAACTGTTAGCCGAAATTGCGAACTGTTATGACGACTTTAAGTTTTAATATAAAAAAAACAATTTATTTTTAGATATTATTATTTAAGCGAATTATTACAATTATTATATTTTATAAAATATTTAATTAGACTTTGATCGCGCTTGTATCTGGATTATGACTGACGCGGACTAAGGACTGGATTGAACTGTGATTATCTGAGCCTCGTGAAGCTTCGGTCCAGGGTTTATAAAGGATAAGAAATGCTGATGCATCTGGGAGTGGAGTTTGCTGACGGGCCTGGGAACAGAGCTTGTCATGGTAATGCAATACTCTGGCAGCCGGATGCCCTTATCATGTTGATACGAGAATCGTGAGACAGGTGCTGTGTAAGCATTACTGCTAGCAAGTACAGGATATAACAGCTCCCCCGTTTAGGAGTAAACTTACACCCTTGTGTAAGTTTATGTCATAGAGGTTCTGGTTCTAGGTATTGGGATTGGGAGGTTGACTGAGCTTGTTTCAGAGACATGTTCGGATTCTATATCATTCGAGTTAGGCGCAGGTCTAACTAGATATTTTTTACATTTAAGTTTACAGTTATAAATCTTATAGCTAACAAAGAATATTATACTTAAGAGTATACAAATAGTAGTATATGAATAATATTGCCCATATTCTAAAATGTGAGGTTTACCTATTAAATCTAAATTACTCGTGATTTCTTTGAATATTTTGTAATTTTCTTTAAAAGAGTCTAAGTTAATATTCTTTATTTTTACAGCTGGTGTATCAAATTTTACTCCTTCAAATTTCAATGTATTGCAACAAGTATCTTTCATTATGTCAAAATTTAAGTTAACTGGGTTTGCTTTTATTTTAATATCGGATTTGGCAAGTAATTGTCTATCTTTAAAATATCCATAACATTCAGACGGTATATCAAGTATACCAGTGCCTATTATATCATTTTCATAAACATTTTCTTTAGGGCAGTCAATTGAAATTTTCGTTTTTTGAGAAACGATGAAAATCCATTTACCATTTTCTAGTTGTTGCCAAATTTCCAAATTTCCGGAAAGAAATTTAGTTTCACATTGTTTTGGAATAGACGTTACAACTTTAGAAATCATTTCACTTTCGCAAGTTGGGTTAGCAGAGCTAGAGTAAACATTAGTCATGTCACATAAATAAAATTGGTTGTTAATAATTTTACAATTTCTTAGATTCTCTAAGTTACAAAAATAATTCTTATCTCTAGTTACACCAATATATCTAGATGAAGGGATTATGGTTACATAGGTTTTGGGGTTTGTTTCATTATAGGCTACAGGTAATGGTAGATTATGATACAGATTAAATTCTAGTACATTAACTAATGGTATCCTTAATACAAATACAATTTTATTATTGGAATAATAACTCAACATTTCAGATATGTTAATTAAGATGTGAATATGATCTAAATCTAATGATACAGGTAACAACTTAAAGCTAGGTATAAATCTATAATTATCCACTAGGTCTTGATAGAGTTGTTTTGGTGAAATAATTGACGGATACAAGACGTTATTTTTACTGAACATAACGGCGTTTATTATGTCTTCAATTTTGAAAGATAATGTGAGTAGACTATTTTCTAGCATGTTTAATAATTCCAGGAATTTAGCTTTCAATAATAATTCATTCGATACAATAGTCAAGTTTTTCAAACTTAATGCAATATTTTCAACAGCGCTATTCAAACTTTGTTCATTAATATTTATTTTATTTAGTATTTCTTGAAAAGCGGACAGGGTTGTCGATGTAATTGGAATATTTTCCTTTACGTGTTTTGCTAACATTCTTTGGTCTATTTCTACGTTTTGAATAGCGTTATTATATTTAATAGCGTCATCTTCATCTAATGTACCAAAAATGTGTTTGAAGACGGTTCCAACACCGCCGAACCAGGCTGAGCGTTTAGATCGTGTTGAAATTAAATGGGATATAGAATCGAAATTATTGATCATATCATAATAACGTGTAGAGAGAGGTTGAATGAGGTTATGGCACTCCATATTGTTAAAGATATCGTTTTGTTTGCAAAGAAACCTTACCGTTCCGAAGATAGTGTTCATATTATCTAGGTGTGGCTTTATAAAGGAGATATCAATAGGAATAACCACACTGAGGTAGTCATTGATGAGTTTTAATGAGCCGTCAGGATCAAAGTATATACCAGGGCTGCTGTTTATCGGTTGTATAAAATCTGCATGTGCCTGGACGATGGCACTGTAACATGTGTAAATTGTAAATGTAAAGGCGATTATTTGTAAAAGTTGTATAAAAGATGTGTATAAAACTATTTATGTATATATATCTAAATAGTAGAAATATTAGTAAAGGATATAATAAACTAAAGATAAAAATAATTAAATATTATTTAAGATGGGGTAGCGTCATTTTTTCTTGCTTGCTTTACTTCATCATAGTGGTGAACGACATGGCGACGGTTTATTAATAAGGTTAAAGAATTTCGCCCATTTATTTTGATAACTTTATAGGGACCTTTCCAAATAGGGGAAAGGGCTTTGCGCAGCCTGAGGTGGTTTCTGAGATAGACGTAGTCTCCAACTTGATACTTTACGAGACGGGAGTGAGAGTCATAGTAGGTTTTTGAGTTTTCTTTTGATGTTTGAATGTTTTCGAGGGCTTTTTCCCTGGAATACTTAAGACGGTGTTGTAGCATTTTTATGTAGTCGGGGTAAGTGGCGTCAGGGGTAGTATCGTAAATAGAATTAGGTATAAATGGTTTATGACCGAACAATAGTTCATAAGGGGAATAGTGAGTGGTTGAATGTATGGCAGTGTTGTAAGCTAGCATTGCGGTATAAACGTATCTTGACCAATTATCTTGGTTATCATTGATGTATGATTTTAAATATTCTTTGAGGGTGGAATGGCTACGTTCTAAGGCTCCTTGGGTCTGAGGGTGATATGGCGATGCCCATAATTGTTTTGTTTTTAGGAAATCACAGGTTCTTTTAAAAAGATCTGATGTAAAGTTGGTACCTTGATCGGTTAGGATTGTTTTGGGTATACCAAATAAAGATATAAAATGTACTAAGCACTCGCTAGTTTCTTCAGCGGTGGTACTTCGAATAGGATAGGCTGCTGAAAATTTTGTAAGGTCGTCTTGTAGTGTTAGGATATATTGGAGCTTTGTTTCTCCGGATTCAGGTAAGGGTCCTACTATATCTAGGGCTAATAGTTGGAATGGGGCGGTGGATGTGCTAGTGATTTGCATAGGTGCGCGATTTACTTTTCTCAGCGCCTTATTTACTTGGCACGAGGAACATTTCTTTACATAATTTTCAATATCTGTTCGCATATTTTTCCAGTGGTACTGTTCTCTTATTCTATAATACATTCTAGTCGAGCCGAGGTGTCCGGCGACGGGAATGTCGTGATTTTCTTTCAAGATTTTGGGTATTTCTTTAAGTGAGGGAATATAATTTGGTTTTTATATATGTGTATTCGTATATCAGTGTTATGGAATAAATATGAGATAATGTTATACAATTTTAAATATGAATGTTTGTCGAAGGGGTTTCTAAAATCTGAAATTGCTAATTCCTTTATAGTTTCACTAGAACATATCAGTAATTCATTTCTTAAGTTTTTCAGAGTTTCGAACATGTCGGTGTATGAGCAAGAATCGAAATGATGAACTTTAGTAAATAGCAGATAGTATGTTTTATTATTAATTTTCAGTGTAGCGTGAGAGTGTAGTGTTCTTTCTGATTTCATCAGTTCTTGAGAATTTTCACAATTTCCTAGGATTTCCTCGATGTATGGCGTGCTTTCATCTAAATCTAGGGGTACTGGAAATGCAATTGATTTTTGTTGTGTTTTCAGTAGGTTGTCGTTGTATTCGATTATGATTGTATTGAAGTGTGGATTTTCCGATAAGGATTTCAGGAATTTGGAATATGACTCAACGAGGATGTCGTCATTAACTAAAATATCAAGATTTTCAGGATCAGAGGGAGGTTCTATTATTATGGGTTCAGAAGGGTTTAGAGATGGAATATTAGTATCGGTGTTATCGGGTTGAACAGGGTTTACAGGGTAACGAGAGAGAGGGTCAGCCGCAGAGTTTAGTTTTCCTTTTCTATAAACAATTCTGTAATCATATTTTTCTAATTTCAAACGCCAACGTTGAAGTTTACTACTTGGGTCCTTGTGATTAAATAACCATTTAAGAGGGCGGTGGTCGGTAACAATATCAAATGTACGGCCAAAGAGATATGGTCGGAAGGTTTTACAACCAAATATGATGGCTAACAACTCCTTTTCTGTCGTGTTGAGATTGCATTCACATTTATTAAGTGTTCGAGAAGTATATGCAATGGGTCGGTCTTTACCGATTTCCCCTTGCGAAAGAATCGCGCTGATAGCGTAATTAGATGCGTCACAGGTTAATATAAAAGGTTTCGTAAAATCTGGATAAGCAAGTAAAGGAGCAGAGGTTAATTTAGATTTTAAAGTTTCGAAGGCAAGTTGTTGCTCGTTTTCCCATAGAAATGTCATATCTTTTTTCAGAAGAGTTGTAAGAGGTTTTGCTAATTTTGAAAAGTCGGGAATGAATCTTCGATAATAAGATACGAGACCAAGAAAAGATTTAACGTCTTTTGGCGATTTGGGTATTGGAAATTCATTGACTGATTTAATTTTTTCAGGATTCGGTTTTACACCCCCTTTCAGTTATTATGTGGCCTAAATAAGCGACTTCTCTGCGTAAAAATTCGCATTTATCGGGTTGAAGTTTAAGGTTGAAATTTCGTAATCGTTCAAAGACAGTAGATAAGTTATCTATGTGTGATTTCAGGTCATAGGAATAGATGACGATGTCGTCTAGATAGACAAAGCATCGAATACCTTGAAGGCCGGAGAGAGCAGAATTCATAAGTCGCTGAAAGGTGGAGGGCGCGTTTTTCAGCCCGAATGGCATACGCGTAAATTCGAAGTGTCCTTGAGGAACACTAAATGCGGTTTTCGGAGCGTCTTCAGCAGACATGGGAATCTGATGAAACCCTGAAGCGAGATCGAGGGTTGAAAAATATTTACTCTTGCCTAATTGATCGAGGATTTCGGAAATTTGAGGTATCGGGTAAGAATCGCCAATAGTGATGTCATTTAATTTTCTGTAGTCGATTACTACTCGCCATTTCCTTTCGTTTGAAGCGTCTAATTTTTTGGGAACTATCCAAATAGGAGATGACCAAGGTGACATAGAGGGTTTAATTATACCCTGATTCAACATTTTATTTATTTGCCTGTTCACTTCTTGTTTGTGACATTCGGGAAATCTATAGGATTTGGTATGGATTGGTATATTTGAAATTGTCCTAATTTCATGCACAACGGCATTGGTTTTACTTAATTGGTCTGAAGGCAGGTGAAATATATCGGAATATTGGGAACATACATCGTATAAGGAATTAATTTCCTCGTTATTGAGATGCGAAATTCGGAGTAGATTTAAAACGTCGTTAGTGCGTTGAAGTGAGTTCGTTGAGTGAGTTGGCGAGGAAAAATTTGTATTAATTGATAAGCAGGTTTCAGTTTTCAGGGGGGTGAGGTGTAATTTTAAATCGGAATTGACTGAAACAGATTTTTCAGAAGTATTCAAGACAGAAATATTTACCCGGTTATTACCTTTTACTTGGACTATACAATTCGCTATGAGGAGAGATTCGGAAATGTGCTGATCGAGTACTATGCCTTCTTTAATTTCGGGATTGGATACCGAACATTCGATTATTGTTTCAGTGCGGGGAGGAATGGTGTACACGGGTTCGGTGAATTGCAATTGTATATTAGAGTTATTTATTTTTAGTGTACTAGTATTATAATCAATGATACATTCTGAGTCTGTCATTAAATCGTTACCTAAAATGCCATCGTAATCTAAATTAATTTTGTCAACTACGTGAAATTTATATGGTTTTCTTGGTTGGTTTTCCGGAAATAATTGTAAGTCGAATGAGCCCAAGGTATTGGTAGTTTCGTTAGATGTATCGATACCTTTTAGTTTTATTTTGTTTGAATTTAGAGTAGGCAAAGTTTGTATTGAAGATTTTTTTATTAAACATACAGATGAACCAGTATCTACTAAAAATTATAAGGGGTGAGAAGACAGGGTTGTTTTTAGGGTAATATACGGTAAACGTTTTTTGGAGTGGTTGGAAGCGATTTCGTATACCATTTCGGAAGTGTTTGAATTTTTTGTTTGTGAAACAATGTTTTGTGTGATTTTATTATTTTTCCTTTCATTAGAAACGGTATTAGTAGAGTGTGTCGTGAGAGTAATTGAAGTGTCGGATGTCTTCGTATTATGTGTTTTAACAATTTTATGATTATTATATTGGGGTTCATTACCAATCTGGATTGTGTTTAGTTGGCCGTGAGTTTGGGGCTGATTACTCTGTCCGTTGGCCTTATTTGAATTATTTTTTGAATGACCGTGAGTTTGGGGCTGGTTACCCTGTCCGTTGGCCTTATTTGAATTAATTTTTGATTGACCGTGAGTTTGGGGCTGGTTACCCTGTCCGTTAGTCTTATTTGAATTAATTTTTGATTGACCGTAAGTTTGGGGCTGGTTACCCTGTCCGTTGGTCTTATTTGAAATAATTTTTGATTGATCGTGAGTTTGGGGCTGGTTACCCTGTCCGTTGGTCTTATTAGAAATATTAAAAAGGGTGTCGATTTTGGAAAAGGTTAGTCTCGCACGACACCTTGGTGAGACATTTATTGGTTTAAATTATCGATGGTGTCGACGCCTATATTTGTATTAAAAGAGTCGTCGTCTTCTTTTATGAAATTTATGCGGGGTTTAAAATTAAAATTTGGTTTCTGTCCGTAAGTGGGTGATCGTCCCGAATTGAAATTACTAGGCCCGCATCGAAATTTATCATTGTTATATTTTCTTAAACGACACACTTCGAGAGTGTGACCTAACTTTTTACAGTAACGACAAAAGGGTATATCTTTAGGGGAGTGCGGGGTATAAGGATTACTTGATTTCGGCGAGTTATTTTTAAAATTTAAATTGGGCGATATTCGCTCAGTAGGTTTTGGCTTTAGGATGTAGGGTTTTTGTGAGTATAGATATTGCTGAATTTTTTCTTCTGAAACGGCGAGGTTTATTGCTTCATTTAAATTTCTGGTATCTCGACACCGGATTACGTTAGAAATCTGTGGGTGAACACCCATAATGAAAGTATTTAGGGCCAGGTCTTCCATTGCCGCTAATCGACCCTTGAGTTCTCCCTTGACGTTATTGGATATGGTTACCTCGGTCAAAAGTTTGGAGAGGCACGTCTCAACGCGCAGAGAAAATTGACTTATGGACTCGTGAGACTCTTGTTTACAAGCTTGTAAATCTGTGAGAAGATGGGCGTAGTGTTTGCGTTCCCCGAATTGATTTTTCAGAAATTCTTTTAAAGAAGCCCAATTTTCAAATTCCTTAATGGAAGACGCGATTGCTGCTTTGCCCTGTAGTTGGCTGAATATGAATTTAAAAACTATATCATCTTGAGGAGGGGATGCTAGATTTATTGCATTTGTGCAATTTGTGAGAAATGCATTTAAATTTTCGCGCGAGCCGTCCTAAGGTTTGATGAATTGTAAAATTATGCTAAGGGGAATGTTCTCTATATTCGACTGTGCGTCTGTGGCGCTTCTAACGTTTCTTTCGTCCCGAGACATATTTTGGTACAAATAGATTACGCGATTAGTTAAAATTAATTATAATGTGGTACAACTAGACTTGTTTAATAGGACCTTGTGGAGTGTAAAGTTAGTTAAACAGTATTTAAAAAAATAATAATAATAATAAAAACTAGTTAAAACAAATTAATTAAATTAACAATTGACTTTAACAGTACGAAATAATTTGTTAAATGTTGATAATATGATACGGATTATATGATTAGAAAATGTATCAAACAAATTATAATAGTGAAACAATTATAAAATACAATTATTATAAGTAAATTACAGGCTTACAGAATTATGAGATGCGTAGTCCACATTTGAGATGGTGATGCTCGGTGTGGCGATGTTGGGCTTTGAAGTAGTTTCTTGAGAGAGATGCGCTGTTGGCGTTGACTGTTCGATGCACCTTGTTATGTTAGTAGATGAGAACTGTTATGATGCTGATTCAGTTGATGTAGATTGGCAATATTTTATGTTTTCAGATTTGACGAATTTTCGGGGTTCCCCTGCGAAGTTTGTGGTTTTCCGACTGGTACTTCGTTGGATCCTTTTTTCGATGATAGTAGTTGTAAGTATGAAGATTTTGTTGATGAGGCGTTTTCCCGGATTTTCTTTGAAATCCCTTAAGCTGCCACCAAAATGTTATGACAACTTTAAGTTTTAATATAAAAAAAAAACAATTTATTTTTAGATATTATTATTTAAGCGAATTATTACAATTATTATATTTTATAAAATATTTAGTTGGACTTTCATCGCGCTTGTATCTGGATTACGACTGACGCGGACTAAGGACTGGATTGAACTGTGATTATCTGAGCCTCGTGAAGCTTCGGTCCAGGGTTTATAAAGGATAAGAAATGCTGATGCATCTGGGAGTGGAGTTTGCTGACGGGCCTGGGAACAGAGCTTGTCATGGTAATGCAATACTCTGGCAGCCGGATGCCCTTATCATGTTGATACGAGAATCGTGAGACAGGTGCTGTGTAAGCATTACTGCTAGCAAGTACAGGATATAACAGAACGTTATCCTGATCATAGAGTTTTTCTTCGTGTAAACAACGCATATTTAGAACTCGAATTCCTGGAAATGTAGTTCCAAAAGGAAGACCTAGAAATGTTGATGAGCGTCAAATGCTGGCCGAAGTGGAAGTTCAATCTACTAGTGTTCGGTGGATTTCTCGATGTACTAGTGTCGCAAGAATTATAATACATCGCACTTGTATATATATATACACACATATATATATGTATATATATATATATATATATATATATATAATATATATATATATATATATACATTTTTGTTTCATTCTGTCAACCATAGGTAGAATAATTTGTAACCTAGGTCAGAATATTTGTGTCTGCTGAAGCTTCAACAACTCAAAAACAATTATTAATACTGCAACCGTGATTAGTCACAATAGCTAGTTAATTTTTATGAATATAAAAATGGTCTGGACATTTATCGTTCATCTTGTATTAATTGTTGTCCCAGTGCTTTTCTAGTTGCTTAGGGACGATAATATAACTGCAAAGAATTATGAAAAAATATGAATAATTTACGGTGTTCATAATTGCGAGAGTTATGGGACTGTGCTCCAGGTGTTCTCAAAGTTGTAGGATAAAAAGCAAGATAAAAAATAAACAATTCTACTACTAATAACTAATTCTTTATTTGTTAATAATAACATTTTTGATTCCATCAAATATTAGTCATTGTATTTTATGAGTCAATGTATGTATATTGTAACTCAAAAAATATATATACATTGACTTATAAAATACAATAAATATTCCTATTATACTTAAGACTATTTATGGCGATCAATTCCATAAATGGTCTTGACAGTTTTTGGAATTAGCTTACAATGTATCGTTTAATATAAACACATAGAGAAAGAATAATTTGAATGGATATCAAGTGGTGAAATATTTTTCAATTCTTGTTATCTCCACAAGTGTCAAAACGAAGTAAATAATATTTAGAATACTTTAATAGAATACTTCAATTTGACATCTGCAAAATGTGTAAAAAAATTGAAAATATGCACACATGGTGCAAAATTATATAAAAATTTATAAATATGATAATAATCAAAATACAATGTTTATACTTTACTTTTGCATTGAACCATCGTTGAACGAATACTATTAGCACTTAACAGATTATTTATATTTTAAAAATTATAAATTAGTTTTAATTTTTAATGTTTAGTCGGTTAGGTAATGCTCCAGTGATTAAATTTTAAAGTGTTTTTTTTTATTTGGAGACATAATTTCACTTCTTTTCATCATACTTCGAGTAACTCTACAAAATCTTCAAACGCCAATTTAATTTAAAACGCCTGGTTGGCAGCTACAAATGCTGTATAAAAGTACTCAAGTCAAGGCTTTTGTCAAGTCCTCTGCACTTGACAACTGAGCATGAATTTCTTCAAAATATTAGTTGGTTTTATAGACAACCACCGGTGTCGGGAGTAGTATCGTTTTTGTACCGGACAGTTAACGACAGAAGATAGCCACTATTTTTTATTCTTCACATACGTATCAATTCGTCTAAGATTCTGGATTACTCACGTGCTTAATTGGATTAAATCGGTATTAACAGCATTGCCCCCTTTTGGACTTAATCTCTTGTTCAATTTGTAACTTTAGAATCTAGGCGGAGAAGGATTTGAATGATCCGTGACCAATTTTTCATATTAATTATGTTTTTTATTACTTGTTTTTAGGATTCAAAAAGAAAAAACGAAACATCATACGCACGCTCACAAATCCGTCCGTTTGCTCTCTGTTATAACCATTTTTAACGGAAATTGTTTGACGCAAAAACTTAAAATTTACGTAGTGAAAATAATAGCTTTCCTTTTAAAATTTCGTAATTCATTTAGAATTTTAATATAAAGAACATCTTACGAAGATTTCAAAACCATTTTTTTCATAATCCATTAAAAAAACATGAAATTTTAACAGTTTTAAAGATATACTACGATAATGAATTATTTACCGATGTACCGAATCAATCCATATTAAACTACGTACACGAAAAGACGAATTTTACAACTTATGATTTGTGTTGTTTTCAAACTGAAGCTATAGAAAAGTTAGATATGTCATGTAAAATCTTGATATATCATATAAAATCTAGGCGACACCTCTTTTTTGTTTAATAATGATAAGTCAATGGGCATGTGGTCAAAAGAATAATAGTACAATTTATGTTTTGTTTAATTTTTTTAATAGTATCTTCAAAATAATTTGAAACACTGATTTTAAATATGCACCATAAATCATTGCATTTAAACAATTTGGGTAGTGCGTCACATTCGAAATGGGCATGTGAATTGAATTTGTATTTGCATAAAGCACTAATTTTGTGCGCAACCCTTGCAAAATCGACAAAAAATTAGAGAAAAAATAATACACTTAAATAAAATAATATATTTTTAATAAAATAAAAATATTCCCCGTCTATTTCCTATCTGTATATCATTATTTAATTGTTTAAAATTACGATTTTTTAGTAACAGGAAAACTATTTACTTTCAGTTTCTTTTTTAATTTTTACTTAATATTACGATCTTTTAAAATAGTTCAGGTGAAATAATTATGGCTTTTTTTTTAATTATTACTCTAAATGAGTACCTAAATCAATTTCTTTTTTCTAATAAATTTATCTGTATATTAAAAATTAATAGTTTCAACCTTGTTTAAAACTCTTATAACTGTATAATCCTTCAGAGTAGGAGTTATAACTATTTAAGATGTAATGCGGATATGAATATTTCAAAATTTGACTCTCTCTTTTTTCTTAAATTCTGGAAGAAAAATTATCCTTCGATTTCAACATGTTTTCCCAATCGATAAATTACTTTGGAAAGAGCTATATTTACACTTTTTTTTCCAAGTGGTTCTGGAAATTTTTTTTATGTTTTATCGTTATGCTAAAGAAATTTAAACATTTTGCATTTTAAATATTTACTAGTCGCAATATTTTAAAGAAGAAATCTGTTATTGATATAAATAATAAAATGAATGTTGTAAATTTATTATGTGAGTGTTTACCAAACATATTTCCCAGATCCTAAATTGCTAATTCCTTTATAGTTTCTCAAATGTTTTTGAGGTTTCAAATGTTTCACTATATGAACAAGATTCGAAATAGTGAACTTCAGTAAATAGTAAAATAGTATGTCTTTTGATTTATTTTTAAGGTAGCGTGGGGGTATTATGTTGTCTCAATTTTCGTTAACTTTCAGGAAATTTCATTTATTTCCCGAGATTTTTTTAATATAGGGTTCATATTCGTTTAAGTCTTGATATATGGGGATTGCAATTGATTTATGTTTTGTTTTCAGAACTGTCAGTGTATTCGATTCGGACAATGTAAGTCAGAATCTATGAAGAGTATACCAAACACTTTTAATATGGAAAATCTAACTCGTCGCTTAAACGTATGAAGGGAAAAGGGGGAAGTTCAAAGTCATGTGATGGAATTCTCAATATCGTCCTTTACAAAATAGAGTATCTAGTTGAGCAAAATAAATGCCAATACCATATTTTATACTACTTGTATTACAGTCTGCTTATTTTTTTGTTTTTAATGACATATTCTCTTTCCCAATTCAAAATGTTTACAAGGGAGTGAGGTAATTATAGTTTGCTTTCTCAAAAATTTACCAAAATTTTAATTAGAGCTGCATACATTTCATTTTAGTTAGTGATATGACACGCTACCGGAATATTTTTTGACTTTGAAGTGTAATTAAGGATATTTAAAGTTAATAAGAGCACACATCTGAGAAATCAATTTAGCATATATAACTTTGCAACGACAATTTTAATATTAACCATTAATTAACCCATAGAAGAAAAAAATTGATACAAGATTGAGAAAAATATAAAATTAATTAAAAATTTAAAAACTAGGTCAAATACTATCTGTACACGCTAACTATGGTTAAATCCGTTTCCACCGTCAGTATCACAATATTCTGTGCTATCAACAGCTGTGATGTCTTGGTCGAGTTAGTTTGTCAAATGAAAGGTAGTAGGTGCAGATTCAGGGATTTCCGATCCAATTAAAAATATTTTTAATTCGAATGAAATATGTCTTACGTTTTTTAGAGAAACCTCTACCTCTAGGCAGTCCCAGCGTCCGTTACCAATTAAAAATATACTCTGTCTGTCCCAGTGTTCGGTATAGATATTAGATAAACATCATGTTATTTTCTTTAAATATGTTTTGGAAATTATGTGTGTATAAATGTAAGTATACAATTCGAGTAATAAATATTTTTGACTCAATTTTAGAGTACACTGGGGCAATAGAAGAACAACAAAAAATTCCACGCTTTTTCTCGAATATTTATCATTTTATTTTCACGGAAATTAAAAAACTTTTTTTATAATTTCATAACAAATTCATCAAAGAAGGTTGTGAAATAAAAAGATAATTAGTTTTATTATAGCAATTATTATCCATGCACGGCAAAACTCAACACGTGACTTTTTCAAAAATGTTATGCATCTTTTCTAAATTTTTGGTCTTATTCAAATTTAAAGATATCCTTTTTAATAATTTTATACACTTGTAAATATGATAATTATTTCATCTTTTCAAAAATGTCATAATCTTTTCTAAAATGTATGATTGTAGATAGTTTCTATTGAAGTAATTTTCGCAATTAGTTGATAAATAAATTTTGGCAGTGCAAATGTCGCGAACTTCAGTTGTTCAGTGACAGTCTGCATAAATTTGTTAATTAGCGCCCGATCCTTAGACGGGTTAATAGGTCAAATAAAATTATGAGCATGTTTAATATATTACTATTTGTATCGATACTTGATATTTTCGTGTCTTAGGTGCACAAAAATGTCCATAGTCTTAGTTTCTTGCTTCTCATTTCAAATATGGTACTCAATAAATTGTTTTGCATATGGTACTAAATAATTGTTTGCGCAGGGTGATTGTCTCTTAGTTTTGTTTATTTACGACCAAAGAACATACCTATAACGGGCTGGATGTTCATCCCACTTCACCCATGCTGCTTATTTGATACGTAGCTCGTGGCATGCGCGTACGCATTTTATTATTTGCTCGTAACACTCGCGTACGGTAGAATTAAAGCTCTTTTATATGTTTATTTTACACGAGAAGTTTAGGTTTTTAGCATCATTGTTGTATAACTTTACCTTACTTGGTTCTCAAAAAATGCCGTATGCAGTTATTGAAACTAAAGGAGTGTTAAGATGGCAGGAACACCGAGTTGATATTACTAGATTTGGCAAGGATGAAAACTCAGTTTAGTAAGTAGTTGTTTTGTCATCACATATATTGTATCATAATCAAATTACACTACTTTTTAATTTTGAACATATTATTATGTGTCCTTGAACATATTAGTTGTATTCCAACAATTATTATGTGTCCAACCAGTTTTGATTCCCAATCGCTGTAAACATAAGAAGATTTGTTTGTTCCCAGGTTTGGAGTACTACGATGTGCTGTATGATGGTTACGTGTGGTCATGTTATCCACAAAGTAGGTTATCCCGGACAATTTGTGGGTAAAGGGATATAGCATGTTACTGTAGTTTATATTACATATTAATCACAATTAAATGAAACTACGTGATGTAGTATTATTTCTACTATCTTTAATTTCTTTACCACGACCTAGGTTTCGTTGTATTACAACATCTTCAGGTGGGATATAAGCAAAGATTGCTTATATTCCACCTGAAGATGTTGTAATACAACGAAACCTAGGTCGTGGTAAAGAAATTAAAGATAGTAGAAATAATACTACATCACGTAGTTTCATTTAAATGTGAATAATGAATTTCCACAAAATTAACGCCAAATATATTCAATATTACATATTAATCTAAACTAATTATAATTATGAAAGTGTAGGTTTAGATGATTCGTTAGATATTCGTTTAAATGTTTTGTCAATCGTATGAGTTAAAAAATTATCTCTTTGGTAGTAGTTGCAGGTTTTTAATCAACAAGAGAAAGCACTGTAAATATACCAGTAATTTCAGTAGCGGCATTGATTGTCGAAAATAATCATGAATATGAGGTTCAGTGTATAGGTAATGAGTTTGAACTACAAACAACTTTCATACAGATACAAAAGAACACAAATAAAGAGTTTGAATTGCGATAGAAATAGCGACGTAGTAAAATTTTACTGAAAGGTACAAAAACGTATTTAAGTTTTATTATGAATTGATACGTTCCAAGAATAAAACTTCCACGATACAAGTCATTGAATTGTTTTGAAGATTGTTTTAAAAAATTCTGAGAAAAGAAAGTTCATCAAGAAAAAAAGATTTTCAATAAAATTAATGAGAACAAAAGAAGCTACAATTGTCTATCGGAAACAAATTACAATAAGAATATAAAAAATAAATCAAAATCTTATGAATACAAATGAAATTGATGAAAACGCTACACAAGAACGAAAAGTTAGCGAAGACATAAAAGAATATCTTTATGACTTACATTACATTTTTTGTTGCTCACTTTATCATACCAAAACCTAAATTATAGAGAAGTACGTAATAATTTACCTGTGATTGTCCTTAAGACACAAAGTTATAGTAAATATTAATTGTTTCCAAATGCTTATATAGTTATATAAAACATTCAATAACGTGGCTGTGATTGTCCTTACCATCCTGTCTACCAAAGTTACTTTTTGTCAAGTATGTTTTTGAAACTCTGGTATAATATTTGTAATAGGTTATCATGTAACAAAAAAAATCGGAATATCAGTATTTATTCGGAAATATTCGGAAAATCAATCTTTTCAATGTTTATATTGATATAAATATAATATACTATATTAATTTTCAAGTAAAACGTAATCGTTATTTTAAACATATGTTTGTTTTGAGTTTTCCTTTCAATTATTTATTTATTCTTCTGTGAAACAATAACACGAACTATTTAGTAATTAAGAAAAAAACATAGCTCGCAGATAAAAAATCACGCATATGTTCATGCATCTATTTTGCAGATAATTATAAATTCCAAATGTGTAATTTGCACTTCAGTTAAATAGATTATAAAATTGTTGAAAAGATAGCAATTAAAAAATATTTTTTTTAAATCTATCTATTCTGCCGACTAGCCTATTTTGTTGTCACTTTGGATAACAATAAACATGCAATGTAGTTTAGTATTTTGGTCAAGGTAAATAAAAATTGCTATTGCTACCAATATTTTTGGTATTCAGTGAATTTTATCTATAATTTCATACCATATTAAATCTTCAAATGGATGAAATCATATGCAAAAAAATAATAAATAATGAGTATCGCCAATTGGTTAGATCGAGATTTGCTTAGGCTATCGTATGCCTGTAAACGAAGATGTAAAAGACGAAATATTTGATATTATTTCAAACTATAATTAAATTGATTCTACAATACAATAGAGGTTCTCTCTGATGCTGGATAAAGTTTCCTTATGTTTATTAGTGTTAAATTATATAGTTTTCTTTCAATGTACCATTTCTTAACTATATATTTGCAGTCGCCGCTCGCAATATGTAAAAGCATATAATAGAGGAAAATGCAATATATTCTAAATATTGCCTCCCTCCCTCCAGAGTCTTTGTTTTTCACTCACGGAAGGAGGTAATATTTAGAATATATTGTATTTCTCTTTATTCTGTACTTTTGCATATTGCAAGCGGCGACGACAAAAATATGGTTAAGGAAATATGGATACACTGAAATAAAACTATATATTTTAACACTAATAAACATAACTAAACTTTATCCGGCGTTAACCTCTAGTATACAATTCATTTAATTACAGTTTAAAAATACCAAATATTACGTAGGACCAAATATTTCGTCTTTTATATTTTTGTTTAAGGGCATACGATATCTTAAGCAAATCTTGATCTAACCAATTTGCAAGACTCATTATTTATTATTTTTTTTAATATGATTTCATCGATTTGAAGGCTTAATATGGTACCAAATTAGAGATAAAATTCACAGTTTACCAAACATAATGGTAATAATAGCAATTTTTATTTACTTTGACCAAAATACTAAACTACATTGCAACTATATCCAAAGTAAAAAAAAAACATAGGCTAGTCGGCAGAATAGATAGATTTAAAAAAATTACTGTTTAATTGCTACCTTTTTAACAATTTTATAATCTATTTAACTGAAATGCAAAGATACACATTTGGAACTTATAATTATCTGAAAATAAATGCATGGACATATGCGTGATTTTCTTTCTACGAGCAACGTTTTTTTTTAAATTAATTAATAGTTTGCATTATTGTTTCATAGAAGAACAAATTAATAATTGAAATGAAAACTCAAAACAAATATATGTTTAAAATAACGATGACGTTTGACTAGAAAATTAATACAGTATATTATTTTTATATCGATTTAAACATTGAAATTTCAAACATTACGGCAAGATGTCCATGTATTTTGTAAATGTGATAAATACGAATAAAGGTAATCTCTCTTTCCAGTTAGTAGAGAATTTAATTTTTCATATCATGCTTAATAATTTATTTAGCCAGATGAAAACTTAAACAACAAAACAAAAATGGATAATGCTAGTTGCCGATGGAATTGATTAGGATTTGCTTATGCCACCGTGAAAATTAATATCACTGAGTGTATTAATGAGGTTATTGTATAAATTATAGCACTTTTCAAAATTAGTATTCTTTGTGTAAGGAATACTAAAATAATGTAGAACAAAGCAATCATTTCAGATACAAATATGACAGAATTGTATATATTAAGGTATGGTAACATTCATAGAAAACTATTTACAAAATCATATCCATGCAATTAAAAAAAAATTAAGTAATATACAAAAATACCTCTAATAAAAAGCACATAAGAGTAAAAAACGAAATTGTTTTTTAATACTTGAAGAGGAAAGATCGTACAAGAATCTGGAAACAAATATATAAGAGATCAATAATAACATTGTAAAGATCAATTGTAAGAGCAAAAATTGCAATCAATCGATCAATTGTTTGAACAAATAAGGAAAAAAGTATAAAAAGAAAGAGTAGAGAAGACATTTGTGTGTACTTTTAACGTAATATAGTAAAAATAGTTCATTAAATATTACACATTTACAGAAAACATCATGCATTACACCTGTGAGTCACCTTCAATGGAAACTCAAACTAATAAGAAAACTAAATCCACTTTAAATGGAGTAGGCTAATAAACACAATTATGCAAATAATACGCCCACTTATAATGCAGAATCAAGGAAGAGACCTAAATTCCTAGAGACGCCCAGTCACTGTGGAGAATATTAATTATAATATTGATTGGTAAAATTATTAATAATATGTCTGCATTTTATAACTTATACAAATATACAATGAAATATACTATGTTTGTCCGGGATCAGTAAAGAAAGTGGAAAAATAGTAGAATTCAAAATTGTTTATTCTACTATTATGGAATAATGAAGGGAAAAGTTAGTATTGATTGTTATACGTAGGGAACAAACATAAAGCTACCTTTGGTACAATAATACTATTTAATACCTACATTAATGCCTCATCAAAAGAATGAGTAACGATACTGCTATTGAAAACTATTGAGTTGCAAACAGAAGAAATCCTATTAATAATTTGCAATTTTAAGACAAAATAAAGCAAAAAATGACACTTGAAAAAAGATGTGTAGCCAACTTTATAGTGTTCAATACCTTTTTTCAGATTTGGACTAAGAATTTGAAGCAATCTTAAGGCTCCAAGGTGACCTGGATATTACAAGATTTATACATGATTAGAAAAATATATTTTATTATATCCAAAGATTTACTAAAATTCCAAAAAACAGAAATGATAAAGATATTCCATTCCATTATGTTTAGATCATATTATGTTGAGATGTTAAGTTAAAACGAATATTTTAATAACAAATGAACATTGTAATCACCACAATATGTTTAAGCAAACCAATACGCAGTAACTATCAATAGGATATTTATTTTCTTGGATTTTTTGTCGAAATATAACTAATCAAACATAAAATTAAAAATAAATTTTAAATTAATAAATCTACTTTTTAAAATAGCAAGAGGTGTCAAGCAGAACGATCTAATATGCTCTAACTGTTTAATTCTATACTTGAGTTTGCACTGAAAAAATGTTGTGGAAAAGGGTTGGACTAAGAATATATGGAAGATGACTAGCTAACCTACGATTAATGGACGATACAGCCTTCTTCGTATTATAGCCACAACTAGGGGCTTCTGATTGATCGACCTATTTTTTTTCCTGGCACCCGAGATTTTCGACTGGAATATTTTGGAGAAATCTCAAATTTTCGACAAATTTCTGAAACTTTTCAACAATTATAAAATTGCAAACTAAATGCAAAATAAAATTACGCTTATTAATAATATTTTAATGCTTATTCAGTCTTTTTTCAATTAAAACATTATTTACTTGTATATTTTTTAAAAAACTGAACTAAATTAACTTCGAATAAGTAACTATAAAACTGTGTCTTTATTAAATAATAGGTATTTAAATATTTATCTTAACTTTTTTCCTGAGGTAAGTAAAAATGTTAATCATATATTCTTTTATGTAAGCAAATAGTAGGTACCTAAAATAGCTTGACCAAAATAATCTTTAAATAAAAGTTAGTTACACAATCTTCCTTTCTATAAATAAATAAAATTTTTAATCACACTCTTTTAATTAAAGAAAAAATTAAGTTATCAATATCAAAAGCCACTAAAGAAATACAAACTAGTTTCACAGTCCACTAATCGGCCAATAAAACATATGAATACACGATCTTTTAATTATGTATATAAAGAAACAATAAGAACTTATAAACAGGCTATTCAATAACCTCAAAAAGGTAGGTAGTATAGGAAAACGCTTAAATTTTTTTTACTTTTAAAAACATGAGAGCATTAATAATATGATCTGATAATCAATTTAGTATCTTCGCAATAAAGTTTCCAGTTAATGAGAAAATCCGTTAATTTTCTGCCGATGCTTTAATGTTATTAAAGCTTTATATAAATTGTTAAGGTTTGACGTACTTTCACCATTCGACTCTAAGCTTTTTTTTCTTAAGCATCGACATTATTTGTAATAACTGTTGCCTCGATTTGTATTCAATATTTTAGTTATTTGAGATTCGAAGATATTGTTAGTGGAAATTAAAATCTCAATAACTTTTCGTACTTGCTGCCTAAAATTGTAGATTTATTTAAAACGATATCTCATGGTGGACACGAATTTTACCGTTGAGTTTGAGTAGACGACTGAACAAATGGCGGCGCCTATATGCAGTTTGGAAAACTGGCCAAGTACAAGGGATGCGGGGTAACGCAGGTTTTATACTATAAAATATATTTAAACTATTTTCTGAGTTCTTGACTTCTCGACGCGTTTTTTATCGTCTCAAAAATGGGCTAATTTCTCGACTTTTTTCGCTTCGTAGAATCTCCACCAGAAACCTTTGCCACAACGCATGTATGAACTAAGTAAAAGAGCTCCATAAAGTACGTACTTTAATTATTAACTATAAATAAATTAAGACAAAGGCTTCCAGCGAACACTTTGAACTGATAATTGAGGAGAAAAATATAGTGCTTTACTTATCTCAAAAAACTGTTCTCTTTCAAAGTCTGATAAATAGGAGAAATATAATAATAGAAGGTTCCATAATGTAATTTATCGCTAATTCAAATATATATTTAAAAACCAAAATGCCCAAAGTTATAATATTCATCGGCTGCGTAATTCCAATTTCAGTAAATTAGTAACAAAAATTGTATTGATCAAATTGAATGATGGACGTCCTAGAAGTCTCCAAAAATTGAATGGACGTGGACAGGACTCATGATGCCCAACAGAATGATTATGAATCCCATTATTGTTTAATGAGATATGAATCCCATTATTGTTTAATTGGATTCATATATGCAAATTTTCTATTTGTGGCGTTTCTTTGCCGTCTTAATATAAACTTTCAAACCAAACACTTATTTAATTTTTTTCCTTAATATGATCAAAGTGCCTACTATAATGCACAATACCCTAGCTTCGATCATAACTTTGCAGGTTGAATAAATCGTGTCATCGCAAGTAATAACGAGCCGAAGAGCACTCCTGAAACGCGATATAGAGTCGCTTCTCAACTTGAGTGTCTCCGCTAACTAACTTCAAGCGAGTAACAAGAGAAGGAGCACACTTTCAATTCCGTTAATGAATTTGGGCACGAAGTTCTTGGAACAGAATGCTTTTTTTTATAAAAATATCTGACCGCATTTATGAGTTAAAAAAGTTCTATTCAGATTTACAATTTGTTCTATGCACAAACTATGATTGTGTCCAGAAGTTTTTCTCTGCTTACGATTATCATACTTCCTTTTAATGATGTCATTAAATAACTAAGAACCTGGCTCTCAACGCCAGAATTTTTTCTCATTTTTCCTGTTAATATTTTGTTAGTTTCTAAAGTATTCCTCCCCCACTTTTAAGGATTATTATTCGTAAGGTATTAATGGTTGAGATTTTTTTTTATATTTAACTTCTTATTTACTCTTTATTAGCGACTCCGAAAAAGAATGACGTTCAGAATTAGCCGGCATTTTTAAAATTAATTTATTTTTATGCATACTTTCGTATATTGCCGGTAATATCAATAATTTTTTAATGATTCTTTTTTTTAATTTGGTGTATTTTCCTAATAAAGTCCTTTGAAAGTTTAAGTAGAATATAACTGCAGTTATAGAAGATGCACCATAAAATTGCTCAATACTGAACAGCATAGGTGCAGTGGTCGAGTTTGAATATTACAGGCCTAACAATAATCTAACAAGACACTGGTAAATTTACTTTTTAACAAAATAAGGATGTAGCAATGAAGGTGAACGTGGTGACAGGAACTCTTGGAGATAAGGAATAAGCTCACCGAATTTGGACTCGTTTGATTTGTCTTGATAAAAATTAATTCAGTAAATAGATACTATCATAAGGGTACATACAAAGGCATGAAACCAATTTAATTTTCTTCACTTTCTATGTATTGTTGGTCAAATTTGGCGGTCGATTTTTAAACAATTTCTACTTAATTTACTCTCTTGAAACTTCGCACAAGTTTTGGTCTCTCTGAAAATATAAAATAATTGTTCAAATATTGCATCCATTTATCTTTATTCAACCTTTGGTCCTTAAGCCAGCCTACCTAAAATGTGAAACTTGTAGATCTGTAGTTTTAAATTAGTGGTATCATGAGTGAGACCTATGATGAAAACTGCAAGGACTCTGACATTAATCTTTGGGTTCAAAGTCCTCAGTTCTTATTCTGCAAGGCTACGACCTACCTAATCGTTTGTTTTGAGAATTTACTCTTTTTAAATTAATACTCTGGGTTTTAAGCCGAGGCCTTTTTATTGAACTTTGGGTTCCAATTTGTCAGTCCCAACGGTACATTGCCTACCTAAAGCATGACATTTAATGACCTATTGCATTTTAATTAGTAAATGAAGTCTCAAGTCGCGTCTCTATCATTAAATCCCGGGTTCCAATACCTCATTCCTGATGTTAAAGGGGTACTGTCTACCTTAAGCGTGATACGATGTAAAATCAGTATTATGGGTCTCAAGTAGAGACTCTCTCATAAAATTACGGGCACCAACTAGATAGTTAAGACACTATTCTCGCCTTTCTAACCCGGGTTATCTCAGAGCCCCTCTAGGAACCCGTAACAATCCCCTCATACAAAGAACGGAATATCGAAGGTCCCCTAATAGTGTCCCGTAACTACCATCAAACACCTCCATCCAACAGGGTTAGAGTGTGCCTTCTCAGTGAGCCATTTAGTATCTCCACCTTTTCAGTGGCATTTATGGCAAATGCTCTAAATGACTTAAAGAATGGTCCATATTCAATCATGTCACGGTGACTGAAACTATCACATACTAAGGAATCACATGATTCTACCATACTATTTTGATGCACGCTCTGCAATAAAACTCTACGCGCAACGTCGTACTCAAGACAGTGAAATAAAATGTGCTCCATGTCCTCTGCCTCATAACCGCAGGTACTGAAGTCGCCATGTCTTATTAGAAATTGTTAGGTAAATAGTCGGATTTGAGCCAAGTCTTCCCAACTCACTCGGAAATGCTCGACAAAAATGACAATGTGGTCTCACCTTTACAAGTCAGCGAGATTCATCTAGTCTACCAGTGGACACAAACAATCCCAAAAATACATCACTTCCTAGAACTAATGCGTGCCTCTACTTGGAACTCAAAACGCATAAATTCTACGTCTAAATTCCTTCCTCTTGTCAGCTCGTTACACGCAGTTTGTTACACGTTCCGCTATCACGAGATCAGGAGGTAGGAGACACGCCAATAACATAACGTATCCGTTGAGAAAGTTCTATAAGCCTTTGTCAGATCCATAAGTGGTGGAATTTGCGATCTCAGCACGATCCGCATAACCTGTTGGACACCGACGCACCTCAAAGCCCACGCCGATAGCGCATAAGTCAATATACCAAGGCACATCGCCGTATACATTAGCTCGAGGGTCGAGGTATTTAGCCCCCATCCAGCCCCACAAGCCGGGATAAAGAATGGAAAATCATCCTCGCCCTCTCGCCGATGTACATTACCTGAAGTATGAAACTTTGCTTAGAGTCGAGGATCATATCCAAATGTGTTACCTGATCTCGCACACCGATCCTGGCCCCGCCCACCATCAAAGTAGACTTCCTCGCCAGCCTGCCCTTAAAGGGGATAGCCTCGAACTTTTGTGGGGCAAAGCAGAAATAACTGAATAAATAGATGTAAATGACCACCTAGCCATATTCTTTGATATTTTTAAAGCATTTGACTTTATATTACATGGTGCGATATACGACTTTCTTTTGATCAAAATGCGAAATATAAGTATATGTGACGATGTGTTCGATTGTCGATAGTCGAAAAATCAAGAATTTGGGTTTTTATTAATTAGTTTTGTGGCAAGTTTGTCAACATTAATATTCCACACCGAAACCAGTCAATGCAGTCTCCTAAATATTTGGCTTCGCGTGGAACTTTCCAGCGGTTGAAATTCACAAGTTATATCGTTCATAGCCCCATGAATCGCTATGTCTCAATTAATAGGTTGCTATGTTTTATCAAAGATAAATGGGACATTCTTACTATTCCGGTAATTTAGTGTCAGTAGATTGTCATTTAGTGAAGTTTTACTTTACGTAATATAAGTAATAAAAGTAATAGTACTTTTGAAAATGAAATTAGGCTATGTTTTGTTATGTAACAGTAGGTCAGTATCATCAGAAAATATGACAATATTGTTTTCTATATCTATATTTGTCAAGTCAATTATGAAAATTAAAAAGTCTATTCCAATGTGCTGCTTGTGGAACACCAAATGATAGTGACATTTTTTTGCTTACGGTATTATTAGTTTAACGGTCTATGTTCTATTTTTCAAGTAGCTACCAAACTAATCTAACACATGTATATTATAGAGCATATTTTCAAAATATATACAATATATTTTTAAAATATGCTATATAAAAGGTATAATAACAAAATATAATGATAATGATTGCGGAATTAAAATTTTACTCAAATAGTTCAAAATTATGTTATTATCAATTTACGGAATTTTGGTTTGCATACGTTTGCAATGAATTTTCGGATAATTAGGTTAGTCGACGTCAAAAAACAAACCTCATAAATATTTTTGTATGTCTAGCGCAAAATGTTTTATTATTTAGGCATAGAAACAATGACATGATCCCAATATGAGGTATATAATTTATTTCATTTTAAATCGATTTCTATTATTAAAATTAACACAAAAGATGAGTATGCAAAATAATATTTCTGTGTTAAATTATTATTATATATAAACACATACGCATACGCACACGCACATACATACACGCACGCATGTACACACACGTACACACATACACACATGCACGAGGGCTCCTGCTCACGCACTCACACATGCACATGCATTCATGCATAAATATTCGCATATCTCAAATTTTTGCCGTCCTTTATCAACATTTCCGCCTAAGTCTTAAAGGAGTTTGCTGTATGCACATTTGATATTATTTATATGATATTAAGATAATTCAACCTATATTGAAATATAAACAATATAAAGATCGAGGAAACATAAATTATAAATTAATATTTATAAATTAATATTTTATAAACGTATTTATGCGGATAAAATAGTCCACTTGCGGCAACAAGACATTTTCAATTTGATTTCCGCATATACTATAAAAACATGTCACAAATATGAACAAACATTATTAAGTAAAAAATCGCAAACTTTTTACCAGCGATAAATAGTTCCTAGAATTGACTATCATTTTCAGGGTAATAAGATGAAATGAACAATACACCCTGACGCTTCCATTCCAAGCGTTTGACTATATTAGAGATAAAAGCACTGTTGTAGATAAAAGACAGACTTTACCGTATTTTAATATTTCATGTGAAATAAGATAAAACTAAATTGAATTATATAGATACCATTCAGTCTCATAAACTTAGATGTTTTACTTGCTCAGGAAATATAAATCAATAAACAAAACTAGAAAATTCTATGGACATATAAATACAAAATGTTAAAAATTTCGTGCAATAAATTTATTTTATATTTCAACAGGCTTTGTTGAAAATTTCTGTAACGCTTATTTTGAGTCCAATAGTAAAAATTAGGAAGTCATGTATTCCTCTTCTCTGGAAAAATTCCATCTATGATTTAAGGCGAAAAAATTAACATTTGATTCGGAAGTCCAATGATCCGGATGTAACCGACAAATGATTACGAAAGCTGATACTATTGCTGCTATACAAATAGTGATGGACGAAAATGACTTGAAAGATTTAATGAACGCAATAGAAAGGGAGCTTTCTTCTTCTAGTATTTCTTCTAGAAAAACAGTTAATTTTGCACTGCAATGAGAAATTTATCGATCACGTACAATAAGTAGAAAAACATTAGAAAATCAGAATGTGACATTAGTTTGAAAGTTCACTTTCTGAATTCACGATTGTTTTATTTTTCAAAATACCTTGGAGACCTCAGTGAAGAACATGTGGAGACATTCCATCGAGATGTAGAGATAAAGGATCAAGGTCATCACAGCAAGTGTTATGTACGACTATATACGACTATCGAACTAATAAAATCTAGTTAAAATCATTAAAAAATGCTAACAAAATATAAATATTATAAGTATACGTTAAGTGGATTTGAGGTTAACGATGTATTTTTTATAATTCTTGTATATCAAACCCCTTACGTGATGGAAATGAAAACTTTCCAAGTACGTGTGAAACTCGCACTACCGGAGTTCGTACACATTTCGGTATTTATAAACATAATATATCTACTAATCTGCTCTCAAATATTTATTTCTCATAATCTAAATTTATTGCCTACTCTATTTTTCACAGGCGTAAGATCGTGAGGGATATTTAAAACATTTTGACATCTACAATCATCCTTATAGTTTTGCGTAAGCTTCTAAAACTCATATTTTTTTCAAAATTTTAGGTTCATTGGTTTCAGAAATATGGGGAAAAGACTTATTTTATTAGCAAATTTTATCAATATATATATATACATATATATATATATATATATATATATATATGTATATATATATATTTATATATATATATATATATATATATAGATAAAGGCATATAATACCTAAAGTTATGAAAAAAATATTTTTGAAACCACACGACACCCCACTTTGTACATGGAATTAAAAAAAAATCAAGTATTTAACGTGCTCTCCTTAAAATTTCTAAACGAAGATTTTTCAGTTTTATCTATTACGATATATGCAGATTAATATATTTTATTACTTTGCCAAATGTCAAGTATCTACGTCGAGCATTTTCCGAGAAAAAATGGCTGGGCGCAAATACGGGCAGACAGATGAGTAAAATTCTATTTTATAACCATTACTTTTTTCCTCTTAAGGTACGAAACCTTTAAAACGAATACTTTTCAAGTAGGTAATTTTAAAAAGGTAATTTTCGCAGATCTATGTTATTTGAAGATTTCAGATTATGAAATAAAATATTGCCCGAGCGCGCTGTATAAATAGTTCAAATTCTTTCATAATTTATGTTTTTCCAAAATATAAAGCTGGCTAGCCTACTCACACAATAACCGGCATTTAAAATAAAACAAAAAACGATAGACGAGCGATTTATATTTTAAAATTTGCATTGCTTTGCTATTCATAGGAATACGAGTATTAATAATTCAGTGATATACGATCTACCTACCTATAATATATATTAATGTGTGAAAATAGTTTGAGAATTGATGGTTTAATATAATAAGCGTAATAAATTTGATCCCCTAAAGACGCTTTCAAAATATTGTTTTATAGTACGAAGAACGTGTGGTGGGAGATTAACAGATATATATGTAGATTATTCGATATTGACTTCCAACCATCTTTGAGATAATCTAACAAAAGCGATTATGAGAGAATCATTCATCGAAAATTTGTATAATATTAAAAATAAAAACTAAAAACAAATACAAGATTCGCTCCAAAGAGCTATTAGCAGTGCAAATTGAAGCATTCTAACGCAAATTAAAGTGGCCTATTTAAGTTTTATGTACATTGTTTTGACATTTTTGAAAATAAAATGAACTAAAAAATATATCACCGTTTTGATATTAATTAAAATTATACTCTCTTTATACGTTTACGTAAAGTAACTCCATGAACGATCAAGATTATTTATGGAATTGATCGCCATAAATTTTCTTAACTATAACAGGGATGTTGGATATATTAATTTTGTAGAAATTCATTATTCACAATTAAATGAAACTACGAGATGTGGTCTTATTTCTACTTTCTTTAAATTCTATACTACGGCCTAGGTTTCGTTGAATTAATTTATTTTAAAGAAAGTAGAAATAATACTAAATGACGTAGTTTCATTTCATTGTATATATATATTTATAAATATATATATATATATATATACACACACATACATATACAATGATTTTATAAGCATTAATGGCTTAGTGTCATATATCTTATACATACCTTAATATTTTACCTTTAATTATAACTTAAATGAAATATTCATCGAAAGTTATTTGGTAGCTTACAATGTAGCATAACACAGATACAAGTATTGTTCATTGTTTACGATATTAATTGTTTCCTTTTTCTGCTTACATGAAATACGATTTTTTTTCGGCTATTGAGAGTAAATATAAAATGTCAACTGGCATTTATATTAATCTTCCTCATAATATTGGCACTCGGAGAAATATAAATAGCTCCATTCTGGATATTAAATGTCATAAATAATGAAGGTGTTTGTAACAAGGCACGAAGATTTGATTTAAAGAAGACGGTGCCCTGAGTCATTAAGAAGCAGTTTATAGCGAGCTACCGGAATTCGATTTTCTCCAAGTGCCGCCAGCTGCCGCACTCGTTCGCTATCGAATACAAATATAATATTTTATAAAGCTCCCTCAACCCGAATAAACCAAAATTTGGCAAAATTTAGCGAAATTCGTTGATCGAATTCGTTGATTGATGAGGTCTAATGATTTAATATTTTTCTTTAAGTTGCGAAGAGTAATTGCGTATAGTGTTGATTTTGTTGCGTGATTCAAGTTGAAGCGATAATGAAAGTGTTGAAAAGTTTTAGAAATACTTCAATTATAATCGATATGAAAAATATTTGATTAGGTACTATTATTATTAATAGATTAAATATATCATTCAAATAAGAGCTTTAATTAAATCCACCATTACATATCGGAACTAATATCAAAATGTTTATCATAATTGAAAGGTATTTGGCGACTTCTGAAAGTATTTTCTGTATTAAAAATACTGGCAGGAATATATAATGTGAGTTAAGTTTGAGTTGTTTTAATTTCTGATCTATTGTTAATAACTGATAAAATGTGGATGAAACTGAATCTATAGATTGCACCATGTATTTATTATCAATGCCAGTTCGGTGTTACGTCGACGTGAAATAATCTCACGAATACAGTCTGTAGTATATCCTGTAGTGACCGTATCTTTTGTTTATAATTAAAGAACTCTTTCAGTTTATTACACTAGTCTTGCATTAAACTAGACACATCTTTATAAACAGATTATTTATTTTGGAAAGGATGGAAAAAGTATTTTCGAAAAATGAATATTGTATATAAACAGATTGCCTATTTGCATCAAGTAAGGTCCAGTAAATAAATAAGGCTCCGGAAATAGAAATCACATAAATTAGTTTCCTTGCTTTAATATTCCACACTTATATAGAATGAGAAAATATAGCAATATTATTGGCTACCTCTGGACACCATCTCGACATTGATGCTATCTTTACCTCTAGGCCTCTTATCTTTTATCATTTTAGTCAATAAATAGTAACTTGCTCATTGCATTTAACATCATTTATAATAATGTCTTAGGTCCAGTGCATTCACATTTCAATCTTGTTCGATTAACGAAATTTTTATGGTTTTTAATTTTTATTCTATTCTAATTTTACAAATACATAGCAACAAATGATAGTAATTCAATGGTCAACAAAATTTTATTTCATTTCGTTTAGACCTTACTAGTTGTACGTGTTATAATTATAAAAAAAATGTGTATATTAAAGCTGAAAATTTTGAAAACGGACAAAAAAAATAAAAAATAACAGTTTTCAAACTTTTTCCCCGATTGTGACGCCAACCTTAATAACTTATATTAATATTTTACGCCCTTCATAATATGTTTAAATATTTAGCTATGACTTTTCTTCAATTCATTAAATTAAACATAATAATATAATATTATTTTGAAATCATAACGTGTTTAACAACAATACTAATATTATTTTGAAATCAATACGTGTTTAATATCGACGTAACCCTATAGAAAATTCTCGTCCTAAAAGTCAATTTTCTAATTCGAAGGATATAATTTAAAACACTGTGTTAGCAAAAGTAACGTCTGGAATAAATTTCACATATCTTTTGAAAATTATTTAAAAATTATAAATAACCGTTAACAGAAATTTTACAAAAAGTAATCATCTTGTAACGATTCCGTTTTTTAGCTTCGAGCGGTGGAACAAGTAAAGGAAGTATTGTAATTATTATAAAAAATAACTCAATTTCTTGCCGACGCTTTTTTATTGTATTTAATTAACATAGTCTAAGGAATACAAAATTATACATGTTTGCAGAAGCCCGCGTGTTTTTAAATATGTATTTATTTAACCGTCTGTTATTCTGGTGTCTAATTCAGTAGATTAATCTGTATGAAATTTCATATTTCGCAGTTTTGATACGACAAGGTCTCACGCTTTAGATCTGTAAATGGAAAAAGTAGGACTTACGAAAATGAACCTGTATGTTGGATGTTGTTTCTATCAAACTATAAATCATATATTCGATTTCTGATATCCCTATGTGGCTCTACATTTCTGATGAATGCCTTATCGATAAATTTTACAAGATAAAACAACTATATCTCTGTAAGAGATTAATTTTGTATGTTCTATTTTGATGTTCATTACAATTTTAAACAACAGGTTGAACTATTTAATGGATTGCTATTTAATTTTGTTCATAAGTAGAAAACCTAAAAACTATAAGCTAAATTACAATGCACATAAATATAATTTGTAAATAAGAGCCTGTGAATCGTGAAAATTTCAATCAAAATTCGCAGTTTATATATCGGTAAAAGCTCACGACTTGCTGATCAAATCTATATTACGAGGAGTTTTGGAAGGTAATTGATATGAAAAATGAAATAAAATTATTGTGACACAAAATACTTCTATATTACCTGGAAAGAAGACATCGTAAGATCTATAGTTGTGCTCAGACATAACCGGGTCAAAAATATTTCCATTCTTGTGGACGATACAGTCTACCACTTTTTATTAACAGCTCTAGCTTAGTAATAATTTCCTTTTATTGTTTAAAGTTTTGTCAAACATGAAACCATGCTGGCATTACGATCGTAACGGGCTTTATTTGTCGTAGTTATAGTAGTATATCTATGAAATTTTGTTCGGCTCATTGCTGACATCGATGACTATGGCTACTAATGTATTATTGTTCCCCGCTTTATTTTTTTTGTTATTTAAGAACATTGTATAAATACGTATATTTTGCTCATTGTATTCTTTAAAAATATTATTGTAATCAAATCCAATAAAGTGATCTAAAAAGAGTAAGCTGGCTGTGGCTACACTGGCTATAGTCAGCTAGGCGGAAACGTCTACATATGTACGTAAACTACGTCAGCTGAATTTTAGTTTGATGAATTTTAGATGAGGAGATGAAAAATGAGGAGGGAAATATGCGAGTCCCAATTCGTTACACAAATAAATGAGCGGAGGACAATGAACAAAATAACCTCAACAGCATTAGTGTTGCATACTATCTATTCCGCTGACGATCGTCAATCTAGCAATGTGTGAAACGTAACCGGCAATGCAAGCATTGTTAAGAGAGATGGATATTGATGGACATTGAGTGTTCGCCGACAAACTTTTTATGAATAATACAGTTTTTTAGATGTATATAGTTCTGCCAAATGGGTAGGAAAAGGGAGGCAACTCTCTTGAACATACTAAGTGCACGGAAAACTCTAATAGTCTGACGATGCATCAAATATTATGGACGGTATAGGAAGTGCTTAAAGTTCTAAGTTTCTTTTTTATTTTTATTTTTATTAAAAATATAAAACTATATTATTCACATCGAGTAGAAAATACATTAAAATCAGAGCAGGAGAGTGCTTTCCAAAAAAATATAGTGGATTAGCGGAATTCACGCCGGAGTTTGTGAATATTTAAAAATACCTGTATGTTTATGTGTATTAATAGTCATACGAATACGAATTTATGTACGAATTAGCCCAATTGCTCTTAGTTAATGATAGTTAGCGCCAAGTCTTTAGACATACTTCTTTAAGGGATATGAATTAATATCAATGTGAAGTACCGACACAATTAGTGGCATCAAAATATAATTTGGATTGACCGAAGCGATAAGCAATTCATGACGAGAATGAGGTAACTACGCTAATTAATAATTCAAGACCAATAATTTAGCAGAGAATAATTCATTAAATTCAGTGATAGACAATAAGCCAAGAGCAAAAAATACAACATACAATATAAAGATATTACGAAAAAGAAAAGCAATGGGTTCAAAGTGTCATAATTTCGTTGGTACTGTACCATTTGTCACTATTTTTATACAATACCTGGTACAAATACCAAAAATAAAAACCTGACGGTTAGTGGTACCTTAACATGAAAAATTTATAAATGAGTTCTTATATTACCTAACGATATAATTTTTCTGTTTTTGGTTTAGACGACTCAGCATTGTATAATCTGCTGCTTGCTAGCTTACGTTTGACGTATACACTCTGCAATACAGTAAATATGTTATGTTTAATATGGTTTCACGTTATGTATTTTTTTAAACCCTGTGTCTAACTTAAAGATTAACCCAAAGCATTGTACATGTTCAAATATTCTAAATGTAGTATATTTTCAAATATAACACAGAACTATTATAAAAAAAACCTATAGCCCTCGCTAATCTCAAATCAGAAAATTAGTTATCACACGTGAATTGCAAAGCAAATTCATAAGTGCTTTCCTGAAGTAGTAGAGCAAAGAAAGCATCAAATTAAGGAATAATTGTTGTACGGTGGTTACTGACGCAGAGTTGCAATATTGGGCGCGCTTCTATACACCGCATCGGCCCACGCAGCGTATACACCTAACCACAACCTAACCTAACCTAACCTAACCTAACCTAACCTAACCTAACCTTACCATTTCCACATAGAGTTAGAAAACCTAGGTTAGGTTAGGCAGCGTGCGCGTGAAACAGATGTGGCATATTTGTGTATGCTCTAGGATTTTCAGAAGACTTCGCTATCTTATTCAGCCCATGAGGAGTTTAAAGGAAAATTGAAGATAAGGCAAGAATACCTATATAATTGTTTAATATTAACCTAGAAAAATAAAAACAAATCATGCAACCATGAGAAATTTCGCCAAAGTTAAAGAGAATTCCAATTATCAAAATATTCACAAAGTCTTTAGAAAATGAATAGCTGTAATTTTTTTAACATAAGAATAGAATTTGTATATATGAGATATAGAATTTGTTTCAAGAATACTACAGACTAAAGAAATAAATAAAATACACATAATGTTACGAAAACGTGGGAATGCCACATGACAAATTCTAATATCTCTAGGTCTTGTAACAGGTTACGAAAATATGACTATGAAGAGATTTCCCAATTTTTTTGACGTTTTCTATAATCTAACTGCAGTTCAGGAGAAACTTCTTCAATGCAAGTTTAACTTCAGAACCTTTTACCCTTCCAATATACCCTAGAGATCTATATCGATATTTCAAGGGTAATAATTGCATTAGTAAATAGAAAAATATTTAAAATATTCAGTAAAGACGTTTGTGTTAGCCCCATTTCGTTACCAAACTCTGTCATGCATAGTATTTACAAGAAGTACTGTAAGTCGCTGTTTGTCTGAGCACTTGCTTTGTGGCTATACGTCCAAATTACTTTCAAGTCTCACTTAATGCTGACTTTGATCTTTTAAACAAATACATTTATAGTTAAGCTATTTGAACTAAAAAGTAAATATTAAACTTTCATTGCTTAAACCGTGTTTTTGTAATGCTTATATTAAAATCGTAGGTTTAAAATACTATTAGCAGCCATACATAATTACATGAAAACCGTAACCAAAAGGCGGAGTACAATATTTAGGGATTTGGCTTAATATAAGGGCAATATAAATTTGAATATATGCGTAAATAATAATATATAAATATTTATGTATTGGCTAAATTTACTGAAAAGTTCATTTGAACTTAAAACAATTTCAAATTTATCGTCATAACCAAACGATGCGGACGGATGCATGGATAGCTACCATATTACTATATCAATTATTACGCTATATCAATTATTATTATTTTTACTCATAATACTTTCTTTCTTAAATTATATGTCTCTATTTTTATTTACCTTAAATAAATGCATCCCGATTATAATTCAAATATTTACACTTTTATTTACTAGTTTATAAAGTTGCACTTTAAAGTTTTTTGGAAAGAGGAAGTTAGATTTGAAATTAAAAGTCTATTAATTTTATAAATCATTGCTTCTTAATTTATTTATATTTAATTAAAATCGCCTCAACATTTTATTCTAAATTTTTTTGATTAAAACTACGGAGATGCTTATATACCACACAAGATCTTATATAAAATAAATAATGTTAATAATATATTACTGGTGGAAATTTTTATTTCATTTTTATCAATAACAAATATGTATTGTATTATGTCTAACTATTTAGCTAAAAAAGTCTGCGAACGATAAAATTCCGAATTGGATCCTGTTAAGTAAGTTGAAGGCGGTCTTAAAATATAAATTATATGGCTATTATCAAAACAAATAGGTGACTGTAAAATTGAGACGCGTGAAATGAGATATAATCGAAACAACTTTAATACATTTAAATCCTAATCCACCTTACATTTTACTTAAAATGTTAACCAAACGGAAGATTAATATAAATCGGTACTATACTGCAATCTATTGCCAACAGAAACGTTTTATTTTTAGTGGTCGTTCCCTAACTCACATGAAAATATTTTAATTAAAATTAACGGCTAAGTATTCCCAAATAATGTCAAATTGCAAGCAAAAATATAAAATAAAATATTTTTATGGAAAAATGTCACTCGACGTCTTTGAAAAACATTTAATCAATTAAATTATAATTTAAGTGAATAAAGACTAACCTATAGCTTAATAGGTTCAAAATAAGTTCAAAATTAAATTTGCGACTTTGCATAACAAAAAGGTAAAATTTTAAACCTGAAATTTTTAAGGAATTACAACCCAGATATTACAATAAATTATGAGAAAATTGTAAACTTAACCAATCAACGTCGTATGTTACATACCTATATAATGTTATACCTGGAAATTTTTTATATGAAATGTTACCATAATATAAAAAATAATTTAGGTCAATACTGAAATTAAAATAAAACGTCAAATTTAATGAGGTCCACAATACAGCTTGTCAATATCCCGGCAAAACAAAGCATTATGACTATTTCAAATTAAAGAAACCTGTAGAATATGTGAAAGAAAAAAATTAAAGTAATTCGGTCATTACTAATGTGTCACAATATTATAAATTTTTGCTTAAAATAAAGCGATACGAATATCATGGATTAATTGTGCCCTAAACCAAATTACATGATGCTATCACAGATTAACAGAATCAGCCTTTGGATTTAATTGATATAAACATTGATGAATTAATTACATTTAACATAAACGGCATCTTCTTGTATTTCATGAGGGTACATCTTTGATAAGGGCGTATACATTAACACACTTTTAGAATAACATTAACAGACGAAAGGGATGAAATAGAGTTTTTTAGTAAGTAGATGGAATATATAGATGGAATACAATAAGCATGAGTCAATCACTTGATTTATAAATACGATGATCTTTTCCAATGTCTGTATGATAGTGATAGCATCAATATCTACTGTCACTACAGGCCTTTCATGTACCCAGGGTATATGACTAGCCGTGGTAGTGGTACGTCATCACCAGTTAGTATTCGAAATATATATGGATGACTGCCTTCTGATGAACTTTAGTAAAACAAGTGTCCTATATCGTAAAGTCAATATTGAATTTGGATATTTTATAGGCAAATATTTAAATAAAATGCTTAAACTATCAAAGTACTATAATATTTTATAAAATACTTTTCCGTCACTGATGATACGTTTATTTAATTTCTATATATGTGTTAAGATTTTATTACAGTATTCATGTAACAATCAGACAATATTGATATTGAAAAACTTCACGAAGGTAATGTACATGTTTCATTATGACTGTTTAACGGCAACGCGATTTGTTTACATTTGTAAAACATTCACATTATTTTAAGTTGGTGTATTTTTTATATGTACCTAGATGCGGCATTTCAGAAATCAACTTTTTATTAGAGATACAATTCAAGGAGCAACTACAAGAAAATTAATAAGGTGACAGTGTTTTCATCTCCTGAATATAAAAATTTACCTCGTCAATAGATTACAGCTCCTCGTGAATTAAATCCTACGCATTATTCTAGAGTAGATTTGATTGGAAATCGCCATACTTAGGAATTGTTAATTTATTCTTCTTTTATATAATCTCATTTCATATATATTTACGTTGTACTATTGCTCATATTTAAAAAGTTGATAAATATTTGTTGAGTTTATTTCTTAAGAATCGATTTTCATATATAGCACCCGGTGTGAAGTGTTATGAGGAGTAAAATCAGAAGTTAAAAAAGCGTAACCGTTAGTTTTAATCGTATGAAGTTCATAGCTTTAAAAAAAGTGTAAAAGTTAAGTGGTCTCTTCGCGCAATATTTCTGTGCATTTTTAGAGTGAGATATCAATATGTTTATTTGACATTTTCTTATGGTGTAATCACAATGATGGAGTGTGACACATATAGTTTACCATTCTTCGTTTATATCAAGATTCAATCATTAAATTTAATGTTTGTATATTGGTTATAATATTTGGTTTCTTCTATCCTACGAAATTAAAGTCTCTTAAATTTAACTCTTTAGTCGGATGTTATTAAATGTTTTTAATTTGGTTGTATAAATTTGATCTTTGTCATTTGTTTTTTACTTGAAAATTATTATATTATGAGCATTTTTTATTAAATAGTTTTCCATTTACATTTAATGATATTGATCTTTATATTTATATACAGTGTTACCTAGTTTATACATTCCAAGACAATCGTACTTAAGGAGTAATCTCCTGTCGCGCGTCGGAACTAACACGTACAATTTTTTTTACAGGTCTGCAAAATTTAACTTCACAAAATACAAAATTACACGCTTGTTGAAGTCCTATCATAAGAAGACGTTTGTCATTTTTGTGGCCAAATTAAATAGATTCAGGTTAAAAGACAGACGCATGTACATTTTAAAAACTGTCTAAACTTAGGCATTTACGTGAAATCAATGATAATAGAATAGAGCACTAACATAGTGAATATACAAGGTTAGAACTAATTGAAAATATTAAGTCTCACAACGAATATAATCAGTGTCATTATTTTTATAATTTAAGTAATTTTTTTAAGTGTTTGTCAAACCGTAATCTGGTTGGTTGCAAATAAAAAGAAAAAGTAAACTTCTTTCCGCTATTATTTCGTTGTATGACGTTCCAACCATTTGATCTTCAGTTACTGTAGGTGTCAACTTAGAATTGACGATATCCAAAGGTATCGAACCAAAGAGAAATGAAAAATTTATTCGTGGCAATATTTCTTATAATATTCCTCTCTTATGAAAATTAATTATTGATAATTAATTGAATTAATTTGAACAGAAAAATTACATTTTTGTGCGTTCATATAAAATTATTAGCTTTAAACAATAATTTTTCCTTTATACTTACAACTGGTTTCTTAACATTTTGTAGCATTCCGTATATAATTTCTCCTTATGCTCACCTATACATGCGTGGTATTGAGTTATAAAATATAAACAAAGTATACACACATAACATTGCAATTACGTCCGAACACTTTATACGAAATTTGTGCTAAATATAACTGTAAACCAAAGTAAAAACGAAGCTGTAAAAAACCAAAACCGACTGCGTCGAAAAAAAACCAAATCGTAGAAAAACATGTTAGGTAATCATAATTTCCTTGAAAGATAATCGTCACTGAATTATAAAACCCTAGGTCGTATTTAATTTTGACATATGTTCTGCCGGAAAAAATAGTAACATTTTAAAATTAGACGCCACCTAAGGCTTCACAATTACGTGACTATTATTTTTAGTGAAATTGTGATTACCTGACTTGTTTTTCTATATATCAATTTTTTTGATATAGTCGGCCTTTAGTTTTTATGGATTTGTTTGTATTTATTCTTTTTTATAACTTATTTTTATACACATAGTGTGAAACCGGGTGCACACAGAACTTAGTATTTTTTTTATTTGTGCTAAAATTGGCTACTATTTTAGGTATATGAAAAAAGGGTTGACGAAAACTCGTAATTATTTTTAAAAATCTATTGAATGATATCCTTTCCGATATTCTACAAGAACATTTTTTTTATTGTCAGTGCGCCAAAACGTTTTTTATCTGTTAAAACCTTTTATATGTTATTCATTCAAATTGCACTTTGAACTACAATATTTTTAACTTGTTTGAAGAAATATATTGAATTATAATAATAGTTTTTAAGGAATGTGAAAGTGACGTAGTCTGTGCTGATCTTCAAACAAGGACATGTATTTTAAAGCATAATATTTTTAATTCGTCTAAAGGTGAATGTTGAGTTGTAGTAACAGTTTTTAAAACATTTTGAAGAGGAAAAGTCTGTTCTTATCTCGACAGAAATAATTGTGTTTTGAACTACAATGTGTTTATTTCATTTAAAGGGATATGTTAAGTTGAAATAAAAGTTTCAAAAAAATTTAGAGTGAAAAAATCTATACTGATCTTCAAACGAATAATGGTTTTTATAACTACAATATTTTTTAGTTAAAAATTTCAACATATTACAACATAGATATATTATAAATTCAAAATAAAAATGAAGTAAAGAAATATATAATATAAATATTTTAAAAGTTAAATGTCAATACGAAAATTATTTAAAAAAATACGAATTATGAAAAACCATTAGAATCTAATAAACAATAAATTATATTAGGTAAATTATAATTTTTTTAAATTAAATGTATTAATAATTAAACTACTGAATAACAACTATGAAACTGTAATATATGTCCGAGATTAAAATAAATATAATATACTGCTAAGACTAGTCTACAATAAATAAATAATAAAAACTTATATATACAGTGAAAAAAATTATTTTTTATGGATACATATCCATAAAAAATTAATTTTTTTCACTTTTAGACTTATGGTATTATTTCTTTAGTGTCCAAACTATCTAATATTTCAAAATATATAGAAATAACAGATAAATTACTCTATATTGGTTGACGCTTAGTTATCATATAACTCCTAATAAATTTTATATTAGAAAAAGATTTTTCTCCGGATCCGGATCCAAGTACAGACTTGGCAAAGAAAACATATTCTTAATACTGTTGATGTGTTTGGAAAGTTGATATTAAATTATTAATTGCAAAATATGTGTGGGTTACTAAACTACATTTTCTATAAAATGCAGCCTTAGAGTATTAATTTCATTGTACAAATTAATACCGTAAATGTCAGATTCATTCCTTAAATCGTTTTCGAGTTTCTAACGTAAATCTTTACAATATTTCATCAATTCTTCTTTGGGACGGCTAAATAATGTACCACTAAAACAGCCAAATAAGTTGTATAAAGTTTTTAAATCTCCAAATCTATATTTTAAGGAAGTTAATGTCTGATCTAGTGTTCTAAAATAAAACTCTGTTTTGTAATTGTTTTTAGTGTCCGATATAATTTCATTCCGTTTTTTTTACTGAAATTATGTCGATTTTCTTTTTGGACGAAGTACTTTATTGGTGGAAAATCTATTACAGCATTTAGTTTTGTCACTTCGGTAGCTTCTTATAAAATAATTTGAAATTCTTAATTGTAAAAGCTTTAATTTGTGAACTTATCGATCAAATTATTTAACAAATTTATGCATACTTGAGTATTCGTTGTCCGACTTTGCACCGTTTTAATGAAATAATTAATTTTGCTCAAAATTTCGTACCAGAATACAATAAAAAAAATTAATTTATAATTTTAAAACTTTAAAGTAAGTAAATGTGCTTTGTGAGTTACCGTATAATCCCACCCAGGCGTATTTTTAATTATTTTCAAAAGAACATCAAATATTTTTTCTATTTGAAATCGTAACGGTTTCTTTGCACCAGTTCTACTATACCATCGTGTAGCACTCAAAGCTTTTAATTGGAAATCTGGTAAATGTTTGCAATCGATCGACCACTTTTTGGTTCATAATGAAAAGAAAACATAAGTACATAATATTTGCTGCATCTTTGACTACCAAATCGCATCGTTCCCGAGTAATTCAGTAATATTATTTTAAATCTGATTTTATAAATGATAAGTAAGCTATACCCATTTGACTAGAATTAGATTTCAATTCTATTCTGAAAATATGTTTTTGCATAACTAAACTCAATAGAATGATGGAAGCCATCATTTCTATTGCTTTTAGAAAATTGTTGTTACCAGGCTCAATTTTTTTTTCATGAATCTCAGTAACGATTCTTTCTAATACATACCACTAACCCTTTTTTTCTGGCTATCGTAATTTGAGTTGTATTTGGTACAAAATAAGTCTTGGTTATGAGCATATATTTTAATTGCACCAATAACTTTATATTTTGTTTTCGGAAATCGCTCATTAAAATTAATATTAAATATTGCAAATAAGAGAAACCATTCAAATCAGGCAGATAACTTGCAGTTTTACTAAATATTTCCAATAAAAACGATAAACGGAATATTTCAAAATAGAGCAATAACCAGACAATCTCTATGATTTTTTTCGCCATTATAAATATTTCTGTAATAGTCATAGTCCCTAAATGTTCGTTAATTTTCTTTAACAGGAAATCTGTGGTTATGTACTTGTACAAGACCACATCTAACTAAACTACTAACAAGATCACTATTAATACCAGCGGGCCATGAACCCGGGTGGTCAATAAATGTCAAATTGATAGAAACCGCTAAAGACGACGTACCACTTAGTTTATCCATATTTTCGCTTTGATACTTTCAATAATTTCTTGACAATCCTTATTTTCACGTTTGTTTAAACATTTTATCACAGAACCGGCCATTTTCTCTTATTGCACCGCCTTTTCTCCTTTTTTATTTCAACATTGAACCCCAGAAAACTTTTTCCTCTTTGGTAATTTCGAAAACAATATTCGGTTTTATTAGAGTACAACTAAGAAGGTAGCTAGTGTCCGAGAATAAATTATTAAATTGAATACCACGCAAACGAAGTTGCGATCATCGGCTAATCTAAAAGACTTCGCGGGCGTGCGCATAACAATTCATCAAAATTTATTGCAGTTACTGTAAAAAGGGACGTATACGGGTCAAACGAAGAAACATTAATTGATTCATTTTATATACGAGTAAAAGAGACTATGATCCGTGACTGCGTATATTTTGTTTAAATTTCAATTATAATTTACAAATTATTGGGTTTCTGCATCTTCTTTGCGTTCGATGCCGAAGTCCCATTGCATTATATTTATGGCATTAATTTTTAAATATTAATGTATACCTAGGAAGGGGTACTACGGCTATGAACAGTCAAAGTTCCAAAAATATAAATTCACAATTGTTGGGGAGAATCATTAATGACTACTTAATGAAAACCGTACTTACATCATTTCCGTTTTCCCCACCTCAAATAATTATCATTGACAGATATACTTAAATAGTAGTAGATATGATACTATTTTGCTAGCTATAATTAGTATTAATTATTCTATATATTAATTATTATAAATAACTAGTCATCAGTATCGGTAAGCAAGATTAAGATATGAGTGCGTGCACTATGCGTAAAAACGAGTGACTGAAGAATTAATATTTTAAAATTTTGAGATGCATTTACGTGAAAATATCGTCCGGTGTGAGGCAGCGGGGAATTCTCAACTGTCGAACAGTTTTTTGAAAGATATCAAGAAATCCCCTTTAAGAGTATCTGTGGTTCGAACCTACAGACGTCTGTACTGTTTTTGATAAATAGATGACGTTGTTATGACATAGGTAACAAAAACCATACCTGAATATTACGTGAATAAGCATCGAGTTTACAGCCTCTGGAAAGTGCCGTCCGTACGCGGTGCACGCCCGCGGTCTTAGTGGGTCTGGTAGTATGTATACCTGTGGAGTCACGCGGTATGTATACCTGTGAAATGCGCAATTTTGGGGAATTTTTTGTTTCAAATAACAATTGATAATTGATAGTCACGTGGGCATATGCATTGTTGGATTTTACGTTGAGGACTACTAAACCATTTACGGATATGAGAATCTTGTATAATTGTTGTTTAGGTTGCCTGGTAATTTGGCGTGTGATCGTCAGTCATTATAAGATCATCGTACCCTAACATCATATATTATATTTTCTATTCCAGACACTGTTTTTATTGGATGAACTTTTTTATTGATTGAACTTTTAGTTTATTATATAGTAATAGTTTATTGTATAGTATACAATTTCTGTTACATACAAATTTTATTAATAACTACTTTACTTTTGTGAGGTTTAATTGAACCATGTATACTTCGACAAATATTTCTCACTTCGTTGCTTTCGATGATTTAGTTCATTCAGCTCATATTTAGACTTTAGCCATCTCACATGTTATATGCAAACAATATAGGTTGAATATTGTTTTGATACTGACACCAAACGTTCCACTAACAAGGTTCTAGAATGAGATAGATCCACTTAAACTTTGATCTTGCTCTTGGGTATCTTAACCATCCATAGATATGATAGCCAGTTCATTATTACTACCTCAAGTCAACAATGCATCACGCGCTCTATCCACGTTCTGTTTACTTTATTGAAATTTTATGTTATCTTCATTCATTTACTGTTTAAATAGGACTACTTATTAAAGATGTTGAAGATTATGTAATTTAAGGAAAGTTATTATGGAGAAATCCCAGATTTTCTTCAACAAGTTCTCATATTAATAAATGACTGATTTGATTTATATACGAGTAAAGATATAAAAATAAAATATGTAAGACATTTTGTAATTTTTTGAAAATTTATGGAAATTAGTTTTAAACATCTAACTCGCATGTTTTAATTTTTTCTGTATACTAATGTTAATATTTTTATGTTCGTAAACGTTTGATGATTTTTTTTATAAATAGGTTAAAATTGATTTTGATGTTACAACAAGATATGAAATTTTCCTCTTTTTATTTGATTAACAGTGGCTCTGAATTTTTTTTGTAATTCACAAGTAAGACATTTTAACATCAAATAATAGGAGGCGATGGAAAAGAGAAAGAACAACATAGGAGAATATTTTAAAGTTTAATTTGTGTTATGTAGTGTCTTACGTATAGCAGCGCATAAAAAAATTATAACTCTAAAATGTTATGCAAAATGACACAGAAGTTTCCTGTTAATATATCTCTTAAAATACTTCCGCTTAATTCAATGGTATCAGACTGGTTCTCGGTTACCGAAGATACAGATTTCCAAAAATATAATATCTTTAAAACTATGGTGACTTAAAATTATGTAGTAACTTAAACCACAAACCTTATTTTTTTTGGGTTCTGTACTAAAAAAAAGTGCCCTTATAACAACCAAGTGATCCACTTGGTTGAAATTAATATCAAATACTTAGACTTACCCTCCTTTGTAGCTGTGTAAAATTCAGCTTCTAAGTCAAATTGATAAAAAATACGGCCATTTACGTCGCATATTTTGATACCTGTAAGTAAATAAAAACCTATAGGGTACTTTCTGTTGAATTAGAATTTAGAATTTGGCAAAAACCGAGGTCTCACGCGCAAGTACAGAAAAATATCCGAAAACCGTTTATTTGTAGTTTTATCACATAATGTAAAATTTTATTTTAATACGCGTCTCTGCGAGATACAGTAGGCAATATACTTTTATCCTAAAAATTAAAATTTTGTAAGTAGTGTTAATTTGTTTAAGAAATCAACGCATAGACTTCATTTTCTATGAGCGTAAAACTTACAAATATCGCTAATAGGTGGCTTTACATTTAATTTAATAATATTATAAATCAAAAATAAGGTTAAAAATGTTTAATATTTAAAAATAATATTAGTCAATCAGTACTGTAAACCACACAAAGATAAAGTCGATTAGCCAGTGGAAATTACACCCGCGTCTTCGGCCTACCGCGCTAACCCGAATGAATGTTTAAACTATTATGACTATTATAATCATAGCTACTGTTCTGTTCTTTTATTTTTTTCATTTCTTATTGCAATAAATATGATGATAAATTTTGTTTAAAATATTAATTGATGGCATTGGTAGTACCATATCGTAATATATCGATATGAATAAAGTTTACTATAATACCAATTAATGGCGGAGGCAGTACTAATATTGTAATATCCACCAAGTTAGATATTTTTGAAATCTGTAATATCCATATAAAAATTATTCTATATGTTGCTCGAGAATATAAATTATTACCATACTAAATGTCATCAAAAGGCCTGCAGTAGATTTCGCATGATTAAAAAACAAATAAACACACAGACCAACAGAGAGATAAAAATTGAGAAAACAAGTTTTCTGGCTTTTATTATCATTTTATGTGTCTAAATCAAACACAATTTTTAAAATATTTTCCATGTGCAGAATTCATTTTGTTTTAAATTTTTCATTTGTCTGGAAATAGGAACAGTTTTATGTCATTATATAATTTGGCTCATGTGCGCAAGGAGATATCAATTAGAACAATTTAGATATAGCAAACCAGCATTAAATAAACGAATTATAAATAGAGAACGTGTGAAAATCTGCTTTATTATAAAATATCATCGTTCCAAACTCTTCCCACGTAGGAGATAAATTAGAAATATAAATATATGTAGAAACAAAATTACTACTGAAAAAATTATAAATGCCGCACAAAATACAGTACTTTAAAAGGGAAAAATATCTGCTCTTACAGCCTTACACGTGTACGTATGCGAATATCAATGTGAATGTGCGTTTGATTTGTAAAAGAGATGATAAATGAAGGCGAGAGGGCGCGAGGTCGAAAATGTTGAATAAATCAATAGTCGGTAGATAGAAACCGAGCAACTATTACCGGAACTATTTTATTGTCGCGCACCGTCTGTCCTGCTTGTTGAATTCTGCTACCAAACAAACACTCTGAAAATCACTGATTCCTCAATATAATATACAGCTAGGCTTGATTGAAATCTCTCATTAATTTATATTAATATATCATTAATTTTTTTTCTTAATATCCCTCTATCATACTTCTTACCAGAATGTATCAAATTATTATGCTCGCGAAAAACACAGTTCCGCATCAAAAAATATTTTATTTTAAATTTTGCTCGCGATTATTTTGTAACAAAAAATTTATTTAAAAAATATTCTCTATACGATGGTGCATTTGCAATACACAGCTTCAAAATTTTTTTTAACATTTTCAGTGACATTAAATAGTGAATATGCAAGTACAAACAGGAAATTATGTGGAATAAAAATCCAAAAATTTATTAAACGCGGAAAGATTGCGTAAAAAGTGGTTAAAATTTTGTGTTTGCTGTCTATAAAATTCATTAATTTAAAGAAAATAAATTTGAAATTGTCTTTAAGGCTAGCACAACATTTTATTCGAAATTGGACACTCGAATAACCTAAAATATTGATTGTATATGAAAATGGCGTATAGTCAAATTATTTAGAAAATGTAGTTTTAAAATTGCCTTAGCCCAACATTAATGATTATATTATTTTTTTAATAAAACATAAATTGGAAAATTTCACCCGAATGATAGTCTGTGGACTAATATACATTCCTCATCGTTTTAATGTGTCGCGACAAAAATGTACATTCACAATTATGAATAAATAAAAGTAAACAGGAAACATAATAATTAATTTAATGAATTTATTTTAATAATAAAATTTAATAAGTATATTTACAAAATGGAAAACTTTATATCATATAAAAAGTTATTTTCATTGAAGTTTGTTTGACTGATAGCGTAAGTCACTATAATACACAATGTAATTCTGTGTGTGTAGTGTATATCTATGTTAGGTTCGCTAATAAGATGAAACGACATATAGCATTGTCTAATTCTAAATATATTCATAAGCTGTAGATTGCTAGTTTGCTTATTTATGCAAATTGGCTGCTTGAAATGACATAATTAATTTTAGTAGAAAATTTTTACGACAAGAGGTAACTCGCAGTGTCATACTAAGCAAGAGAGGAATAAGGTTTGTATACTTCATATAAAATTACATACGCTGATAACGTTTGTCTTATTCGTTCGGACTAAATATAATATACTGAATGGCAACGCTTAAATTCGTCATCAAACATTCATAAATATCTGATTCATGTTTGTCAGATACGTATAATTGCTTAAAAGACACAGCGCACCTCTGATATTCAGTCGTATCATTTTTATTTATTACTTTTAGAAATTAAAATGCTTCTAGGAGATGTTGCCAATATCTGGCTAAATATTGGCAGTTTTGGCATATAAAGTTAATTTTATATTTTTCAAACCAAGGGTTGATACAAAAAAACGATTTTGTTATACGTCAGTTAATAATATAAAAATATCAAACGGCTTTCGTATTGATTTTATAAGATATTTTTAGTGAAATTCCTTAGTGATTTTATAAAAATATTTTTAGTGAATTTCGTTTTATATTTGTAATGAGTTGTATTTTTTTTTTATTTCTTTGTACTACATACTTAATCGAGGTTTCAGTCTAGGACATCTAATTGCAAAATGACTTGCACAAAGATTTAAAATTACTGACCGAGAGATGAACAGATAAAGGAAAAGAAATTACGGTATTATAAGAGTTTAACAATACGGAAACCTAAAAAATAACGAAAATCGTTTTCATCAAACCTACTCGGTAAATTCGATGATGGCTGTTGGTCGCGTAACGAGAGTGGCCCTAAAAAGATGGTTATTGTATACATTCATTGAATTGCCACGAAACAAGTATTTCTTACAACACATCACTTTCTCTAGTTTTAAAGCATTTGAAACATTAATTTCTTTCTTAGTTTGTTTGAATGAGGCAAATACAATTACAAAACAAGCCTAATATGTTTTCAAATTTCTACTGTGTGCTTGTGTTATTAATATGTGAAATTATGAAGGAGCACGCAAATTGTGACCTGAAATCGTTTTATTTTGTCTGTTCCTTACTTGTCAAAAGTTTTTTGTACTGCTGAACCAAAGGTGAAATGCCGGGATTTTTATATACAAGGCCTAAACTTTTCGGAAAAAATTCTAGGACATCCCAAAGAGGAAAGAAATGGAGCTTTTATGAGGGAATCAATTATCGTATAATGTACGCCACTCTATAAAAAAGCAACGCATATAATAAAATATTTTTTTTCCAAATAATAGCCTTTGCATGAATCCTAACAAAACAAAATGTTATTAATGTTTAAACTAATTAATACTTTATATATGTAAGTACATCATTGAAAAAAAAATATTTACTATGCGTTACACCCCTTTGGTATCTTCTTATAATATTCAATGTACGAATATTAGGGTGGACACCTTTGTATAGAGAAACTTTTTTTTGGAATTTCGAATTTGAATACTTGCGAAAGTTGCCTTATACAGACTGGAGTAACGCAATTTTTTTAAAAATTTTATCTTGACAGGTGAGATTCACTTGATGAGATATTTCTTTGAAATATTTCTGGTTTGAATTAGGATCTGTTGATATTGGTAGCGATAGTTCACCTTCTATTTTCTGAAATTAGAACAATATCAGCGTCTCGCATGTTTCTAGTGCTTTTCCTATTCGACCTGTTAATGATCTAGGTCCTCCAATAGGACCATCCAAATAGGTATCAGATCCGTCCAGATGGCAGTAGTAGTAATTTATTTGTAAATATTTCTGGTTTGAATTGGGATCTGTTGATATTGGTAGCGATAGTTCACCTTCTATTTTCTGAAATTAGAACAATATTAGCATCTCGCATGTTTCTAGTGCTTTTCCTGTTCGACCTGTTAATAATCTAGGTCCTCCAGTAGGACCATCCAAATAGGTAAACAAATGCCTCAATAGCAATTCATTGGCGTGTAAAAGGCAAATTATCCATTGCAAAGATCGTGATACTCTATTTTCCAATAGACTAATCATACCCCCTACTTTCCCCGTGTTTGTGTTTGTACCAGCACAGCAAACTGGGAATGATACTTTCAATATTTCTCGCAGTGCTAGATGCTGGAACCACATGCCCAACATAAATGGTACCAAGTTCTTTTATAATTGAAATATCGTCCACTTGTACAATTGCTCTAAGCCTCTTTGATCCTTTTAAAATAATTTTCACATTTTTATCACTCCTGCCATCAAAATAAACTGCAGGAATTTATGTTACCCTTTCTTTTGTTAAAATTTGATTGCGCATTGTTTGTCTTACTCTTCTTAGTTTCATCCTATCCATGACGTTGACTGCGCCTCAGAGTTAGCATCAGAAGCAGAACACAGCACAGATGATACAATAACCGAGGCAGCCCGATTTGACTTTCATATCTATCGCATACAGTCGTCAAACTATGAAGCTTGATATTGAACTCGAACTTTATAAGCTTTTGAGAGATTTTGTCAGCGGTATCGAGACCATCAGCCGTCAACGAGCAGGAAGGAAGGTCCATGTCATAACTAGTTATTTGTTAATCCAATACAAAGTTGAGGGAATTTTCTCAAATTGTTTGGTTGAATTATGGTTGGTTTTTTTCTTTAGAAGCATGTAAATTTCTATTTTGGAACTTTTTACTCTGGATAAGATCTAGTCTTCTAAAAATATTTGTTCCTCTTTTAGCACTTTTTTTTCTCTTAAGCAAGTACAGCTTTGAAATTTATTACATTTACAAGCGGCTATGTCAAAAAGCTTTTTACGCTGCAATGTGACCTCTTCTAATTTTTTTTCCTTTCCTTAAAGAATTTTTTAGATTGTAACATTTTGAGTAATAACTTTTTACTCGATTGTGTGTAAGAATCGGCATAGAAAATTTTATACATGATTCCTCAAATTTTGTCGCGACTATTTGGACAATTTCCAGAAGCCAAGGTTCTTTTGTTGGGTCATGTCTAATTTTTAAGTCGTAACGCACTCATTCATAGAAATGCATCGTAGTTTCGTACGTGGGTAGGACATTTTCTTCCAACTCTGCACTTTCACCAAATATGGGACATTTTAAAGGTGTCTCGAAGAAGTCACGTTAAAAAACACAAATCAATAAGAACTCAAAATAACTGCGCGCGATCTTTTACCTAAATATAATTAGCGACTCTAATTGAAATAATAAATTTCGATTTGCTTTTCTGGCACAGCGCCAAAGTATAATAAAATAATATTTTATTGTAATCGCTAGTTTAGTATATAGTGATATGTTTTATGATAAAAGAAACCTATTTTTATGAATTCCGTATTTTGTAGGCCGCGAAGCCCCTAAGTTAATTTTTTTTTAAATTTTCGATATCTCGGCTGGTGCTCTTATTATGTCTGATATGTTTTATATTTTTAGCAACTATTATACAACCATCTCAAAATAAAATTTAAAAAAATAATGTTTTGTTCCATCCTAATGAACATACATTAACGTTTGCAACATCTCTCATTCCGGTATAGTTTGTTACGGGAAAAGCTCATATCTGATATGAAAATTCATAGATCTATAAAAATATAAACTAGACGAAATAAGTGAATTTTGATGTATTTTTGTACGAATATGACCATCATCAAATATGTACCATTATTCAGATCTCAGTAATGTTTCGTAAATTTTCAGATTATGTGCAGAAAAACAACTGCCCTTTTATATATCTTCAAATAAATATTAACACATGTAACAAAACATACTCATTTTACTCATTTTTAAATAATATTTTGTTTTTCGTACTTTTTACAAACGCATTTCCCTTATGAACGTACGATATTACCGCAGCACTTTTCTTTCTAGTAGCGTAATAGATTTAGAAACAAAATTAGATCTTCGTTTGCGCTAATGACTCAAGCAGGTACGCCTATTCCGGGTATTCGGTAGGCGGAAAGCACGTTCATGATTTTAAATAGATGTTGATGTAAAAGAAAAACGAAAATGCAAATAAAATGAAGGAGGCAGTGGAAATATAGTTAGAGCAGTATGCATGCACACATACACACATACATATATACACAAATATATATATAAATATATATATATATATATATATATATACATATATATATATATATATATATATATATATATATATATATATATATATGCGTGCGTGCACGTTTGTGTGTGTATAAATAAACCTGTGTGGCAAAGTGAAATAAAATGTTTCGTTCAGTCTAAATCGGTTTAATGATATAACATTACGAAATAAGTAGTTACATAAACGGAAGAACAGAAAAGTGGATTAGTTCCTTGCAAAAGTTACAAACAATTAAAGATGAAAAAAACAAAATATTTCGTTTTTTGCCGATATCTCATAAGCTATTAATATTTAAGAAATGTTTAAAAAAGATCCTTAAAGAGGAGGAAAAAAAACTCTGTACTTTGGGAACTCTATTTCCATTATTTATAATTTTAATTTATCTGTCTGTTACTCTCGAACCAATTAAAAGCAATAAATTAATACCGCAGTGTAAAACCTGTCAATCATTTGGTCATACCAAAAACTACTGCAACAAGGAACCTAGATGTGGTAAATGCGCTGGACATCATATCACGACTAACTGTGATAAATCAAGTGATATGCAGCCAAAATGCTATCACTGTGGGAAAAATCATACTGCCAAGTCAATACTTACTATCAAGGATGTGAAGTGATTAAAGAACTCCAAAAACTGAGAAACAGCAAAAACAAAACTAAACAACAAATAAAAACTAATAAATTGATAAGAATGTCCATTCAGAATGAGACCACACAGATAAAAGTGACAGAACCAAAAAAATCCCCAAAATTCCGGAAAAACATACAGCCGAGCTGTTTCTGGTAATACCCCTAATAAAGCAAATGCCTAATAATGATAATATGTTATTAGAAATTATGCAGATGCTAAAACATCAAAACCTGCGACTCAATAAAATTGAGAGCAAAATAAAGTCTCCAGAAACTAACAATGATTTCGCTACGAATTATAGTGCGGAAAGCCAATAGATTGCTACAGCACCAACATGAGCTGCAAGCAATCTTATACACAGAAAACATTGACGTATGTCTTATATCAGAAACGCATATTACTAAAGAGTCCTTTAAGAGATTCAAAAGCTAATCAACCTATTATTCAAATCATCCTGCTAACATGGCTCGCGGAGGGAGTACTGTTATTATTAAAAACTGTATCAAACACTTTGAAGAAGAAAAATATGTGACTTGCGATTTCCAAGCTACAATTGTAACGGTTGAGACAACAAAACAAAAACTCAGGGTAAGTGCAATCTATTGCCCACCTAGATATAATATTTATACAGATGAATATATCACACTTTTTAAAAAATTAAATTGTCGCTTCATCATTGGAGGTGACTTCAATGCTAAACACACCCACTGGGGCTCGAAACTAATCAATACTAAGGGGCGAGAATTATACAGGGTCGCTGTCAGTTATGGATGCGAATTCATGTTAAGTGGTAAACCAACATATTGGCTTACAGATCATAATAAAACTCCAGACTTAATAGACTTTTTTGTTTTTAAAAATTTATTAGCAAATTATATTAAAATTGAAGAGGGACTTGACATGAACTCTGATCGTTCTCCAATTTATCTAACGGTTATCGACAAAATCATTTTGAAAGAACAATCTAACTCTTAGTAACAAACAGATTGGATTTATTTCAATTACTTATTAGAAAATGATTTCAACTTGATGGTGCCGATAAAGCCTGTTGATCAATTGGAAAAAGAATTAAATGCTTTTACCGTAGCTATTCAGGGAGCTGCATGGAATAGTACGCCGGTTAATAAAATAAAATTAAAAGGTCTTAATTATCCGAAAGAAATTAGAGTCCTTATAACAGAAAAAAAAAACTTAGAAGAAAGTGGCATCAATCAAATAAACTGATAAAACTCTACTTAACAGAGCTACTAGACAACTAACTACAGAAATAAAAAAACCTGAAACAATAATCAATCAGAAAATTACTCACACAACTTACTGCAAATAGCAAAACTGAATATTAACTATGGAGAGCTACAAAATATCTTAAACGACCATGAGCTCAAGTACCCCCTTTAAAAATACTAATGGAAAATGGACTCTTAATAATTCGGAAAAAGCAGATGTGTTTGCTCAATATCTTGAAACAAGAACAATTTTATCCAAACGAGGGAGATGATGCTCTGCCACCTCTTCATCGCAGTGCTTATCCTGTCAGAATTCCATTAGTTACGCCTAAGAAAGTTGCTTGTGAAATTAAAAACAACCTCAATGTGAAGAAAGCACATGGATTTGATATAATTCCAGGTGACATACTTAAAAACTTTAATTAGTCTGGAAAAGCAATTGACAACAAAGGACAATATTTAAATAATAGGATATTCGCAGACGATATAATACTTTTCTCTTATAGAGCAATACAACTAAAACTTACGATCAACAAATTAAACTCTGTAAGTGAAAAAATAGATTTAGAACTTAGCATTAAAAAACCAAAGTAATGACAAATAATATTAATGAACAGATCTAGATCTAGCATCAACAAAATTCATTCACTTCAGAACTATATATATATATATATATATATATATATATATATATATATATATATATATATGTATATATATGTATATATATATATATATATGTATATATATATATATATATATATATATATATATATATATTTACAAAGACTATTCCAAATATACACTCTTATTGAAAAATTTGCATATTCACCAGGTGCTAAGCTTTTTGAAATTTTAAAATCACCTGACAATTGATTCCATAATGATTCCAAGTAATTTTTACTTAATAAGAATCATTAAAGTATAGAAAAGTCTGAGAGTTTAGGAAAAATTCAATTTCTGAAGTTTCTATACGTCCAAAGTTTGATTTTGGAAAATTAAGTGTGCAAGAACTAAGAGCAATTAGGAATTTTCTTCACTTCCGAGATGAATTATCCTTTCTGTAAAAATATGGGCAATACCTGATGTTTCTGGAAGTGTAAATATCACAGCGGACAAGCGATCGTGATATCATGGAATGGATTTGAAAAAAAATTGCTTTATTTTATAAAATTGTTTTACTTTATAAAATTATTTGGAAATATTTTTAACTCTGCCATTAATGACTTTCACAGTTAACGTTTTTTCATTACGACAATTTGCAATGCAACCTCTCAATATCATTCCACATATGTTATCGCAGTAGTTTATTTAAGAAAAGTACGTCATTTATATTATGAATAGGAGATGTCGATTAAGCTCGGAATCTTTCCTATGTAACCATTCGAGAAAAAAGCTAACATTTGCTTAAAAATATAGGTAAATAAAAATACAGAAAAATATTTTATGGATAAACCCTAAAATATTTTTCTGAAATAAAACATTGAAACTTTACTTTAAAAATATAGGTACTTTAAAAATATAGGTACTATCTGTCATAATATTATTATAGTCAGAGTAAGTGAAATGGTCACGTGATAAATTAGATATCAAGAGGAAATTGCTTGGTGAACATATACCTATTGAGAAATGGAGTACATCTTTAAGCTATCCCTCACCAAGGTTAGTCTCAAATGTATGGATACGTCCATGCATATCCAAAAACAATACTTCCTTTTCGAATACATGTTCACCTCATTTGTAATAATATTTTTCAACGTTTTAAAAGAAGTAATCTCTTCACCAGTCAAACATACATCGATGCCCACAATTTTCGAAATTTTCTTTAATAATAAAGAAATCACCTTTTTCAACATAACAAAAAACACGTGCTTCAAAAGGATCAAACAGATTTCTATTAGATTTTATTTAAATCCTGATAACCATCTTTATGGCACAAGAATCGAATAGATATATCTATTCGAATTTTGCCCATAAGATATATCTTATGGGCAAAATTGTTTGCGTGAATGTCACGTTTATACTTAGTTCTTCGTCAGTACTGAGATTTCCATGTTCATATGAATTCAAAATTTAAACATTAGATGAATTTTGAGTTTACCTATACTTTACCACATTGCATATTTACATAAAATAATATCACTATATTCAAAATATTCTGATCTTGATCACATTTCTAACGATTACTTACTTTAGAACATTTTTATTTTGCACTTAAATAAGTTTTTTTGACAACTACCAAAAATATTTTAAATTGTTATTGTTAAAAATGAATACAACAAAATCTGTGTCCTGACAGAAGCAATGTCAATATAAGCATTAAATTAAAATTAAAATAAATGAAGAACCCGATGTAAAAATTTGATTTTTTACTTTCTCAATGGAAGTTAGTTAGGGCCAGATCAATATAAGTTTTTGAACAAATATGTATTTAACACTCGAAAAGACTTCTGGGCTAATCACACCTAGTGAATTATAAAAACTTTTCATGATTTTGTAAACTCTTTGGACCATTTACCTTCCGCTGTTTAGAATATTTATAATTATTTAGTCATTTTATCAGAATTTTTTAAAGGATTGTATGAAATATAGATAAAAACAAATTGAAATTTCAATAAGTATGTGTAAAAGTATATGTAATAAAATAATACACTGTGCCTAATATCCAATGATGACATACAATGAGATGTTTTTTCCGAGTACGTATATGAGTCAGAAACACAATGGCCATTACATATTTTTAATTTGATATCATTATTTTTTGCAAAGTTTTCAAACTTAACTATTTTGAAATAATTGCTTTTATTTAATATATTCCTCTTTATCTGCTCTTACCCTTTCTATACTTTTATTTGATATTTTGGAATTATTCTCTAAATAAGTGAAATTTTGCAATTATTCTCCTCCTTTTATTGTTTCACTATTTTCATTTTAATATGGTGTTTTGTCGACAAGGACGGTCCAACAAGATTTCAATTAGGTTTCAGAAACCACTATTATTTAAAAATAAATGTGTGTATTTACAACACAGCAATTAAAGCTTTAATTCAATAGCAAATGCTAATAACACATTCTATTAATAATACATTTCCAACACAATTTTTTTAACAAATCAGGACACTGAACACCGACCATAATAAATAATTAAAGCGGTTACCGCTCACTTTTTTTCGCATCACCCCACAATAATTCCACATTCACACAATATTAGAAGTAATTCACACGTACATTTTACGATAGTCAGCCATGGGTAATCATTATTCTTCTAAGTGTATAGGCTCACTGTATATGAGTTAGTAAAGAAAATCGATAAATCTTAAAAATTTAGCAACTTGAATGAATCAGTAGAAATATTGCAATCAAGATAAACTGCAATTTACTTAATTAAATCAAACATTAGAAATTAGAAATATTTACGTTATAAAATTACACTTTTCATTTTTGATTCTTTTATAGTTAACTTTTTTGATTATCAAGTGGAAGGGCAGCGATATGTGAAAGTTGATTGCCTTGGGGTTTCCCGCTAAATACTCGACAAGGATAAGTAAAGGAGTTTACATGCTGTTACAGCTAATATTAAAATTATAGTTAATACATGAAAATATATAATATAGACTTAAGTGAGTCACATCGTACAATTTTTTTCAGCTAATGCTTTAGAAATAAATATATAAATTTTATCGTCACCCTAACATTAACCTAATCATATTTAATGGGAAATCCACTAATTTTGTAGGTATTCTATACAATATAATCCAGGGCGTATAAAATAATTTAAATATTTTTTTAAATCTTGCAAGAATTTTTTCACAAACTAGCCGTTAAATATATAAGGTCAACGTGAAGTAAAAACGGAGCGGGAAAAATTCGAATTCGCAACCCAACCCACCTTAACAAATAATCCACTATTTGTTAAGGTAAAACGTTCTTAAGTCAATGGAAATACCACCGTATATAATTTAGATACATTAAATGAAAAAAAAGTTTAGATAATTTAGATTCATTGAATGAAAAAAAAGTTTAGATAATTTAGATGCATTGAATGAAAAAAATTCAAGTTACTTATCCGAAGCCAATATTTATTTAAAAGTAATTCGAATATAACCAACGTATCAAAAATATTTGCATATTTTGTTACACAAAGTTTTTTTTTTGACTTTATTTTGATATTTTAATTGTTTGCTCGCTAATTTAAATGAAACATCCCATACCCTATGTTGTGAAATTTTTGGTACCACTAAATTTTTAAAACAATATTACAAACTACCTTTACATGAAACTATATCTTTTTTTTATATAATCTTTATTTCTATAATCTCATAATTGTATCTACTATTCCATAACTCAAATGCAAACGGCTTATTTACATGTTAAATATTTTTCAGCCCACCTCTTTGACATCTCAATTATTCTTCAATGATGTCTCAATATTTTGAGAATTTTTGATTTACCGTGATGTTTTGTGGAGTTTTATAATCTAGCCGTCAAACCTATTACCTAAAATATTTAATTAATTTTCACCCAACAAATCTATTTCAAAAACTATTTTTCTGTTTGAATAATGGAATTCTCCATAATTCCTAGCGGAATAAACAGTGTTTATATCGTTAAAACACCACCCGCTTTATGAAAAGCGACATTACCTCTCAAAAATAATTACGATATCCGTCCGGGTATTCCTTGGATAGTCTCACCCTTCTGTGTACGTTGAAGTTACAGAAACCATTAAGTCGAAAGAAGAAATGGAAAAGGCTTTCTGATCACATTAAGTCGTCACACAAAAAAATTACAACTCATTTTATCGGTGGAATTTGTGGTGCTCTTTTATTTAGTGTTTGAAAATTTCTTTCAAATATTTATGCACTACAAATATGGATGTAGGGCAATAATTGAAACGTTTCATTTTGTATATTTGGAGGCTATCGTATTTACCCCTACAACCTATATATTTGGTGAATATATAGGTTATAGGGGTGCTATTTATTATAAGAACTGTGTAATTACTACCATTATTTATTATATAAGTGCCATTATTTTTACTAGTATGAATTTTACACAGGAGTAACGGTGGTATTTAAACGTTAATTTTTTTATAAATTACTGATTTATAAAGAAGTATTGTATTTAAATTGTTGAAACATAATATTTGAAATGATTTTGAAGATATTGATATTAGAAGTAAATGGCGTAATATTATTAATAACAAAAATATAACGTTGTATATGACAAAGAACTTCGTGCGTAATGTTAACGTTCTGTAATAAAATTGAATGACACTATCGATATGAATTGAATTCTTTATTACAGAGTTAATTAATAACAACAAATAATTATAGAGTTAATTAATAACGACAATATATTATGCATATTTGTCAATGTCATTTGATTATAAAATGTAGTTTTATTAGATATCGTTTTTCTCTGTTTTTAAGTTATTCAATTTAATTACATTTCTTAAATTGTATAGTAAACAGGGGTACCAGTGAAAACGTCGTATTTATCCCTTTGTGCCTAAAAATTAACATAAAATGTATTTAAATTAATTTTAATTGTATGGAGTAATTGTTAAAAAATTACGGTTTAATTTTTTTTTCGCCTGACGAAGTTTTTATATTTTACAAAACTGCTGCTAACAAGGCCGTTGGTCATAGTTTTAAAATCTATAATATCACCACCAACCAACCTTGTTCGAAAAATAAATGTTTATCCGTTATTATAGTTTAGCAATTCAAATATCTAAGTAGGTTTTAACAGACGAAATATAAAGAAAAATGTCATAGCGACCAAATTGTGATTACAAACTTTCGTAAACAAAATGAAATTTTGAAGATATTCAGAAATCGTTGTTTTCTGTTTATTGAAACTGCTAATGATTTAATTCGAATATTCATATGGCATCAATTTGTGTATGTTTTCCAGTTTATTTTCATTTGAAGGTAAATGGTATTTAATAATTTAACTCTTCTCAGAAAAAGTACATTTCCTAATAAATCCATTGCTTCTGAATATGACATTTGCTAAATTGATTTGATATGGTATTTGTTATTGTATTTATTGTTATGATATGGTATTTCTTGCTATTTTATTTCATATTCGCATCGTGTTTGCTACATGGCGTAAGTCGCCATATATTCAAAATAATGGCCTTATTATTTTCAAAACGGACATTTTTGTAAGTATAATTCCATACATACGACGCAAATTCATAATTAGGGTTGTTTATCTTTTTATCAGCTCAAGTAAAAGTTATTAACAATTTCGTTTCCGCTCGACGAGAATGAAAAACTTGGGAAGTAAAATAAGGTTTACTCAGTTTGTCTGATTCGATCAATGATGCTTTTCTGAAATTCTTCTCGGTGCTCACAAAACCACCAAATAAAGAATAATATATCTCAGTTAAGATTCTAGTATAAGTATAAAAGTATTTCCGTAATAATTTGAAAAAGTAAAATAAATACCGTCATTCTGTTTTGAATTTTAATTTGACGATAAATTGCTTTATTACTTGCATGCAACTATGTATTTTTGCAACTGATTAGGTAGTGCTGGATTTTATCGATAAATTTTCATAACCACATAATTTAGCAATTCAAAACTAAACAGTACTTACATATAATAATTCTCTTCAAACTGTCAAATTTCCTTTAAAACTTAGCCTTTATTAGTTATTATTATTTATTTGATGATGCTTGAATTATGGAAATATGTAATCTTAAAATTTATCAGAACTGGGCCGATTTCGAAATCTCAGAATTAAAAAGTACAAACCATACATCTCAACTCGCCCTACATATGTTTTTTTGTTTGAATTTTACGTAAGGTCATCAAATGACTTTCGAATAACCGATTCTTTCATTCAGGCCAGTTGCGCTCTTCAATTTATCTTGTACAAGATAAGGTCTCTAGGGAACATCCGTGCGGACATATTTTTAAATAATTAAAAAAGGAAAGAGTAGCTGTCAATAAAACAAGCAGTACGTCGTGTTTTTAACATAAAGGCAACTTTATTCGTTCCATAACTTATTTATTAGGCAATGAATTTACTAGCAGATTTATTATTTTTAATTTGTAGAAATGTATATATTTAAATTTCAAAACTACCAATCACTTTGTTTTTTATGTGTAAATTATATAGTGACTGGTAGTGCAATATTAATTTTATTTATGGTAAAAACAACTAATAGTTAATTTAACTTATTGTTTTCCGCTAAAGATGTTTTATAATTTTGACAGATTTTACTTTGTCATTTTTTTAATACTATGTTAACTCAATTATTATTTTGGATAAGTATATAAGTGGTTTTGCTCATACTGTATTTGTGACTGAAGTTGTCGCGAATATATAGTCGAAAATTTATCGAATATACTTTTAACATGTTGATCTGGATTTAAGCATTAACTTATTTAAAAACAACTTAACTTTATATAACACGTATTATAGAACATAATTTCAAATCACGTTTCTTATTATACACAGCACAGTTTTAAATTATATTTACTTACATAATTAAGTCAAATGTTTTGAAGCACACTACGTATCAGTCTAAAAAATATATATTTCAGTACCCCGTACCCAATTATTAAAACACCAGCCACGCTTTGTTGCAAGTTACTATTAAAACGTTTGTAATCAACTAATTTCAGATCTTAGTAACAAAGCTTCTGGACTCCCATATTGTTTTCCATAAATAAATTTTCGTTTGTTTTCTATTGATAATGATGCATGTTTATAGCAAGGACATAGTCCAAGTATTATTTTCTTTTTAACCTTTACATAGTCATATCATCCGGTTATTATTTCGAAATATATTTCATATTATTATTCACAAAATACTGAAAGTAGATCTGTGACTGTTTTCTTCAAACAATGATTTGAAATGAAGACTGTATTTTTAACGCACTTAATATTAATACAAGATAACACAAACATCAATAAACGAAAGAGGACTGTTTAATTTCAGATATGTCAATGATATCGTTAACACTGAAATATGTTTAAATTCCTTATTTTCTTATAGGTTCTATAATGATGATTCATTTGTATTATAGTCGCAATGAGAATACTTAATTTATACGTTATTGTTCACAAAAATTACAAATTCTTTCCTAATTTATGAAATCATTTTCCTTTATTAAATTTGGCAAAGGTTAATTTTAACGTTATGTAAAATTTTAATTTCTCTTCTAAGTTGCAACCTAAAGTAATTAGGGTACATAACATTTTCATAGCCTAAAATGTTCTAAACTATTTTTTTTCATAAGCTGAATTTCAGTCGTGGAAATATAATATTTTGAAGAACCTTAGCCTAAAATGTTCTAAACTATTTATTTTCATAAGCTGAATTTCAGTCATGGAAATATAATATTTTGAAGAACCATGCTCTTCACTGAAAGAAATATAAATGTTTTTATTGCCAAATATAGACTCAGATTAGATTTTGTTTTACCATGATTGATTACAAAATGGATTATTCGTAAGATTAAATACAATTGGAATTAGAACGTGTTCTTTTAAAAATATAGCAGTCATCAGTATATATACTTTGTCCTTCATTTCTTCAAGTATTGGAATCATTATTTCAATTCAAAACCGATACAAATTTAATTAAAAATACTATAAAAAATTACTTTGATATTATTGTCGAAAAAATAATTCAAATACAAGCATGCGTATCAAATCGTTTCTGCTAAAGTTTAACAATGGTGCAGAAAATAATATAAACAATAATCTACTAAGTACGAGCAGAACTCCTAAGAGTTTTCCCCTGAGAGTTTTTGGTAAACACGTAGGTATATAAACATTTAAATTACATAATATTTCCAAAAAACTACAAATATTATTATTATCAATATTGCATAGTTAATTTTTCAAAGGTTTCAAAATGTCAAAAAAATTTTAAAAGTTGCGGTGAACTTTATATATACTTCTAGTAACCATATTTTTTCGTAATTTGAACTTTATTTCGGTGGTGGAGGAGGTAGGAAAGCACACCCTTTCGTGTTTCTTTCGTGTCTTCTTCTTATCGTGTTTTTTTATATTTAATTAATATTTCTAGTACTATTATATTGGTAATTCTTAAATAAAAAAATTATTTTAGAATTCTCATAACTTACCCCCTCAAGTGATGACGTAGAAGGGAATTATATGGTTGCTTTATTTACCGAATCTAAAATTTGATATATATATTACAAACAAACAACACCATCCCTTTATTTATGAAAGATAAACTATATAAGTTCTCCACAGGTATTACATTCATTTAAAAAAGCATGAATCAATTCCACAACAGTGTGCAGCGATGGTAATTAAGTAACAAAAGTTGGTAACAAGTGGTAATCAAGTCATTTTTATGCAATATTACATGTGTTATTGCTCATATAATTTTTTCATTAAAAATATGTGTGACACGTATCGATCTCCCTCATCAAGAACTATACATATATATATATATATATATATATATATGTGTGTGTGTGTGTGTGTGTGTGTGCATATGTATATATATATATATATATATATATATACATATGCATTCACATAAATGATACTATAAACCTATATATAAACCGAGTCACGTCAATAAGCTGAAGGGCTAAGGTTTTTTAAAAGATAAAAAAATATGTAATATGAAGTTCATAATAAACATTTATTTCAAAAATATTTCTTTTCAGTAAATATACACTCACCCATATCTTCAGTAAAATACTAATTACTGAATCGTAATATTAATAAGCGATTTAATAGTAATATGTGTTACTTTCGTGTCATGTTTGCATCTTAAAATTATTGCCACTTTGTATTATATACCCTGCTATATTAATACAAAATTTAAACTTCTTTGTTACACTCTAATGTCCATCATTATTCATATTTTCCGGAATGGGTGAGAGCGGAGATTTATAATTTACCCGAACAATTTAAGGTGTCACAACTCGAAATCATTCCTAGTACTATATTAAATCTACTTGGTTTTTTCCTATGCCTCTGTACGAATAGGAAGTCAGTGACCAAAATCTAGCAAACTAAGCAGTTATTACACTTATATATTCCTTTCGATTCATGTCACGTATGTAATTGTTTTTATAATAAATAAATAAATTAATTTCAACAGCCTGTGTTAAAAGATTTGATGTAACTATGAGATTATGATTTCCATAGGTGTAAAACTATTGCTAGCATAAAAGAAAAATGAATTTAGAATCGTCGCTAAAGTTGTTTGGTAAACTGTTGATAAATTGCTAGTGACGCAGTTTTATTTGAATTTTGGCTTTAATTATTTCGAAAAAAGAGAATAAGGCATATTCAAAGATCCATGTCAAACGATTTCTGCAAAAAACGGGTGTAGCAGACGAACGATAGACGAATAAGTAAGTGATCTTTATGACTTGGGCGCGGAAACTTAAAAACAATACAATCAATAAATCAGTGACTCCGATGTATGTTTTTGAAATTTTCCTATTATTACTTTTATATTAATTGAGGGAATAATTTAAATAGTGACTACTATTGAAATTATTTCCGTATAAAAACGTTATAACGATTTCATTGTGAAACTAAATTCAATATCTTAATTCCTTTTTTCATCCTTTAAAATTACATCTCAGCTTCTTGAGATGTAATTTCTTTCTTTATGCACTTTGCTGCATGTTTTTAAATTAAATGGACTAAAAGACAGAATTTCGTGTAATGACGAACACCATAAACCCTCTATGAAGGCTCAATTTTTCCTTTTTCTATGGACTCATGAAAACAAATATACTCTTTGTATTTTAAGAAAGAGGGTGAATCCACATAATTTGACATAACGTGTCCTTTAGCTAATTAAGCAAAAAAATAAATAATTTTTGTCCAAAATTGAATTTTACTTCATTTAATTAGTTCTTTCTCGTTCAACTTCATTCAACTTAGACGATACGAAGAGTTTTTATTAAATTTTGTTTTGAGCTTTTAATAAAACTTTCGTTTTCATTAACATAATGTTGGAGTAAAAATAAATACGCACCAATTGTCTTATCGCTTTTAAATATTTCACCACAGGTTCTATTTTCTATGATAATAGTTAAGGGAAATAAGTACAATCACTCAGTTTATATTATATTTATACCCACATTTTCGACAGATAATTTCATGGGAATGTTCACAGTCCATCCTATTATTTTAAAATTAATTCCCCTTTTATTTTGAGTTTTTTCCTGTTGGGTATCTCTGTGTATTATCTATGTGTATTTTGAGAGACAACTATTTCTACCGAGCATGAAAATGGAAACTCTGATCGGTAAAATGACTTCATTTTTTGGGTATAAAATTATCGTCTTTGTTTCAAGGACATTGAATGAAAAAAAGAGAAAAAATCAAGTAAAAGTATTAATTATACTATCAGAAAAAATATTAACTGGAATAATATCTTTTAAAATTCAGAAAAATTAAAAACGAAGTTTTTCTTCGCTAAAAATGACCTGAAATTTTGTTAATCACATAAAACCTAAATAAATATGTTAATATAAAAGATAATTATGCTTACATGCAATAGTATTGTTATATACATACTAATTTTGCACTTTTATTTAGCGCATAAAATTATCACACACAGTTTTCTTATGCCGGAGAATCTATCATGTAATTTCTCAAGGGTGATATCATAATTGATTTTATCTACCGCAAGTTCCTCTTCGTTTATTTTGGGTGACATTGTCGCAGCCCGATTAAATTGAAAAGGAACCAGGTTTTGTGCTTTGACCGCTGTGATAGCATTAAAGTTTGCTGGAATTTGAATAAATAATTTAATTTTCTTTTAGAAATTCAAAACGGATTACACTATTATGAACGAAACACATTTCATGGTTAATTACCTCGCAAAATTAATAGTGATATAAAGATATTTAAAATTGTTTTTATTTAAAATATTTAACCAATCTATTACCAATAATTCACCTTTGAATCATTCGCAAAACAAATATACCAAAGAGTTATTAAAAGCATCACAATTTAGGTTTAAAAATTCCATTCTGTAGAGTTTTATTGCAAATGTTAATTTGACACGAAAAATGATGCAAAATATTATTTCTCAGTTGAAAAGCTATGAGGAACTCCTTTAAATCCAAATATAAAGAAAATGGATATAAAGTGTAGTTCAGTTCGATATTGATGAATTGCCGAGATAATTATTGAGCAGAATTACCAATTTCCGAGTCTGATAAGGAGAGCGTTAAGACCACCCGTATCGAAAACAAACTGGCAAACAGTTGCGATTGACTAAAGAATTAAATATAATCACTACACAGTAAACTTTAGTAAGTTGCGGTTATAAAATGACAATATTTCATTAGATTGATGAATTCCATAATAGTGTCTTTGAAAAGTTTTTTTACAACAGCAAATAGTTTTAATATTTTTAAATGTTGGATTTCCAATTGAAAGTTATCCTTTATAGACAAGTGTTAGGCATAATCACTACGTTTGGTAACCATTTAAAAAATCATTCCTGCAATTGCAATTACTGATTAAGAACTGAATCAATTTATGGACGTATTCGAATTACTCGTGGTAAAGTTTTTAAGTAATCAGTACGCATATTTCCATGACATCATTAAATAAAACAACGAATGGATTTATTTAGAAATAAATTTTCATATAAGTAAATTTCATGCTATAATTTATCAATATTTTTTATTTGTTTCATTTAATTACACAATGACCTAATGTGACTTCACTTTTACTTTGAAAAGCATTTTAAGTATTGCGCTAAAAGGGAAAATAACTAGCAAATATTGTGTAAGGTTACCTCATTTTTATAATCGACCAACTTCTACACATAAAGATATTTTAATGTTTCACTGCACGTCAAGAAACGCGCTGGATTATTTTCGGATGTTACACTGGGGAGAATTAATAACCAAATTTTGTCTTACATTACAGATATATCTATTGAATATATTAAATATGGAAACGTGATGAAAAAGTTGATATATATATATATTAGAATTTTGAACTCAGAATTGTATGATATGTCTTGCAATTATGTGAAATAATTGGAGAGAGCAAAAGATTTTATTGTTCACAATAAGAAAGCAGTCAATATCAAAATGCATATTTTTTGGGGTTTTGTTTAGATTGTATGTTTAAATTAATGAAAATAGAACATTAGACGAATATTAACTTTAATGGATTATTCACTTGTATTTAAGTAAAAATATAGGGTGTAGATTCTTTCGGGTGTCATATTTTAAAGATCACGAAGAAACAAGCGAAAAACAATAAAAAATTTACAGTTCCACTTTAACGAGTGGCTTGCTAGCCTATATCCCCAGCATAACAGTTAAATAATCTCCAATACTTATATGTATGAATACTAACGTCTTCAATGGCACAATTTAAAGGCTTCTGTACAGTGAAAACGTTCACTTTAAACGGCATCTTAATAAGTCATTGTGTGATATATTTGTTGAATGCATTAATATCAGTTTAAAACCCTTTACACAAGTGTACGTTTATTATGCAATACACATGTGTGTGGAGAAAAGTTATGGATTGTGTATAAAATATAACAAAATATTATATTATAAAAAAAATCATGCTTAGAAAGGTTCTGAGACCAGCTGTAGCCCAGAAAAACAAAAACAAGATGTTAAAATCAACAAACAATGGAAAAAAGGTTAACAAAATATTTTTAAATTTTCATACAATATTATTTGCTTTGTACCTGGCTCATCATGATATTGTTTGCTTACGTCATAGACTATATTCAAGTATATAACGTCACATATAAATTTACGTGGGTGAAGAAGGATGGATCCATATAAATGTTCGTGCAATGCAGGAGTGCCAAATATTTTTTTCACATGCGGGAAAATTAAAAATATTTTCCTTCCTAGGTTGTAAGTAAAACGGAAAAATTACTTTGTAGTTCCCTGAACGTTAATACGTATATATATGTATATATATATATATATATATATATATATATATATATATATATATATATATATATACACATATATATATATACTACTGTGTATTGTTGAATATTTCTGTAAATCAAAACTATTTCCTCGGGTCGAATTATCGCTCGTGATATAAAAATCGTTAAAAATATAAAAATAAAAAGCGATGAAATGGTGTTATAACGCATGTAAAGTAGGATTGCTAAGTTCTCTACGTCTTTTGAAATAATCAAGCCAGATAACCAAAATAATTTTCTTTGAAAATTCTCATTAAGTAAATATGTTTGAACTTTTTCACATTATTTCCTTAAGTTTCTCTGGGAGTATAAAGAGTAAGACCAATAAAAAGGCTACCATTAAGTCTCGGTCTGTTTTAATAAGTAAAAAAATCATAACATAATTAATGTCTAATATTTCCAGAAACGACTCCTGGATAGAGATTAGTGTCAACAATAATAGCAAGTCCTTCTTTATGAGTTCATTATATTATACAAAAATTACTTAGATTCCATGTATCACTAATATCACAATGTACGAATCGGTATAGTTTTATGCGATGCCTCCTTCGACATATTGACATGAGTCGCATTACAGATACTTCCCATTCCAAGAAAATAACAAATTTAAAATGGTAATGAAACCAAATCTTCTAATCCTCTATTCATTATTTGAAAGTGGATTAATTGAGTTTGAAGTTGAAAAAACTTTATGCTGTAATTCTAAAAAACTGATTTCAGGCGTTTAAGCATAAATGTGTCAGTTCAATCAGTTCTTATTTTTGAGAATTGTTAAGTGTAGTTCATATAAGAATACTCGTAACCATGTGTTAAATAATGTCCTATTTAGTCAAGATAAAATGTTTAGTAACCAGTGACGTAGATCCAGATGATCAGTACAGAACCGCAATTCTTAATTATAATAAGTCGTCCGTCTGCCAATTTGCAAGGAAGCATTCTATAGTGGATAATGATAGACTTAAGGAAATATTTATTTTATTATTAAACGATTTTACATCTGAAAACTGAACACCGACGGCTTGACAATTAAGTAACAAACATATTTACGTGGAAATAAAACTAGTTTCTTGCCTTTTGATTTTATTTTTCGTCAATATGTTTTATTTATTTCTATTTTAGTTTTATTTTACTTTTTTTTAGCATTCCTTAACGTCTATAGCGAGTTGTAAGTACCGGAGTAAAATTCCATAGACTTACTAATGCTATCAAAGAATTAGAACCATGTCAACTGTTTACTCGATTTTCTACAAAATATTTTTTCCCAAATCCATTACTGCCCACTTAAAATGCGTGTTTGTTATATGCATATACACGGTGGCATCTTAGGAAAAAAATTGGAGCTGGCGTCTTCCTAAGAATTTTTGCAGTGCCAACTATTCACGCACTAAGGTAGTACACTCGCAACTAATTGAAAAGCCTAAATTAAAATGAAACCAAATGAAATGGGTTTCAAGACAACAATTTGTTTACAAATAATTGAATTTAAATTTTTATATTTTCTATAAAATTTAGGCTGTTTATTTCTAAAATTATGCTTATAGTTGCGTCAGATTAAAAAAACCGCAATATTTTAAATGACTTATTAAATGAAAACCTGCTCAATTTTTTCCCACACCCCGTAATTTTAAAAAATGTTCTTATTGTGTCTGAATATTTCAATCCGATGGCAAAAAAAATTATTACAATTCTTTGATCTATTATCAAAACTTTAAACGAATAGCAGAGATAATCAGATTATAGTTTTATTTATTCTAATCACTTCAGTAGTTTCTGAGTTGTGGTCGAACATCCATATACATACACTGACAGGCAAATTCATCACCGTTGCTTTACATTCTCTTTAGGTAATAATTCAGTGCTTTGTTAATATTTGTGAACTAAGCAGTAAACCTTAATGTAAGTATAAGAAAACAATAGTCAGAGATAAAGAAAAAAATGGTCGATTAAATAGGTTAACAGCCTCAATTTTAATAATGATTTCTGGTTTATAATTTAACATAAAATAATTAAAAAAAATAGATTTGCGGTAATAAAGAAACGAAAACCCTGAATACTGTCTCCAATTATTTCTTTTTGTGTTAAGAAACCGTAAAGATAGAAACTGTATATACATTTAATATTATTATTTTAAATTTGCGTACATTCCAACGATAATTGGGAAATTCTAATCATTGCGAGGAAATTGTAAGCATTATATTAATAAAATAAAATGGAAGTCATATTTTCAAAATTAGAACAATATTTAAAATTAATAACGATGTTATGAAAACGACAATATCGTTTTTAAATAACTGGTATTTTTTTTAAACAAAAATTTAAAAAAAACAAAAACATCTCCATTCATATTAACATTGCAATTAAATAAGAATCGTGTATTATTGAATAATTTAAATGACGATATTAAAATTAAGTCAAGCAACTCCCGGAAACTTTCTTCCCTAGTCATTGAAAAACCTCGTGGGGTTAACATATATTTTGAGTATTGAAGTTTTTAGTAAGGTAATAGAATGAAAAATTAATTATATATTCTACACAAAACACGGTTAAAAATTATTTAAAAAAGTCCTCATTTAAATTTCACAATTAAAAAAAATTTAACGTTATGAGAATCCATGATATTACAATACAATAATTTTCAAGTGATAATTTTTTCTTCACGTTTGAAATCATTTAATATGATATTACATTATATACAGGCCCAAATATATTTTATTATTTAGTGGTAATCGCTAAACATGAAGGAAACACTTTTCTAATCATTGCTTAATTATTGAATAAGGAATTTTTGGTGATCCATGGGCTAAAAATAACTAAAGCTTTCTTGCATCAGTACAAAACTTATTTACAAGAGATAAGAAATATATATTGGAATTTCAGAATTAAAAGAGTTATGAACTCTATAAAGAGTTACGAACTTTTTTAAATCAAACTTAGAGCTAATTTAGAAACATTATTTTATCCAAAATTTCTTATTGCTTATAATTCCTTTCAGATTTTTATTGCTTTTTTTTTATAAATACATATTTCCAACGTATTTAAATTAATATTTAACTTTTTTCTTGAAATAAGAATTTCTCATTCATAGAAATCTTTAGGTGTGTAAAAAATAATATGACCATCTTTGCATTTATTATCTTATTTTCACCTTAACATTTTAAAGAAATTTGAAACTATGTTCTGAAATTATAAACCGTAAAAGTTGCTATAAAAGTATTAAATTTTCTTTTATTTTTCATATAATTCAGTAAGTATTTATTGATAGTAGTATTCATGATATGTGTTATTTTCTTCCTTTGTTATTTTCATAAAGGTGTTTTTAAATTATTATCACATTCTATTCCTGTAATATATTACGTAAATAAATAAATAATAAACTACACGTTATTTATTCGTAAAATGAAATCAGGACGTTGGAAAACGTTATTTGGTTTACAGATAAAAATAATAGCATTCTACAATATATTCTGTTACAAAAGCATGTGGACAATTTCCCCTCCAGCTTATGTACCATTAGCGAAATGACAACTTAAATCCAAACGTAAATGGTAGTGCCCGTTGTTGGGGAGCTTTGTTGTTATCTCTTCCATACTTCATAACAAAAAAAAATTCACAGTTATTTTCAAATTATTATTATTAGAAAAGAGTTTTAAATAAAAATGTTAAATAATGATACATTAGTCAACTTAAATAACAAGAGGTACAAATAATAGAAATTGGGATGGAGACAGCTAAAGCCAAAACAAAGTTTAGGCTTTAACCGTTAATAAACTCCATTGAAACAGGTTTCGCTGATCGCTATGTAACATGCACATATGTATGTCTTTTCAAATAATAACATATTACAACTTCATATTAAAAAATAATTTGTTAAAAAATGGTTTGAAGAAAAAACTGATGAAAACAGAGGCACTGTTTTCTTTTATTTACTGATCTGTGGAATATCTAAACATTTCATCGACGTGAAAAGCCTTCCTCAACTTCATCTATAGACATTTTTGGCGATGCAATGAGGAGAATTGATTTGTATTGTAAAATTTAGTTGTAAACACAAATTTGTTACAGAACAATCTAAATATTTTTTTTGTATCCCCGCCAGTTGAGCCATACCCTACTCTCAGGTTTCAGTAGCTGATTCTTCACAATAGTTCTTAAGGAATAGCTCTCAATTTTTCATTCCGATTTTTGTTGGTCTTATCGTATGCTAACCATAACTGTATTTGCAGCTACACTCTTTTTTGTGGAATAAAATCGGGTGCTGGTAGAAATAAAATCGGGTGCTGGTATCGAAAAAAATTAAGTTGTCATACCTGTTTTAGTAAGCAGCTTTTATAAACGGTTTAGATGTAAACATATTTATATCTTTAGAAGTTTTGACGTACCATGTAATAACATAATGTAGCAAATTTGTAATTATTACGGTTAGAAATATTTACATCCAACAAATGCACGAACAAAATACCTAATTTCCAATAAATATTTGATATTTTGAAATAAGAATGAATAATGCGAAGTAAATTAAACAATTTTAGATAATTATACGAAACTGTTACGATAGTTATACGGATCGTTACACGAAATTAAACCGCTATACACGTTGATAGTTGCTAATTTCCGACGATGGGTACTGTCTTTCGGAGAAAAATTCATACCTATTTTAATTAATGTTGAAATAAATCAGAACCAATAGTTGGATTTGAATGAGACGGTGTTAAACTGTTATTTTGATATACTGTTTTTTATCCGATTCAATCTCAATTTTCGCCCTGTCATATCATTACACCATCACCGATTGCTTGGCGATCATCGTTTTTTCTTATTTTCACTCATTGTTTTTCTTATTTCCTCAAATACAGAAAATTATAATTAAAACCATCAAATACATCCTAATTAAATCTATTTGAATCGGTAAGAGAAGCATTAATTTTATTTCTAGTAAAGAAGATATTTCAGAAATTTTGATTTGTTCTCTATATGTTTATCAGATAATGGTGGTGTTTCCCGCATTTTTGTAATATTTTAAATTTTACCAATTATATAAAATATATTGAACAATCCTTGAAATATCTTGTATGTCAACTACGTAAATTCTGTATTTTAAAGAACTTTTTTTAAACGTCCTCAAAATTAACACAAAAATAATTGAAGAAATTACGTACTTCCGAAGATTGCACATCGGAAACATTGACTAGGGTATTGATAATGTAAATGATTTAAAAACCAAACAATTACTTACGTTTACATTTTTATTTCGGAATGCTTTAATCTTAATTTTTTTGCAATTTTTTATTATTTCTTAATTTTAATTTTATACTCAGTACACTGGACTAAATAAATATCTTAACTTCTGGCTAAAAATGTTATAAAATGAATTAAAAGTTTAGAATATTTTCGTTTTGTATTAAGAATATTTAGTCACGGACTCAATTAAGAAATATTTACCGATTTAATAATTATTTAAGTTATGCAACAAAAGTATATCTGACACATATTCGAAATATTACTATATATTCGCAGGCCACTTTTAAAAGTAAATTGAAAGACCTCTGAGTGCAAGTCAATTTACATTTAACTAAGCTTAGATAATAAACGAATTTGAAATGATACGGCTGATAAAGTTAAATAAAGACATACAAGGCGATTATAACAAGGACACGAGAAAGAAACAATTTTAAATTAAAACAACCAGGGTATAAAATTGCGGCGATTCGACTTTGATTCGTCTTAAATAACATACGAATTCCAATAGTAAAATTATTATATAAATCGCATACATATTTATTACAAGCTGGCGTTCATAATATGTTCCAGACTGATTAAGTTTTAGTTTAATCTTAATTTTTTAGTCTTACTAGCAGCAACTACCCGCTTCGCTGGGTTTTCTTTTGGTCGTACATTTATTCATATTTCATATATATATATATATATATATATATATATATATATATATATATATATATATATATATATATATATATATATATTAAACAATTTTATTCATAATCATCGTATAAAATGACCATTTCAAAGGAAAATATTGTATTTCCCGAACGGATCCCTGTATCAAAGAAATGTTGTTAGTTTATGTAGAATATTGTTAATCGTCTATTCAATGAAACCTTTCACAATGTTTGCAAATAAAAAAAAATATATAAGAGACTCTAAAAATATTTTTTAAAGCTTTTGTCACAATTTAATCAGTCTTTAAAAATATGTTTAATCATACTAAATTTGGTGTCGTATAGCACTAATAGTCTGCAAGTAAAATGGATGTGACTATGGAGAAACAGACAAAAAATAAGTCTCTCTAGTTTAACTACGGAATCCTGAAAAGGAATGAATAAATTTCATGAATGAAACACATAATAAGATACTGTTGTTATGTATACTGCTATCGTGGCGAAGACACGGAATGATACAAAACAGAGTTTTAAATTGTTTTTCAATAAGTTCATACAATTTTTTACAAACTCAATTCCGTTGAATAAAATACAATTTCATTTATTTAAATGTTCACACCTACTTTCTATTCAGATTGGCATGCAAATTTAATTCTATTCTGTGAAATGTTTCGGACGATACACGATAGGTAGAGACATAAGTATAAAAATAGTATAAAGTTATGTAATGGCTTCAAATGGAACTTTTTTTGGGCTTCAAAGGGACTTTTGTATTTACTAACTTGTAATCAAGTGATTACAAATTTTATATTTCCTGACTAATCATCACTAGTGGCTGAATCTTATATAGTATTTTGGGCTTGAAAAAAAATTCATCGAATAAACTTTGTATTACTCTTTAAATTTGTAAATAAGGAATTAGATTATTTTTGAAAAATATTCGTAGCAGATATTTAAGGAGCGGAGTGCAAAATGAGGGAGGACATTACGGCTAATTAAAAAACAAAAGTGAAATAAACATGAAAAATTCAATCAAGATGATAAAATGAGGATTTTATTTGAAATGTCTACAAGTCAATATCTTGAATAAGAACTTAAACTTTTATGACAGTAATAAAATATTATGAAAATTGTACAAAATATATATTTTTAATATTAGAAAACACTGCAATATCTTACATTTATATTTGATTCATTTTAAAGTAAATGTATAAGTAATTAGTTATACATTTACTTTAAAATGAATCAAATATAAATGAGTCATTTTGAACTTATTTTTCTTAAATTCCTTTACGCATAAAACGTATAATGTTTACTTTGCTCTTAATTCTTGAATCGGAACCGTTCCTATTAAAAGTTACATTCAGCATGATTATACTTAGTAGCCTTTTATATTCATTTTATTGTAAAATATAAATAGTCTAAAGTACATTCTGCTTCTAACGGTTAGCGGCTTCTAATAGTACCAAGACTGCCTGTGCGTGTATATATATATATATATATATATATATATATATATATATATATATATATATATACATTTTAATATATATCTTCCGTACGATCAGAGTGCAGTCTATTTTCTTTCAATAAAATTATTGCTCTCGCTATTAACAAATATTAACTTAGAAGATATAATAGCAAGGAAAATGTTTACATATTTTAATTATGTATACAGAGATATGTGTTTTTCTTAAGAAAATAAAAAATACAGGTCCAAATCTGATCGGTTTAAATGAATATTTCAAAAAAATTATTTAGTATTGTATATATAGTTGAAACATTTTTTTAATTTTCGCGTTGACCAACTTTAACTGATCTCCACAATCAAAATTCAAACATTTTTGTTTAAAGTCTTCGATTCTTTTCCTGTCTCTTTTCTCTCAACACTTTAAGAACTGATTTAATAATTTAATAGCCAGATTATAAAGTGCATGTGAAAACATAAAGGCAGCTAGCTTAATATAAAAATAAGGTTACGACAGCCATGCTGTAGTGGAATTAAAGAAGAAAACAAAAGAGGTATTCTGGCCGTTTCACTATTTTGAATCTGTATAGGATTATATATATAACAAAATTACAATAAGAATAAAAGGAATTGAAATAAAAACTATTCATATTGTAGGCATAATTCGTCGTGACCATAAAAATCTTATTTGAGAACTCTGTATCATATTATTCTTTTCCTCGTTCCCTAACAATTGGATAATGGTCGGCCGGTGCGAAAGTCGATCTCGGGATCGTGGTTAAGAGTAATTATTTTTACGAGAGCTCTTCGCGGTCTGCAGGTCTCAACCACGCTCAGTTGACCTGTCGTTATATGGCTATGTAGGGAACTGCATTTATAACTTAAATTTTACAGAAATTTCGAAACGTGTGTTTATATGTTTTTACAGATATAGATTTTATATTGAATATTTCAACGTTACTTTTAGACATTCATTTAAAATTGAACAAAATATTTTGTATAGTTACGTAGTATTTAATTTTAAGTTTATGTTTCTCGTCAGTGGCTGTTATTTGCTATAGCTAAACATTATGTACTGAAAAGTACATAAGTGTTTTGAACTAAACGTCTTTTACCGGCTAGTCCGATCCATAAGCTGGTAGGAAACGGTCGTGCAAATATGCTGTAAATATGTGAATATTATTTGTTTTGATTAGTGTGGTGGAAACGAATACGCTTCTTATTAAGATATTGTACAATGAAGTTATTCGCACTAAGAATATCTTAAAATGTTCCACTGGAATTAAATGCGCGGTGTTATTTTTCTTCGCGTATGTACGTTCAAATCGAGTGAACTTCACCTTTATTACTCGCACACCCAGTTGTAATTTTTTAACAGTTATTATAGTTTTTTTCCTTTAGTTAACAAAAATGTTTAAATAGGTTTCAAATAAAAAAAAGGATATATATATATATATATATATATATATATATATATATATATATATATATATATATATATATTAGTTTGAGATTTCATACATGTCGATTTTTTCTCATTCTTCTCATTGTTTGTATTTGTGTTGAAACATGTATATGGAAAATTTCATTGAAATAAAAATGAAACGGTTCTCAAATTGATATATGATGCAAAAACTTTAAATTATGTAATAATTCGTCGTAATAATAATTGTTGTAACCGTGATGTGTTGGATTGATCACAAGGTATACGGCCTTTGACTGCGAAGCGCACCGCGGGGACCCGGATTCGATTCCCGGCCGCTCGTCGAGCGGGGCTGGACTGGTGTTCTGGTTGGTTGTAAGAGATTACTCTTGTAACAATATGTCCACCATATATATATATTAATTAGATACATTAAAGTACACAAATAAATATATAATTCGATATTAAAAGGAAACAAGTGAAATTACTCCGTAAAATTGTTCAATGGTAGCTATTTTTACCGTAAAACAATTATAATACGCCGAACACTTCTTTGTCCGTCCATTCGATCGTCCATCAAAAGCAATATTAAAGCGACAATTTGATGTCAAAGTTTCAAATTTGATGCAGGAAATGATGGCTTAATCGAAGACAGTAAACAAAAATGTTTCAATTTTGTTTGTGGAGATCAGTTAAAGTTGGTCGAAGCCGAAGTTAAAAAAATGTTTCAAGAAAAATATATAGAATACTAAATTATTTTTTAATACATTAATTTAAGAAGTGTATGATTCTTTTTCGTGTATTTTATTATTTTAAGAAAAACATATCTCTGTAAACGTATTTGAAACATATAGATATTTTCCTCGCTATGCTATCTTGTAAGAAATCAGATTGTTAAAATTGAGAGCAATACTTTTTTCAAAGAAAATGGACTTCTGTACTCATAGAAAAAAAATGTATTGTAGAGCATAACATTTTTTTTAAGATGATCGTATGGAACAAAAATGGTTTCAAAACTTGTTTGATTGGTTTTTCATTTGCCAAATTATTGAGACAATGTTTCGTTAAGTTCGAAAAAAATAAATTCATGAATAGGTTGAATTTCCCATGTCGTGATATTTAATATTAAAAATATTTATTTTTGTACAATTTTAATAATATTTTATAATTCCCGTAAAAGTTTAAGTACTTATTCAAGAACTTCCTCTAAGTTCTTGAAAACTTCCTCTAAGTTATTTCCAATAAAATCCTGATTTTATTATCTTAACTAAACTTTTCATGTTTATTTCAATTTTGTTTCTTAATTCGCTGTTCTTTCATCCTTCATCTTGCACACCGTTCCTTAAAAACCTGCTACGAATATTTTGCAAATATATATATGTATGTATGTATATATATGTGTGTGTGTGTGTGTGTGCGTGCGTGCGTGCGTGCGTGTGTGTGTGTGTGTGTGTGCATATACACACACATACATATATATCATTACATTACTAAGCTTGTTCATGGTAAAATGACTCTCTGGAAGGCGGACTGTTCTTGCCATCTTAATATGAGAATCATAAGAGTGGTGCTGTATAAGTGTTACTGCTAGCAAGTTAGGGCCCCCTCTGCTGTACTGGTAAATTTTTATTAATTTGTCATCATCTTGACAGTGAAACAATACTGAAATAATGAATAAAATTATTCATGATATAGTCATTTTTCTTCCTTACTTAACTCTTTACATTATTACTTTTTTATTAATATTTACATGTAATATTAAATTCCAGTTTATAAATAATTTAAAATGCCTTTAATCTTTTATTAAATTTAAAATCAATTAAAGTTTTATTTTAAGTTTATTAGCTGATCTAATTATTAAACTTTTTTACATTTTATATTGTTACTATTTTTTACAATTATTTTGAATATATTTGGCTTTAATTTTGTAGAAATTCATTATTCACAATTAAATAAAACTACGTGATGTAGTATTATTTCTACTTTGACCTTGGTTTCGTTGTATTACAGTCATTTAACTGTTGGCAATTATTATTTTTTATTTTCCACTCATTGACTTTTCCACTCATTGAATATTTTTAGTTGATGCATTTTATATTTCGTGAAAAATTGTGTCAATGTTTATTTTCTTCTTTGTCTCATTTAATGCACGATGACGTATCAATTGCTCTTCAAACGAAAAGTGACATTGTGTGATCAGTGTGTTACTGGGAGTGGTTTAAATGCTATACTCCGCAAATTTCTGGGGTTCCTTACAAAATTCAATTTTGGTACTAAACCGAAATGTTTTAGACATTTAACTTATGGGGTTATTTATGAAATTGTAGGGCGAGTGAAATGTTTTTACGAGTTTAAATTAGATGAAGATGGCTCTGTTATGGTTACTTGTTTATAAGCACTCTAGGGCGTCGGATTTACTAGAAAAGATTTCAATGTGGGTAATTTTGATTGTTTAGTTTCATTGGTAAAATCAACCGTTGGTCCAGTTCAACATTGAAATGAGTAGTCTCGATAATGTTCAACATCATTTGACACTGATGAGCTAATAAATTGTGAAGAAAATTTTCCATATATGAATTATTAGTCTCTATTCATTTCTTATACTAAAGCATTCAATCACAATTATTCTATTCATTCTACTGTAACATAATTTCAATTCAAAGAGAGAAAAGAATTAAAGAAAATGTTCATAAATTCGATTAGAAATGAACAACTAAAGAAAGCTGCTTTCAAATATACCCAACATCATCCAGAATTCAATAGAAAACTTGTTATATAGTACACTCAACGTCATCTACGCGTTCACAAAGTGTCTATCGTACAGTATGTTAGAGTAATCCTAGAGTCTATTATACGGTATACTCAACGTAATCCAGAAGTCGACAGAGGATTTGTTATACAGTTTTGCTAAAAATGATGTCCCCAAGTAGGATGTCCCTAGTGATGTCCCCTTTAGGGCTACAGTTGCAGCAAAAAAAGGTTGCAAGTCAGTTTATCGTCTTGGTCTTCCAAGCGTACTCGTAATTAAAACATTGGAACCAAAAAGTGTCAAGTGTAATAAAATGTTTCATTTCCAATAAAACGTAAGATTACTTTATTTTTATTGTCTTAAATGCCACTAAATTTCGATTTCGCTAATTACGCGGATATAATAAGGTAATATATAAGGGGATATATATATTATACATTTTGCAGTTTGTTTTTAAAAAAGAAAATATAAAACAAAAGCTAATAAATAAATATTTAAAAATTTATGCCATTATTGTGCTCTTTCATTCGACTAATGTTACGACTAATTTTATATATATCACATTGTTCAGTAACGAACTTAAAAACTAAGTTTGTCCCATCTCTAACCCTTAAATTGACCGAAAATGTTTTCCCATTATATTTCATGTTTATTCCATATATTTCATATTGATATTTGACTTTTAAGGAAAATATTGACGAACTATATTTGAACGCGTTGAAAAAAAGACGTGACGTCACAAGACTTTGTTATCTGAAATTATATTGTAATAGGTATTTTATATTCTTTCATTGCCTTTGTTATTAAACAGTTCATATTTCTATAAACTTATATAATAATTTCACCAGCACCACCTTTCGTGACAATGCAAAAAGCAAGGATCCTAAATAATATTTTAGTGTGCTCTTTTCACAATAGCGATTTAATATCCGTCATGTAAAGTGTTTACTATACAATAAAAAATGATACGGGTCAGTAAAGGACGGATGCTGTCACTGGGTATCTTAAGGTGTGATCACAATATACATCATACATATATACTGTATATACACTATCATTAGTTCACATTTGATACACGATTTCATGTGTCGACAACAGTGGAGAAAGCGTAACAGGTCTTTAAATTATGTGGTACATCTATTAAGCTGATTATTTTAGAAGTTATTGTAAACAGGGCAGATCGATAATAACGCAGCTTCAATTATTTTATTACTGTGAGATATTCTGTAGAACGTGGTGAAAAAACATATATTTATATTGATAATAATGTTATAAGGACTAAATATTTATAAATAAAAATTAGTTGTTTTACAACCTTACTCCAATTTCCAAAGGATCTGGCACATAAAAGATTAGGAATAAAATCAATATATGTTTAAAAGGCACATTGTTTTAAAGGGCACATCACAATATATGTTTAAAGGGCACTATATTAATCATAACATGATTTATATATCGATTTTGTTTTAAAATTATATGTGCTTATAAATATAAGTTTTAAAATTATATGTGCTGATTTTAAAAATAATTCAATAAAAAGTAAAACATTTTCGCTTCATTACTAATGAAGGAGCGCCCAATTTTCCGATTTAAGATAGATGACTCCTTATTGACGTGTGTAGTCACTCTTAGTTAGCTACACATTAGATAGTAGTGAAGAATCTGTTAGGTTATTATGTCTTGAATATAATCCAGGTGTTTTATGATCTATAAATATTACATATTTGAGCAGTGTATTGAATAGTGTCTCAGTGAAAACCTATTACTCGTAAAAATGATGCTCGGAACCTAGGATATTGCAAACACATACTAAAGTTTGGCATTTCATTTGTGTAAAATATCTCAAGGAGTCGTTAAAATATTTTCGTAATAAAAGAGTGATATTGTATTTGGTTTGGCACCACTATGCAGTTTCTCTTGAATTAAAGGAGTTTATTATTAGGCACATTAATTATTATATTCAGAATCTTTTCACTATCTGAACGCAGGTTATAATGCAAAAATACTGTTTAACTCTTGTTTGCTTATTTCTACATACCTTGAGTATATTTTAATGCATCAGAGGTAATCGTTATCAAATTTATGATTGATTATGTGTTTTACACAGTATCTATAAACATTAATTTGATCATGGTTGACTCGAATAGATTACTCTCGTAGCCATAAGTCCAACAAATGTACCAATTAGGTGCTTTAAAGTAGATAAATAAGTAAATATATAAATATATTTGCATTAATATTATACATTTTTAAATGATTTATGGTTGAAAACTTAGGGGTCGATGATAAGTAATAATTATGCTCAATATTAAGAATTATGCTGAATATGAATTTTTTTAAACTCTAAAACTTCCTCCTATCTACACAATTTTTTTTCCAACCATATGCATCATAATGACTACGTAACACCTTATGGATTCTCAATAATTTAAAAGTAAATCAGAATAGCTCTAAATGTAATCACTTATCTCTCAGCAGTAACATTAGATTAACACAAGTATCTTTCTTCTTCCACTAATTACGATAAAGAAAGAAATAATCCGGTTAAAATAGAATGATACATAACCCTTTAAAATCGAGAAGTGCGATAAAACGTTTGAATGCTGAAAGTTGATTCTCACTTGCACCGAGTTTAATTATGACACGTTTGAGCTTCGGTAAACCTGCGTTTGTATAACAAAATGGTTCCTAAGTGGAAATTAAAAATTGACGTCTTAAAAAGAAACTCCATAGCAACGGTCTAGGTAGATAAAATACTCTTTAAGTATGATAATATAGACGTTGATCATAACTATATTAACAATTTATTTCACGCGTGTGATTCTAATTTTAATACTATAGTTTTTATTTCTGATTATGGTCTTAAAAAATCATAATCTCGTCAATTCCTGTTATTTGAATATCATTACGAAAAATGTAATAACGTGTTAGAGTGTAAATTAAGGATTCTTTGGTCTTAATTACAGAATGTGCCGAGCTACAGAAACATAATAATTTTTGTTTGAAAGTTTGTTAATGAGTAATAATATTTTTATATGTGGTATTCGATTTTATTATGCAAAATATGTGTGATAGAATTTTATATAATGTGTACATACATTATATATATAAAATAATGTAAAACGCGTCAAGAGTATTTTTGAGAGTGACTAAGTTTGGCACAAGTCAAAAAACTGGCAAATCCAAATACCTCAGGTTCCGCTACCCCTTCTTTATGACGCCACACTATTTACCAATCCGTCAATATGATGGAGTTTTATTTGATAGTAATATTTTTGATTAGTTATACGAAATAAATTTTAACAGGCATATATATATATATATATATACACATAAATTATATATATATATATATATATATATATAAATTTAATGGTTTATTGAGGTGTCACTGTGTTCACTGGGTGTACTCGGGGTGGGGGAGGGGGGAATTTGTTTTGATACCGCTAATACCATTTAGGGCATAAATAGGTATAAAAGGTATAAACGGTATTATTATGTTTTTGAATTCAAGCGAATATAATTTCCCCTTAGAGTGTGTTTCGCAACGTCGATTAATAAATCTTAGGGCCAGTTATAAAATGTGGCAGGCATTGACTTAGGGGAGAATTGCTTCTCACATGATTTTAGCACCAGACAGTGCAACCACAAACGTGGTACACAAGGAAGTGCTGCATTAAATTTTCTCTACTTTTTTAATTACGTAAACTAGGTAAACACTCTTTCTAGAGTTTGTTGACATGTAAATAAACAATAGTTTTAACAACATACAAAGTAAATAGTAATTTAGTAAAAATGAAACAGACTTTTTATTCTATATTTTAAACTACAAAACGGATTTTTATAAAATGTAAAATGCTCACTATTCTCTCAGTTGAAAGATACTTAAGCCAATAAAAATAGAATAATTATAATCTGATTAGTGGTTTCTGATAAATACGTGAAAAAACATGTAGACAAATATTCATAATTTTGGAAATTTTTAGCATTTATTTTGAAGCCTTAAAGTACTAACATATTTAATAATATTAAATACATTTGGGTCGAATTTATAACCTCAGTTTTGAAGTTAATTAATAATTTGACAAACATTTAGAAAACGAATCGTCTACGCTACGGGCGAACAGCTAGTTTATACATATATATATATATATATATATATATATATATATATATATATATATATATATATATATATATATATATATATATATATATATATATATATATATATATAAGGTAATAATTTAACCGAGTTTTGTTGTTATCAATCTGTGGTTGTATAATTCCTAACATTTTTAATGTATCTTCTCTGTTTCTTCTCTGTATCTTTCTTGTTTCTCTGAAATAAATGTTTCTTCTCTGTTCCTTTCAAAACTTTTATTACTTCGACTGATCACTTTCAATACAAATCAATAGAACTTCTTAGACATTTAGATAGTAATCTTAACTTTGGTTCAGTTTTGCACTTGAGATAATAAACTTTAAACGTTTAGTTGTATTATAATTATATATAATGGTAATGTAATCTATAAACTATGTAATATCAAATGTAACTATATTAATTAAATTATAAATATATTATAATTTATATTCTAATAATGCAAGAACGGATAATCAGTGGCAATCAGTGAAACCAGTTTTCATTGGTTCTAAATTTTAATTATAGTCATTAGTAAAGTAGTAAATAATTAATAGTATAGTTAGTGTTTTTATCACAATAATGAATCATTCACCATATAAATACTAAAAAAATCTTAATTTAACTGACTAGGTCGACTAAGTAGACTCAGTTTCTCATCTCACTAATTTTCAGAACAAATTGTGTAGCCTAGTCTACTAACCAGCTATAAAATTTAAGTTATAAACTTTTATTTATTTGAAGTGGAGAAGAGTAGAAGTTTTAAAATATTAGTTTTATCTAAAAATAAAATTTTATTTTTTTGACTCTTCTGGAAGTAAGATCTCAAGAAACAAGTGGTATTTATGGTATTGTCCAGCTGCAGAAGAGGTTCTTTCTGCCTCTATGCTGGTTGCTTTCAGGGTCATTAAATAATCCTAGAATAAAATTAAGTTTTCACTTCTAATTCCCTTATTTTCATGAATAGTTATTTCCTTTATTAATATCTTATCATAATCCTTTTCAGTTTTTGTTTCTTACATGAAGTTTTCTTTCTCACGCTTTAGTTGAAATGTCAGTTCTTGTTCCAGTGTGAAATTCAGGGAATCAGAGCTCTTAGAATTATCCACAGCTCAATTCAGGGAATCAAAGCTCTCAGAATGGCCATCTCTTTACACTTCCATTTCTATTTCCACTGCTGTTGGTTCCACTGCATGCGTATTTATACGATTCCGCATATTTTTAGCTCCTGGCGCATTTCATATTTTTTCGGAATTGTGAAAGTATAATCAGGCGTTCGACTTTTAATTTCTTGTTCATATTTCTTCAGGTCCTGTAGGTAAATTAGCATTCCCGTGACCTCGGTAAGACGCCGTTTTCCGATTCTTTTGTGAAGCGCCTCAGAAATTTCAACTCTCAAGAATGTGTCCTGGCTTTTTAATTTATCTAAGACTTTCAGGGTAGTGTCAGCAGTTATCAAACTACATTCTTTTCTACAGAGAACTTTTACGGCCAGTTTAACCAGTAAAAGACTGGTTATCAATGACTACTCGTCAGCGGAGAATTTAATGTCAGAATCAGTATTTATTAAAGCTTTATTGATTTAAATTTTAGACTACAGAAACGTTCCAACATGCTCCACCTAGTGCGGCAGTCAAGAAGCAAACTTAATTCTTTGCCCTCCGCTGCCTTCACATATTTTTTATTTGTAAAAATTTATCATCTTTAGTAGGTGATATTTTAAAAGTATTAACAACTTTTTTGAGCAGTTAATTTTATCGCGGAATCACTTCCGGTTCAGCAGCCGGTGTTAGTTCTATTACTACTTCCAAACCTTCAGTGGTGTAGGTGTATTCGTCAAAATATTCGTCAATTTTGGTCTACTTCTGCGAGTTCTATTCATTTTTAAGTTTTATTTTTATACAGAACCTCTACCACAGCTAACTGTATACCATGTGCAAGGCACAGTTGCTGATAACAAGACAAGAGCTTATCAGTTTTCATCATAATACTTGCGCCATCATTAGTGACACCAAGGAGGTTCTTTTTTAAAGTTTAAGCCAAATATCTTCAAACATTCTGACACTCATTCAATGCAATGTTTAGCTACCGCCAAGGATGCCAGGATCCGTAAATTCTAATCAATCCAAGGTTAAAATGAGTCTCTTTGTGGTGCACGTTGAGATTTATATATTTGTGATTTTTTATGTTTAGTCATCAAAGTTTAAAGAAAATCTTTCTTAACTTTTTAAATTTGCAAATTCCTTTATTAAATGAGTTTCAATTTATTCGCATAATTGGTAATCTTAAGGAACCTTATGGTGTTGAGGGAAGTCGCCAACTGGAATGCACTTTTCCCAAATTTATGTTTTAAATCGGGAGATTTGCAAACTGAACTCAGTATAAACCTATTGTTGCACACCATCCTGGTAACCATGGCTTCCATTACAAACTCGGTATCAATGGATTTCTTAACTTTTTTGTTCGGTTATATAACTACTTCCTGATCATCGTCATTTTTTGACGTGGTTGCTATTACTGCAGAATTATCATATCGGTATTATGAAGTGGTAATTTGTTGTTTGCAGGAGTAAGATCGACGCAGTGTGTCTTTTGTAGATGTTCTTTTAAGTCTGTTGTTGAACGGTTACTGATCAGCGAAGTTTTTGAACATAATGAACATTTTGTACTTCGACGTTTATCTAGTATTTTGAGGTAGTCCAATAAGACTTTCTTTACCGTCATCCTCACAATATTTCTCTCGCTGAAGTGGCTTTGAAAGAGACATTATTTATTATTCTCTACGGATACGGTCTGTGCAGTTATAAGCTTATTATAGTATATGCATTGCGAACAACGGTCTGAACTGAACTGGTTTTGATTTGAAGAACAGAAATAAGAAATATTTGATATATAAATATAATTTTTATACTATAAGACAAAGCTGATATTTCTGTCTGTCCCTCTGTTAAAAAATATTGTTCATCTAAACTAATTTTGCAACAGATTTTAATTCGGTTTTTACCATAAGTAGAAATATTTCTTTCGAAAGGTTTATATGTATTACTAGTGTATAATTATATTGATATCATTAAAAAAAAGAACAAGACAGTAAAAAAAACATGTAGATTTGTAATTGTAATCAAATTGTATAAAAAGAAACTTATATGGCGCTTGCATGGACATAAACACTTCACATCAAATCGATGTACTATATATAGGATTGCAGCTCATCACAACGTTGAAAGACCTACAAAAATGTAGACTATAGTATGTGTTTATCTTTTAATGATAAGACACACTTTTTTTTTAAAATTTAATAAATCAATTATTTTAATATTGTTTCAAAGTTGTAAATGATCCAAATATAATTTATTTTTTATTAAAATCCAAATTTTAAAATCGCCAAAGCAGTTCACAGTGAATATTAAAAGAGTATGAAGAATATATTCTTCCTACTGGAATGACAAGTGGTAATTTATGGATGTGTGTATAAATACATAAATACATATATATATATATATATATAATTTTTTTTTTTTTATGTACTTATAGTATGATAAAATATGCGGTGCTGCCGATTTACTGTCAGCAAACAGGATTAATATATTATAACTGTTGTTAATTTTAACATAGAAAAATATTGCGAGTGACTTAAAACATATAATATTTAATTTGCACTATTTTAAGTTACTTTAACTTTGTTACACGTAGAATTTACTGCGTTTCGTAGTCAAATGATGGAAAACGGAACCCTTATGATTTCGTCACATCAGTTTGTCTATCTATCTACTCCTCCAAATATAAGAGCAATTTAAAATAGTTTATTTTAAAAACAATCTTGCTTTTGTTGGTCAGAGACGAAGAATATATTCAGAATCTGATATTTCAGAAGATAAATCTTGAAAAACTTGGTCACTCGGATATAAGCTACATGTTGGCGATATCGAAATACCCAATTTAAAAATTTATGCGAATAAATCAAAACATATCTAGACAAAACAATTTCAGGTATTTCAGGATTATGAATGTGATTATTCAGAGACCGGAATAAAGAAAGATCTATTGGTGCTAAGTCAGGAGAATGTGGCGGATTTGGTAGAATCTGCAAATGAAAATCAATTAACTTCTGGTGGACGAATTTAGGTACGTACGTACGGACGGGAGTCGTCATGAAGGAATACACTTTTGAATGTTCTATACGTTTGTTTTGTATTTCTGTGCGAAGTAGATTTAGTTGATTATAGCTCCCAATACAAAATTCGTTTTGCATTCCATAAAACAGATAACAAAATTTTCTTCTGATGAAATTCAATTTTTGGAAGTTTGGTTTAGGAATGGTTTACATACGGTATCCACTTTTCTCCTCCAATTACCAATTGATCAAGCTATTGTTGGGTGCGTCTCAGGGAAAGAAGATTCATAAATATATTAGCATGTTGGTCTTACTGAGCGGTGATCAGAGTACGTGGCACCAACACCCCTAGCTTACACACTTTATCCACTTAACGAAAGTGCTCCAACATCTGTACATGATTTCAACTGAATTCTGCTGGCAGGAAACTGAGCTCTGGTGCCAGACAATGTTAACGTGAAAAAGTTTATATTAACTATCCGCTATGGGGAAAATCGTTTAATTCATAATTCCAATTTCTGAGCCTCTGAAACCCATGTCTCGCAGTTGAACCAGACAACATGTTCTCATTCTGCATTACGTATAATTCCAGCAGCAGTTAATAAGTATTTTTGTAATTTACCCCTACCAATTTATGTTACTGCACTCTAAATAGTGATATTACTTGAATGCACTGATCCTAAAGCATCATTATAAATGATGTTAGATTAACGAAATAAATTTTTACAAACAATGTAAAAAATTAAATGATACAAAAGATAATGCAATGACCCAAAGTTCCTTTTTATGGACTCAAATGATAAAATATCGACTCCGCAAGAAACCTGAAGGTGAAGATGGAATTAATGTCGAGATAGTGAAACGAGCGATAGGCAACCACTAATACTGCTATTTTTTCCTTTCCGATATCAGGATGGAATATCAAAGGAAATGTGATGTGATGTTAACGTGATTTCTATCGTCAGGCCTTATATTTTACTGGAACTTATTTTATGAAAATACCTTTTTAAGTCCTTTTTAATAATCCTTTCAAAAAGATGTGACTCAGTAAATACAAGACTAGTGCATAAAACTGAAATATTTATATAATTTTAAATAAAATATAAAGTTGTTGCAGGGAGGTACGACCAATTGTGATTGTAGGATTATTTCTCGTCGACGTAACACCAAACTGGCATTGAAAATAAATATGTGCTGCATTATATACATGTATTATAATCCACATTTTATAATTTATTAACAAGAGCCCTAGAATTACAACACTTAACTCATATAGCATGTTCCTGCCAGCGATTTCAATAAAGACAATACTTTCAGATTTCGTCTAGTACTTTCTAATTATAATTAACATTTGGTATCTGTTCGGCATATAATGGTGAATTCAATTAAAGGTCTCGTTTGAAGTATATATTTAATTTATAAATAATAATAGTGTATAATCGAATATTTTACGAATCACATGTAACGGAATTGTTTGCAAAACTTTCAACATTTTTATTATCGCTTCAACTTGAATCACGCAACAAATTATAGTTAATTACATAACTTAAAGAGAAATATTAAGTCTTAATCCAGACCTCCAATGAATTTCAATGCCAAATGTCTTATTTTGGATTATTCGACTTGAGGTAGCTTTATAAAATATTATAATTGTATTTGATAGCGAGCGAGTGCGAGAGCTGGCGGCACTTGACTAAAATCGAATTAATTCCAGCAGCTTGCTATTAACTGTCTCTTAATGATTCAGGGCACCGTCTTCTTTAAATTAAATCTATGCGCCTCGTTACAAATAGCTTCGTTATTTACTTAAATATTGAGACATTTAACAACCGGAATGCGGCTATTTGTGTTACTCCGTGGGAACCCGGAATAGAGCTATTTGTGTTACTCCGTGGGGTTCCATGGGAAGACTAATGGAAGTGCCAGCTCAAATTTTATTTAAAAAAAATTGCATTCCACATACGCAGATGACATGCTAACAATTTATGTCGTAAATATTTACGACATTACATACAGACTGTCTCGTATGGAGAGAACTAACGAAATGTCGGTGATGGAGGGGATTATTACACACACGAAAGAATAAATTATATAATGCTTGACCAAATAGTTTCAGAGATGTGGTTTTTAAGTTGTTTTGTAATTGTTACTGCGTATAGAAAAAAAATGTATTATTACTATTTCTACTTTTTTATTATTCAAGGTCTTTAAGAGAACATTCTTCTTCCTCATTGCAATGTTATTTATTCGGTATTATTAACAACATTAAACGCTGAAACATGTGCATTTTTTTAATTGCAAAACTTGAAAGTGCTCTTTGAACAATGCTAGTGTAAAAAAAATGTATGGCAACCTTATGGACTTTTATTTCAAAAATATTTGCACTTTACATAAATTCGAAAAAGGTTACAATTATTTCTGTAATCATTTGGAAAATACCTGCTTTATTGAAATAACTCCTCATTCGCAGACATTCTTACGATCAAAAGAACCGCTTATCAGAATTGTTTTGTTATTTCTTTTCTACTCGTATGATCTTTTTATTATTCTTGGACGTCAAACATTTACTCCTTCTTTCAACAACGTCGTTTCTTCAATGACTTGTCTGTTGCTTGGAGCTAACAACGTGTTTTTCCCTACCACTGTTTTTAGTTGTTGACTTACACTTGGATTGGACTTTGTGCTTGTGATTTGGATATTGTTTTTCCGACTGCATTGCAAAATACTTCAGATCTATACTGCTCGAGAAGAAGTGGAAATGTATTTTATTTAAGAGTTATGTCTTGGAAATACTCGGCAAGCCGCGTGTAGGTATCGCGAGTGGTACCCTAATTGCGAGCGCTATACCGATCAAAGAGTCTTTCTTCGTGTAAATAACGCATATTTGGAGGGCCGATTCCTGGAAATGTAGTTCCTGAAGGAAGACTTAGAAATGTTGATGAGCGTCAAGTGATGGCCCAAGTGGAGGAAGCTTTTTCTACTAGTGTTCGGCAGATTTTTCGACGTACTGGTGTTGTAAGAAGTACAGTACACCGCATGTTATAAAGAAATAATTTATACCCGTACCATATACAACGAGTGCAAGTACTGCTATCAACTGCGAAAAGATTTCTGTCGGGAGATGCTGCGTCGATGCAGGCAAGATCCGTTTTTTTAATACAGTTCTTATCGAGCGACGAATCATGTTTTAAAGAATGGGAGTATTTTATATGGACAACTTACAGCAATGGGCCATTGAGAATTCCCGCATAGTAAGACAAGATAGATTTCAACGTCAATTCTGAGTAAATTTGTGGGCTGGAATCTCGGATGAAAAATTATCGGTCCATTTGAACTTCCACCGAGGCTTAATGCAGTTTGTTATCTACGGATTTTAAAAGACGACTTTGAGAATATGAAATATATACGTGATAGGTTGTGGCCATAGCACGATTGTGCACCGGCCTACTTTTTGCGACAAGTAACTGAATACTTAAATGTAACTTACCCAATTTGATGGATAGAAGGTGACGGTACAATTGCATGGCCACCACGTTCGCTAGAACTCAATCCATTGGACTGTTTTCTACGGGAATAGTTCAAGGAGGCGGTCTGTAAGACTACAACAATAATGAAAAGCAATTAAGACAAAAATTACATCATGTGTCTGAAGTGGTAAAAAACAACGAAAGGGCCTCATGAAATTTAAAAAAGAAATTTTGTGAGAAGATGCTTGTTATGCATGAAAGTTTTATTTTCCGCCACGTAAGGTTTTTGATATACAAGAATGGTAATTAAATAAAATGATAAATAATTAATTAAAATAATATTAAGTAAAAGCTGTTTATATTAATATAAAAAATTTACCACTTAAATAAATTAAACAAATTGGTTTTCAAAATACATCAAAATTCTTAAAACCACTTAACATATAATTATACCATATCTTTAGATTTTCTTAGATTTCAATATTTTTTATTTTTAAGGATTTTAACTAGATTTTAGTAGTTGGCTAGACACGAATTATAGTTCGACGATTTTAACTAAATTTTAGTAGTTCGCTAGACAAGCATTATATTTCGCTAGACTTGCAATTAAAACATTCACTCCCACTAATAATAATACTACATAGAACCCACATAATTAGATTTAAGATACTCTGCTTCTTTAATGATTTTTTTAAAACATTACTACCTATTTTGATTTGCGTATACCGCATTCGAAGTTCTATGCGAAAGATCTACTTTTGGTTGAAAAATCAAATTAATGAACGCTTTAAAATTATTCTGTGGGGCCGCAAGTTTTTCAACATAAAAATTCTACCACCCAAAGTAGTCAATATAGTTGCGTAAATTTGACGTTGCATGGCGCTTTCGAGTGATTTAAATTCACACGTTATATCGTCTATTGAGTCATTAATTACTATGATTTGATTGGTAGGTTCCCATGGTTTATCAATGTTGAATGGGACGTACTTGCTTTTCCAGGTAATTAGTGTCAGTAGATTGTCATTTTTACTTTAAGTAATACCCCAATATTTTTGAAAGTCAAATTAGACTATGTTTTGTCAGGTAACAGTAGGGTAGTATAATCAGCAAAGGTAAAAGTGGCGATTTCTATGTTTAGATTTGTCAATTCAATTATGCAAATTAAAAAGACTATTTTTCCCAATATGCTGCCTTGTAAAATACCGAATAATAGTGGCATATTTTTGCTAACGTTATTATTAATTTTAAAGGTCTGTATCTCTTCAAATAGCATGCTCTTTCAAGTAGCTACCAAACCAGTCCAACACATCGTAACCTATACCTATATGTAGCATTTTTTCAAAACAAAAATCGTATACTGCTACTTGTAATATATAGCCAAATGCTTTGAAAATATCAAGCCAATGTTTGCAAAATTATGCGTTAGAGTAAATTTTGGATGTATCTGTTTATAATATCGTATGTACGCCCTTTGAACATTTTTCAGGTATTTTGCTCAAAATATTTAGCAACAAAATAAGTCTGTAGTTGTTAGGGTTCATCATGTCACTTTCATTAAATAATCGTACAATGCTAGCTTCTTCAAATCGGGTAGAAAATGTACTCCTTCGTTACTTAAATATGAGTAAGAAGTTCTGCACAAACATTATACACTTACGTAAGAAAACATGCATGAAGTACTGTAAGTATAATTATTAATCCAAACCAGAATATTATTAATCCAGATTTTTCGGTTCGTCTACTTGTGATTTATTTTAATTTTGTAGTATTGGTTTTGATAAGGATATATATATATATATATATATATATATATATATATATATATATATATATATATATATATACTTATATTATTAAAGAAGAAACTAAGCGCTTTGTTAACATGAATTATGTTTAGTATTTGATTAAGATCACTTCAGAAGTACTTGTTGTTTGGAGGTAAGTTTCTGTGTTCGCATTCTGTTGTACATAATAACGTACTCTAGTGGTTAGTGAATGTAGTTTTGACTACAGCAGCTTTAAACTTATATTTACTAGAACCGTGTATGTGATCCGAACAGCAAAACGTTTGAGTTGGGGCTCGTGTGGGAAAAGAGATAGTATTCGAACAGCCATTTTCTGTCTCATATACAAATATTTTTCATTTGAAGGGTATTGATATTAAAATTTAGCCCTATTCACTTTTGAGTAATGTGGAAATTGTATCAATGAATGAGAAAGCGAACTATTGAAGGCAAACATGTTGATGTACTTTCTAACTTAAATCTGGAGGTAGTTTGCGTCAACCATATCCAACTCAATCATACGCGGTTGGTAATAACGCTGGCAACGCTTTGTGACCTTGATGATATCTCCAAGTTAATTTATGTGACTGCTTTTTGCATAAAAAATTTAAGCCTTGAGAAAATGTGGCCGTGGATGACTAGAAAGTCAACATTCTGTAAGTATTATTACATTTAATTCTATTTATTTTTATGCAAAAATGGTATAATTTCGCCAAGAGTCCTCTTAATTTTTTATGTTTAAATTTAAAATCTTAGGAAAATCTAGTTTTATAAAACATCGTTGGTATCGGCTATGCTTTTAATACCATAAAAGATAAGCACAGTTGAAGAAGTCATGAGCGATTTATTAAATGTAGTAATCGTGAGAACTGTTCCGTAAATTTGAAAGAAAATCAACTGCATGCAAGTAAGTTAAATTGTATATAAAAACAAGAGTATCCAAGATTATATAATAGTTACATTTTAAATAGGAAAATTTAAAGTTAAACATAATAATAATATGATTACAAATAAATATATACATATATTTATAAATAAATATATATATATATATATATATATATATATATATATATATATATATATATATATATATATATACACGCAGACCATAAACAGAAACATATATAAATATAAAAATACGCCTTGCGAAAAGATAGAGTGACAAAAATTAAAAGGGCATGAGTAACATTAAAACGCAAATTCAAACATAAACCACTCGTGGACTCCTGTCCAGGTGGAATAGTCATTTTGAAATCATACTATTATTTTTTATCGATAAATGTATCTAATTCAAAACCACATGTATTCGGTTGCGTTACAAGTAAAAGTTTTTTTTATTTTTCACATTAATTATTATAAATGTTAAATGAAGATCAAAATTGTTTTTTAAATCGTGTTTAATATGTTAATTTTCACACAAAAAGTAGACAAATAATTTAATAAATAAATAACTGAATCATGTAAAATTTTCTCTTTTATCCTCAGCAGGACCAAGTAGATTTGGAGGGAATACAGAGCACACAATTATTAATCTGTATTTAATATTGTTCAAAATAGAGTATCACATTCAATTTATTATTAAATTTATTCAACAAACACGCTGACATTATTTTCGTACATACCATGCAATATTTTTTTTACAATATGGCGTGTTATTACTTTTTGTTTCATGTTCTTTGTAAGTAAATCTGGCACAATTCTGTGCAAGGCGTTTCAAATCTAGGGGTTTACTTCTAATTATTTTTATAAGTAATCATATAATACCATGTCATATTAATATGGTTTTTGAATCAAATGATTCTTGCCATAAGTTTATGTTTAATCACTTCACGTCCATTTATCTGTTGCATTTATTTTGTTGTTTTGCTCTAATTGTTTGGTTATAATTTTATTTGAATTCTTATATCTGTATACTACATTTTTATTGAAACGTTTACAAGACTTCCTCTTTGTTTACAAAATTCCTCTTTTCCTTGTTTTATTACCCCTAACTCAGACGATATGCTCAATTTAATATTTATCTGTGAATACGGAAATTTAAATGTCTAAAAAAATTTTTAAACAAATGTACTTTATAAATACAAAACATTTCTGCCCCTACTCTTTTTTCTTAGCACCCTTTGAATATATATTTTAAACGCTTGCCTTAAAGTAAAGTTCAAGCTGTCTCTTCCCTCAAATCTGCATCCACTACTTGTTTATCTAATATGTTAGTACACGTGTTTTTGAGTTCATCCTCGGACTGATTTACCCTAAAAAATTTAAGAGAATCTCATCAGTCAACTGAGCATTATCGAACACCTTATGTAAATATCCTTTTATAGAATAACAATACTACGTTGTATTATTTCTCATTTATTCATTTCATTTCTTTGTGTTATTCATGAGGAAAGTAATTCTTGAAAGTAAGCCTTTATTTTGACAAAAGAATCGAAAGTATAAATTGAACATTAAAGGTAATTATTTGATTCGTAATAAGTACAAAATGTAATGAAGTAATTACGAAAAACAAATGTTTGAATTGTGTAATAACTGAAAGGTATGAAGATAAAATAATATTACGGATTTGCACTTTATTCAAAAGTATTCATAATTTCAATTTCAAGGACTTATTTTTAGACATCCGGATTTATTTTAACTATTACCTTTAAAATGAAGAAAGTGAAATTAAGGACAGATGTTGTAGTATATTTTTTGTTAAATACTGTTTGCTAATTTTCAAACAAACGACGTAATTATTTTTAAACTATAAGGTACGTGGATGGGTTAAATTTTTGAACTTTGAATTGAGGTTAACGATTCAAAATATTAGTGAAAAGACATTATCTATGAAATACTGCAGCGGTTCCTTGATAATATTTCCTATTCCACTGATAGTCGTCTTGGACTGTAAATATAAATAAAAAAGTAATAAAAACATGAAAAATCCCGAATACTACTGTAATTTTGATTTTGTTTGTGATAGGGCCATATTTCATCAGATTAATTTATTATTTCAATCCACTTAGTCGCTTTTGGTCCCACATAATGTATAAGGCGTAATTTTTGTAGATTATGCAAACGTAGCATACAAGCAAGGTATCTAAAATTTTCCGTCTAGTTTTTGAAAGACATCTTGGGTACAATTTAACCAATTACTTTAAAATTTTCAAGAAATCTATATACGAATTTAATTCCGGAATTAGACTAAAGTTTAAACATTATTTGAAAATTTCAGAGAAGAAATAATCATCTTTGTTATTTGTAGAGGTGTTTGAAAAATATGCAATAAATTATGAGAAGGGAAATCGGATTTAATGTTTAATTTTCATATGTGATATTTTAAAAATATCGTCAATACATACTACTAAATGTGACGTAATAATAAATATTTATAATGCACCTAAACTGAATCGCCAATTTATGAAATTTTACTTCAGTTGTATAAATGCAGTCATCACTTTAATGAGAGCTACTTATCGCTTTAACATTATGTTCGTTTGCGCATATATTCTTTACATTTATATGAGAGAGTATTATCTTTATTAATACGAACTATTCCATTTATTCCATCCAATATTTAATTAAAGCAAATTTTTCTTAAATTATTGCAGAAGATATAGTTCTCATCGTGACCACCATTTTTTTTTTAATTAAGGAAGAGATGGAGAATCTATTTATTGACTATTATTTAAGCTACTGTAAATAAAAGGGATAAAAGAAAATACACTAATTGTATCCAGAATTTTCATATGTCATTTTGTTTCATATACCGTACATAATGTGCCCGTGGCAAAGTTCAACTTAATTTCGTTAAGAACGACTGATTTATTTTAGGTTAATCTGTTTTACAATAAAATAATTCCAGCTATATTTTAGATAGGCAATGTTTCAATTAGATGGCATTTCTACTAAATAAAAGCAAAGCTAAACAAACTTTAGAATTTTACAGTTATGATATTGTAATGAAAATGCGATCATCGTGGTATTAAGGTGCAAGTAATATGGTTTTAAACTATTACTTTTATGATCAAATGGTGTATCTTTCTCTAAAATTTCTACGTGTATATTTTTTAGCGATAAATTGAGATATATGTGAGTTAATTTTCTTTAAAGCAAAGACAAATTTCAAGTCTCTGTGTCAAACAATTTCTAAGAAGAACGGTAATGAGAAACAAATGGACAAACTGACGTATTTATGAAATTATAAATTTTCTTCTCATTGAAAATATCACTTGTTTGAGAGATTTAATAATTTATTTTGCAAAAACCTTAAAATTTTATATTAATAAGAGGGTTAATTTGAAATTGGAGAAACAATTATTATGTGAAAAGGTTAAAAAAACATAGTTCATCTGATTCTATATTTTCCAACATCATCACCTAAAATTTATTTACTACTATTGTCAGAATACAAAGTGTGGCTGACGAATCTTCAAAAATTATTAATTTCAATAAATTTCACGATTGAAAATAACAAGTGTTAGGGTTATGTATTACTATGATAGAACTTACTATCTAATTGTTTTTCTTTACTACTTTTGAATACTATCAAACTTCAGTAAAACACTTTAATTTCAGTTACTCAAAACTGTTGGTAAATCTACGGAATAAATACGAAGATAATGAATCACGACCTCAAGTTCCCGTAACCTACAAATTAAAGAAATCATTAACCACCGTTTTTAGTTGGGAGCAATGCGAATGAGAACTATTGCGAGGCTCGACTGCATGATGTACCGCTAATAAAATAGCTAGCTATCTATAAATGTATTAAAACTAGGCACGAATTTATTAAATTAGCTGAGACATAGGATAATAGCAAATAAATACTAAACTGAGTAAACCGTTATGATTCGACAGTAATTTATTTCAACTGAAACAAACTGAGAGTGGTGTGATATTTTTTAAATTCCGTTTGTGGAAAAAAACTGTACCTACATAATATATTAAATAGTTAAGTTTTCTGTTTATGCATATTAGTTTGTAAAATGTAATTTTCCATTAAGTTTTATTATATATTAAATGGAGTCTGGTAGGTTTCAGCTCATTTGTATACTGGGTTTTATCTAAAATTTTAATGGGTATTTCACTACTGTAAAAAGGTTGCTTAGCTTCTAAAACATTAATATTTTCGAAATAATTATATCAAGGCCACAGCCCACAAAAAATTTTTTTACTTTACCCAACAACATACAAGTGGGAAAATAAATTTGGACTGGGAAAATAGTTTTTACTGATTTTTAAAGAGCCTCAAATCGTACTACATAATTAATTTTCAATTGGAAAACATATTGCTGAAGAAATTTTAGAAAGGTTATATCCAATTTAAATCTTATATACTCAAAAAACCTCTAGTACTGAGATAAAAGATTTTAAATTTAGATTACAAAACATATATGGAAAGCTTATATTCGTTCCATAAATAAAATAAAAAAGTTACATTTTCATTACATTATTAAAAGTATTTTAAATATTGAAACAAAAACTCGATTTCAAATGTCATTAAGCGAGTCGTGAAACGGAGGGAATTTTCTTCTTAAACAGGAAATGACAAATGGCGCGGGATGCAAAATTGATAAAACAAAATAATCGCAGGCTTTGATCGAGTTCACTTTATGTCGAATTTCCATTCAAGTTTCATCGCTCAATTTTCCAATTTGAATATATATGCCTTATCAATTTCAATACCCCTATGTGTAGAAAAAATATATCTGTGCAAATACCGGAGTCTTTAATAATGGTAGTCTAAAGACTGAATACAGTACAAGTGTCTGAATTCATTTTAAACAAGCGAGTTTGTATTTGTGAGTAGTATAATATAACATTTACTTTTAAGCACGCCAAACATTGGCGTGATTTAAAAAATAAATAAAATTTACTTAAATAAAAGGGACGGGAAATTCATATTCACAGTAGTGTACCTTGTAAAAGTAATTCAAACTGAGTAAAATAAAGACAAATTTGAAAAGAGGGCAATATTATTCCCTAGTTTGTATGAAACTGAAGTTTGTATGTACTGTTTAGAATCATCTGGTGGTTAGTTTAGAGAGTTTCTGTTGTATTTGGACTTAATTCATCCGTTTTGAATTAAGTTCTGGTCATTAATTTTCATGTGTTTCCGTTGACCAAATATATTTTTAATCTGTTCTACCCATAAGATAAACAATTTGAAAAGAATGCACCCGAATATACGTAAATAGCAATTTCGAAAGCTTACGGTAGAAGTGAAACCATTTATTTTTTTAACATGCATTAATTCAAAATAATTTTCACTTCTGTGTAATATACATATGTGACCATAAATATATATTTATTTGAAGGTAATTTAGATGAGATTAAAATATTTGTATATTTCTTGTCATGGCTGAACATGGTATAATAAAATTTTGTGGGAATAATAAATTTAGTGTAGTCATACCTATTGACTTGAAGCGTAGGACAGACTAGATTTAGACTTAATAAAAATTTCTTCAATAACATATAAAGGGATATATTCTTAGTATACATTAGATAGAGATTAGAGCAACTTTTTTAATCTACAACCAGTATTCATAATGTCGGACACAGACAAATTATTTCAAAATTGACAATCTCTTAGAACCATGACCATAAAGTCTAGAATTTATATTGAAAACACGAATTGTTAATAACAGACAATTTAAGTAATTATAATTTTTTAATGAAATTGGAAATACCATCAGAAATACAAAAAAAATATGGGGAAAGAAAAGATAACTGTCGATTCTGGAAGCATTTCAAAAGTAAATTTTTTTTCGCTTTTCATTTACAGGTGCAAAAAATAACTGATGTCTTTTACTCTTTGAACTATGTAGTAATAACAGTCTAAAACGCTATTTGAAATATTATATATTTTTTAAACAATCATTGTATTACCCATAAAATACTACCCAAAATTTCTATGCAAACATAAAATATTTTGCAATTTTAAAATGATTGACTTACAATAATTGAAGTTTGGTTGCAGGAAAGGTGTTATTCTGAAGTAGCAATGATAATATATAATCGTTTAAAACACCATTTAGTAGGCTACAATTCGAAGGAATTTATTCATTATATAGATATCATTACGAAAGTGGTTACGAAAAAAAGGCGAAAGTCCATACGAATCGTTAATAGATATAAACGCACCAAAATTTTACTTATAGTGTTAAAAATGTTGGAGTAAAAAATCCACGACGCGAGTATATTTTACTTTAACTATTTTGGAATTAAGTTATAATGTCATAATTAGAGTAATAACCTTAGGTACATTGCGTTATTGACTCAAGTATAATGTAAGAAACGTTCCTTATCCATTCTGCTTATTGGATTTTGTACAGCTAATAAAAGTGGACAAAATATTACCATCACTGAAACTGCTGCTATTAAACCTGTACAAATTTGCCTGTGAAATATGCTCATTAAATATATTTTCAATTAAGAAAATATTTTTCTATTGTAAATTTACTTGCTACTCATTTTGGTAAAGTATGTTGCTTATGTATTTATTTTAAAAGGGTTTTGCATTAGTATGAGTACAAAAATCCCACATACCGATTCCTGGGTATTGAAGAACGTTTGGTGTTTTCAATGGGAAAATAATACAGACATTATCATAACAAGTTTTTTTTCAATTATTTCAAAGTAAATGAATAAGTAATGTACCTTGTTGTATTTTATCTTCAAGATTTCAAAATTATTGTGAAACTTGACTCTACGTTTTGTTTCTAAAAAACAACTTCTCTATCTATATTATTTTTTAAAAACTGATATAATGAGTGCAATTCATCATTGACACCTTTAGGTTTTTGTGTATTTTTTTTATTTCCGAGGATCTTATTTTGTTATTACGTCTTAGCATAGCGTTTTTAAGATACGAATCTGAAGAAACTTTTGGTTTAATTTCGAATTCATAACATAAAAGTAAAAATCTTCAATTTCATTTTACGCAAAAATGTCGTAAGACAGAGCACAATGAAAGTAGTTTTAACTCCATCTATTTTCATCAAATAAAAATGAAACTTAGTTATTATAAACTAGATGATATTAGGAGCAAAATACGGCAATTGTCAGGAAAACGCCTCAGTTCATTATACAATTTTATTTCAATTAATTTCTTCAATTACAAATGTCTTAGATATTTTCTCACAATAAATAAAATATGAATGCTACAAAAGCAGGATGAAATATAGTTAAATATTTTTATTATTTAGCAAAAATGTTTTTTTAACCCATATATTTCTGAAGGTAAAAAATAGTATCTATTTATGATATTTAATTAAGTTAATTTGAAAATATAGAAAGGGTGCAAAATATTTCCTTGCAATACAAAATTATATTCGTATTTTTCTCTTTTAATAGTGTTACGAACATAAATTTATAGGTTAATAAAGTACCAATATCATTTGCGACATTTTAAATTTTTTTTTAAGGAAATTCGATATTTTCGTTTCCATTTTTCTCTATTCTAATTAAAAGAACGCACAGAAATGTTTAAAAATCTTGAATGAAAAACTTAATTAAAATAGCGTAATGATAAAAAATTATTTTGTTTCATTAAAGATTATATCTGCTCTCCGTGCATGCGTAGGAGTTAACAATGGTTACATCTCGCTATGAACGAATTAGCTAGCAGAAAACGTGCAAATGTGATTTCATAATCGGAATTCAAATAAACATTTAGATTATTCACCTCTTTGTTCTGTAAAATATTTATAAATGTTTTAAATGTACATCTAAAATGAAAAAAAAACTGAGTTTCTATACCGAGTAATACTGAGTTAAGATTGAATAAAATATTTAAAAATTGTTTTTTTTAATTGCAAACCAAAACTGATTCCTTGAAGCATAATATATATATATATATATATATATATATATATATATATACATATATATATATATAATTCTTCTTGGAATTAAATATAAAGATAATTATAGCAATCGGGTACTAATTAAAGTATACATAATTTTCAATTCATTTTCTCTATTTCATGGAATGGAAATGTAATCCATTTAAATATTGGTTTTATCTATATTTCAGGTATGACTTCTTTCTTTGTAGAAACTTTTAAGTATCTATTTTATTTACGATCCAAACATTCTGCGGGCTTTTAAATCGGGGAAGCAGCGATAAAATCACACATCTTTCCTTTGTTTTCGAAGAATCTAAACTGCATAAACTCTGTTCAAAGCTTTTTCATATAGATTTACAATTTTCAATTCAATAAAACGAAATAAATTCTGTCAGGGCACTTAAAGTATATGTTGTTCCCAAATTCTAAGTATACTTTTAATTTTTTCGAACCATAATTATTTATTTTTACGTGGCACTAACGGAATTGATCTATGTTATTTGTTCATATTACACACTATTTAACTGAATTAATTCGTTCAAAGGAGAGCCTATTTTCTAAAATTTATAACTAGAATAACCAGAGCTCATCGATCAAAAATTTTTGTTGCGGTGCTAAGAAATATTACACGTTTTTGAAGATTTACTTTAGTCCCCTATTAACAACACAAAATGACATTATGGGAAATAATTTACATCCTGTCCTGTATACCAATTCATAGAAACTATAAAATTACCTAAATTAAATCTAAAGAAAGTTAAATCATAATATCTTTCTAAGTAAACAACGTGCTGGCGTAAAATGAATTTGTCTATGATCTCTAACTCCTAGAGTAAAGGTAGGAATGATAGACATTTTCATTGCCACTCTTAAAACATCTTATCTAAGTAGGCAAATAGACTTCTATAGCCATATATCTGTACTTTTCGAAGCTATATTATATATATATATATATATATATATAGTCTTAAGTCTCTTTTTTGACACACACACACACACACACACACACACACACACACACATATATATATATATATTATACAACCTGACGAAATAATTTTTCCTGTTAATTATGTAGTTAAATTCTACTTTAATTTAGTTTTATAAAGAAACCTTATAATAAAGATTTATTTAATTTAAAAAAATACTATGATTTTAACTAAGTCTTTGTGTATTTTCGTATACAAATAACGATAGTTTGTAGTGTGATATTTTTGTCACAACATTATCTTATAATATATTTCGATGTTCGTATACTCGATGTCATCAGGTAACAATAACATACAAAGAGCAAAAAAAATATTTTTTAAAAATTTAGTATTGAAAACTGATATGATAAATAGAAAGAAATGGTAAGTAGTTTTGACAAGATGGAAATAATTGCATGAGTGAGAATGGAGTATGAGAATTTAATTTTCCTGTAAGAATAAGAGTATTATCTTGTATGTAAAATTAAATAAAACAAATTGGTCCACACGAAGTGAAATATTTTAATTGAAATTTTGTGAGAGCAATATTCAAAAGCTACAATAAAATAATTGAAATGGTTTCGAAGCAAAATATATTTAGATGAAATAGAATGATGGACAAGGACATTTGTAACTACAATTTAAAGATGATTTTACAATAGTTGCAAGGACTTTTATAAATTAATAACGAATACAAGAAACACACAAACGACAACCCGAAAGTGCCAAGAGATAACAAGAAAAAAGATATCAAACTTCACTTATTACTTCTCAATGATTTTTACTTCTCTATTTTTCATAGATAAATCAGTGAGCTCAAATTTCTGCTTTATCGAGGGTGCAACGCTTCATCAACGGAAAATAAGACACTGTTGATCTAAGATCTCTGCGACATCTCCTATAAACTACATGTCACTTGAAAATATGACAATGCTGACATTTGGTCTATGTATCTTTACTCTCTATTACCTCACAATATAAAAATAACAAAATCTTACCATTTGTGTACACCTCTTAGCTTCTCGTCCTTAGATGATCCTTTCTTGTCACTAAATAAATATCAGTTTGAACGCCCATTTTTTTTCATTTTCAATATTTTTATTGCACGAGCCTCGTTGTCCTTAAAAAAAATGTTACGTAATAAATAAAAACAGTTGCTAGAAATATTGGCCAAGATTTAATTGTGGCCTACGAATTAAATATTACAATGCAAAATAAACCTATCTAGAAAAATCTTATTACAAATATTATACTCATAAAATAAATTTATTTTAACAGTTTTAGTATGACTACTTTATTTTTATAAATAAATTATGTTTCACGTTCAGTTTTCATACATGTTCAATAGGGATAATATTATAAACCGGAGAATATCAATTAGAACCTTGCTTCTAATAAAATCAATCCGTTTTACATAATATATTGTTTACTAAATACTTGATTTTTTTTTAAATTTAAACCTTATTTTCTAGCACTTTTGTACTTGACGAAAGCCTATAGATTCTGCAGATTAATACTTAATGACTTATAGAACCAAAACTATTCTTTGTCGCAGTTTAATAAGAAAATTTTTCGTCTGATTCTATATTTTTTCATAATCATATCACTGTCAACCCTAACATTTATTTACTAGTATTATCAAAATGCAAACTGATTGAAAAAAAAATTTGGTTTATGAATTATTACGATTGAACATATTTTCTTGTTGTTTTTGTTACTCCTTCCGAAAACTGTTAAACTATAGTAAAATCCGTTTATTTCAGCAACACCAAACCAATATAAAATCTGTGGAGTACATACGAAGATTATGAATCACGGCCTCAAGTTCCGGTATCCGATAAATTAAAGAAATCCTTACAACTTTTTGGGTTGGGAGCAATGTTAATAAGAAATATTGCCAGACTCAACTGCATAACGTGGCATCATAAAAATAACTAGCGATCTAGTTTTAAAAAATATACTCAAACCAGTGTAGGCACTGGTTTATTAATTTAGCTGAGACACATAATAATATAATTTAAATACGTTTTATTATTGAAATACGTAGTTTATTAAGTATAAGACCGTGATAAAAATGGAACCCAAATTAAGCCCACTTTGGAAATTATTCATCTGAAAAATTAATCTAAAAAACTATTCTCGAAAAGGACGTACGACGATTGTTTTGAAAAGTCATCCATATTTTTTGCAAACCGTATGATTTTGAGGCGTTTTAAAAATTTAATGTTGATCTCATGATGCAGCAGAAAGGAAAAAAGAAGTGTTGCCTGCCTTCTCCATAGATTGAAGCAAAAAAAAATAACTTTACAACAAACATTTGCAAAAATGAGATTTAGGATACATCACACCAAAATAGTAAAGAAGTGAATCGTTTAATTGGAGAAATTATCACTTCGCAGGATTTACCGTTTAACTTTGTGGATGGAACGTGTTTCTGATGAGTGGTAATTGCTACTTGGCCACGATATATATTTAGAGACTGACGGTTTTTTTTTCATAAATTATGTATGATGTATGATTTGATTGATACAATTTAGCATTAAACGGGAAAAGATATTTCTTGGATAATTTGGAAAAATTTGCATTTACAAGTGACATCTCGTCAAAGATGAGTGTAGGCATTTATTTACTTAGCTTGACCGCAAACGAGATAAACGTCAATTTCGAATAGTAGTAATTTTTTCTTAAATTCGTAATTGTGGAAGTACTTCATATAAAAAAAGTTATTTCAGCTAAACTTTAGGCTTGTCTTTCAATTTTTGTTGCATAAAATGTGATAGAGTGTCAAATATGCTTAAAGCGTCATCAGATATCAAAGATTTTAGTTCCACCGTACACAAAATTCTGCATTAAAACTTTTATAATAGATATGAGAATGGCCGGTGTAACTTGTACTTAAATTTAAAAGAATTGTAACTCATTTTAACATTCCCTGAGAGAAAAATATAATTCTAAAAATTGCAAATGGACATACTCTGTCAATCTCCAGTAAGGGTTATATAAGACTGTCCAACTAAGTAAGTAATTCAGATGTTCATATTCTATGTCACACAAATATAATAATTGTATGCAAGTGTTAGTTTTGTATTTATTTATTCTTTAATTCAAGCAATATAAGTATAGTAGAATCGATAAAACATAATAATAAAATTGAACATATATTGTTTATTACACATGTAATTTTTTTCTGTTATTGTTAACATCACCTTCTTAGTATTTATTTTCTTCTAGGCATAAAAAAGTGCAAATAGATTGTTTACTAAAATTAACCATTAACTAGTTATTCATATAAACATACCCTTAACAATTAAAAATAATTAATATTCATTCGCCGATCGAACAGCACATTTCATATGGTGCCGCAATTTCTAACAATTGAAAATTCCATTATGTCTTATAGCAGTAACGAAAAAATTATGACAATTACTCCGGAGGACTGGCTTAATGTTGAAAAATTCGTCAATGTAATAATGCCTTTTGAAGAAGTCACACTGAACAAGCAGTTCTCAATTTATAATTTCGTCCATTGTACCACTTATATAAGTTATTATAAATACTTTGTAAACGGAGGAATCTAAAATTCACTCATCAAATGCCTTTAAAAAAGTAATTAAACATTTAATGAATAAACTGTAAGATATATTTATTGACTGGAACAGAAATTTATATCCTATTTATACATCCTGGACTGACCCTGCCTGAACATGCGATTAAAAATCGGGTGTTTCTTCTTAGCCTAAGAGAAGTAAAGAAAAGCACACTATCGAAAACGCTCATGAACCTCAGCCTTCGACGAGTGAGATTCAACTCTCATTGGAATTGTTGGAATCTATATTCATTCAGATAGTGAAGAAGATGTTACCTACTAACAGTACTTTCATGATAAAACACGTTCTGGGAGTTACAATAAGGGAAAAGGTTTCCATTATACGGAAGTCCTTTGATTTAATGGCAAATGAACACTCAAAAATACTCGATTTTATTATCATTAGTCCGGAGATTTTCATCAGCTCCACCTATCAGTGTGACAAGTGAACAAATTTTCAGGGGAGCAGCCCTAATTTATAATGGATGGAGAGAGTTCTATTAAACTTTTATTTTTAAAGCACAATTTGTTATTCATAACTTGTAAATATTAATATTTTTTAATACTTCTTAAATATCTACCTACACATTGATGTAGCTTACTGTTTATGTAGAACTTTTTCATTTTTAAATAAACTATAACAAATAACTTTGCTTTTAGTATGAACTAAATGACTTTTTTTTATATCCGTTTGTGCTTCTGCTTTCGTCATAACTTTCACTAAATATCTGGTTCCGTTTCAGCTTCAGCTATGACATTTATGTTACAGTAATTTATTTTAATGAAACGTACTGAATTTTGTTATGCCTAATATATTAAACAGTTCTTATGTGATCTTATTGGCTTACAAAATATAACATACAATTCCGTTTTCTTATATTTAATATAGACTGGTAGGTTTCGGCTCAATTGAAAAATCGATTATATCTAAAACTTTCTTGAGTATTTCATTGCTGCAAAAGAGGCTGCTTACCTTATATAATATGATAAATATTTTAAAAATAGTCATATCAATGCCATAGATTACGAAAAATTTTATTAGCCAATAACAAACTAGTGAGAAAGTAAATTCGAAAAAGATGGAAAAATTTATTTTTCACTGATTCTTAACGAGGTCTAATAATACTAACAGAATTAATTTTTAATTGGAAATCATATTGCTGAAAAAGTTTTAGAAAGGGTATGTCCAACCAAAATTTTATTAAATCAAAAACCTTTAGTATTTGCTAGCAAAATACTGAAAATAAAATGTAATTATATTTTTTTTTACAATTATGTTTTAAAGTATTTTCCAACTGCCAATTAAGGTAATCTATTATTTATAAAGTTTTTAAGAGCCTACTTTTAGCGCGCTGACCAATTAAATGAAGTTCCGAAAATTTAATTTTTTACTCCATTTCACTGATCCAAAAAATATATTTCTTATTACCGTTCGTCATAACGTACAGACTACAAACATCACTTAAAGGAAATTTTAAAAGAATCTAAAGGGGCTAAAAAAATACATTTGAAATTGTGTTTAAAAATGCATTTGAATTTATTGTTCTATTTTAGCAATTCATTTTACATACACGTACTTTCGGTCTCTACAGTAGTATTTTGTTAACGTTTGTATATCGTCTCTATTTGATCGGCTTTGAATTATTTTTTTTAATACAAACCATTTAAAACAGAATATTATTTTATTGTGCTATCCTGGATTCAGTAGCATTAGCCACGGAAAATTATCTTTCCATGTATAAGTATAACAAAGTACTCAGAGCTTATGCATTTGGCACGCCAAATTCCATCTGTGCCAATTTCATTGAAGTGAATAATTTTTGCTTCAAACATAACTTTTCAGATATCTAATTGAGGTCCTATGAAGAAGTTTCAAAATAAGTCGTTCGAATAGAATATAAAAATCGTAAAAATTTTTGCTTATGCATTTAATAAATTTTATTTAATGAATAATAAAACTACATTAATACTATTGATTTTCCTGCCATTTATTGAATTGTCTTGGCCATAGAAAAGTGATTTACCAATATTCTTACAATATTGTTTCAATATTTTATGGTGTTTAATATTTACAAATAACTTCAAGCTGATACATGTAATTCTATTAAGAGGAATATGCTGATTTAAATAGGATTTAATCACAATTAAATGTTTGATATTTGTACCATATTGATATCGTAATCAAATATAATTAGATTACGTGATTATTTTTATAGCTTTACCTTACATTTATTCACATTATAGTTATTAATAAATGGAGGAATTTGTGGTTATGACTGTGTAACTATCGGGACTCTGGCAGCCGTTTTTAGAAAATTATAAAGGTGAAAGTAATAGTGAGAAAGGATATAGATACATGTCTATAGATATGTATCTATATCCTTTCTCCGCCCCCATCTATGTCCCATTATTCATTTTCGTAAATGAATAAATGAATGAATAAATTTTGACTATTACAAATATATATTTTGACTATTAAAAAATTAATTGACTATTACAATAACTAAATATGGTATTTAAAAAAATTAAATATATCGTAACTAAATTTTTATTTCCAAAATATTATTATGAAAAAATAGTTTCATTGTTTTGAAGTGATCTCACTAGAAAATACTTTTTTGTGCTTTTTCCGTAATTATTTTATATTTTGAAACCAAAAAATTAAAAAATAATCAATATATTTAAACTGATTAAGTGTGAAAGTTCACCGTAAATAGCTTGTGCTTATAAGCTACTCCTTTTTTAATTGTTTTCATATAGTATTTATTGTGATAAAGTACTTTTTCCCTCTGTTTTACCTGTATGAAGAACACATTATTATATTTATTATTTAGAAATCTATAGCCGCTATGTGTTATAAGTGTCGAATTATCAACATTAACCCAGTTTATATTTTTATGTTAAGTTTTTTGAAATTATAGAAGTTGAAAGTTGGTGTTGAATAACATTTTTAAAAATCAAAATAAAATTAATTATTTTAAAATAAATTTAATTGTCAATTCAATAAAATTTTGAGATTTTTTTACGTATTTTTTTAGAATCCTAGATAATTAAATATTCTTCAATTTCCCTAGTAATGAGATCGAATTACAATGAAGTATAACTTGCTAATTAATTAATCGGTAGTAGAAAAAAAGTCGTAGCGGCTACAGATATACATTTCTATTCAAATGCTGTAAGGAAATTAATTATGTATATATATTATATTTCATAGACATAAAGAAAAGTTATGAAAATATGGTGAGTTGTGAGAAAGTTTATGCTTATATCTGTCCTCAATCTCTATTCATAAATAAAATAAGAAAATAACATTTTCATTACATCATTGAAAGTATTTCAAATATTTAAACGAAAACTCGATTTCAAATAACATTAAGCGACTCGTAAAAACGAGGGAATTTTCTTCTCAAAGAGGAAATGACAAATGGCGCGAGATGCGAAATTGATAAAACAAAATAATTGCAGGCTTCGATCGTCTGCAATTCAGTTTACGTCGAATTTCCATTCACGATTCACTGCTCAATTTTTACGGACACAAACCTTTTCCATTTTGAATATTTATGTTTTATCGATTTCAATACCCCTATGTGTAGAAAATATTTATATGTACAAATACTGGAGTCTGTTGTGATTGTCGTTTGAAGAACGAATACAGTACAAGTGGGTGAATTCATTTTTAATAAACAAGTGAGTTTATATTTGTGAATAATATACCGTTTATTAAGTATACCATTTATTCAAGCGCACCAAAATTTGACATGATTTAAAAAATAAATAAATATTACGTAGGTAAAACGAACTGGAAAGGAATATTCATCGTAATGTATACTAAAAAGTGATTCAAAATGAATAAATTTGAAGAGGGCAATACTATTCCTTATTTTATGCGATAGTTTCGCACAAAATAGGGAATAGTATTGCACTGCTAGAATCATCATGTGGTTAAATGAGAGACTAACACACATGCTCATATATATACATATATATATATATATATATATATATATATATATATATACATGTATATATATATATATATATATACATATACATATAAATATATATATATATATATATATATATATATATATATATATATATATATATATATATATATGTGTGTGTGTGTGTGTGTGTGTGGAAACATAACGCATCAGTATTTTTTGTTCCCACATCCTTCTGTTGTAAGCGTTTGGTCTTAATTCAGCATTTTCGTATTAACTTCTGGCTCCTAATTTTCCCGTGTTCCCGCTGGCCAAATATTTTTTTAACCTCTTCTATCCATAAGATAAATAATTTGAAAGAAATGCACCCGAATATACATAAACAGCAATTTTGGAAACTTACGGTAAAAGTGAGATCATTTGTTTTTTTAACAGGTATTATTTCAAAATAATTTTCACTTCGGTATATAGTTTTATTAATAACACATCTGTAAAGTGTCACTAAAGAATATTAAAAAAATATTAATTTCAATAAATGTAAAGACTGAAAAAAAGTTTGATGATTATGTGTTATTACGATAGAATTTATTTTGTAATTATTCTTTTACTACTTCCGAAAATTTATAAACTTTAGTAAAAGCCTTTTATTATGTTTTGGAGTAACATTAAAAATCTGCGGAGTACATATGGAGTTAATGAATCACGACCTCAAGATCCGGTATCCGACAATTAATCCTTTTTGTTTGGGAGCTAGCGATTTGGTTTTAAAAATGTATTGAAACTAGGCATGAATTTAATAAATTAACATAAGATAATACGAACAAAATACTAACATTCATTAAATAAAAACCATATGCAATCAATGGGAAATGCACTAGAAATCGTAAATTGTTCATGAACTCTATGAAGGCCAAATCTGTGAATTCTTTTAAAATCCAATAATAAGATTGGTACAGAGTGGTAGCAACGTACCACGATAAAATGCCTCATGCATTAAGTTGCGCCGAGTTCACAAACTAGAGAAGTAAGCTTGCTACAGCAAATGCGAAATTTAGCGACAGTTGAAACCTCTGTCCTGGTTCTGCTCCTGTTTATTTTACAACGGAAGAAATGCGCGCATTATTTTTATTTTTTAAGATGCGCAGGGCTGCGGCGATCCGTTGTGACTTGTCGCATGATTTGTTTTTGTGGCATGATTTGTGTAATTACTATACGTTAGGTCAATGCCAAAGTGAAAGAACGTTTTTGTTTCATTTTATTCATTTAGTACGTAGCAAAAAAACAAATAACTTTACAACTAACATTTGCAAAAAATGTTTTGTAAGCATTGCACCGTTTAATTGGTGAAATGATCACTTTGCAAGATTTACCGTTTAACTTTGTGAATGGCACGCGTTTCCGCTGAATGATAAGTGCTGCTTTGCCACGATATGTGTTTAGAGACTGACATTTCTTTACATAAATTATGTAAGCTGTGAAGATTTGTATAGTTTAGCATTAAACAGGAGAAAATATATCTCAGTGAAGTTCAAAAAATGTTCTTTCGAAAGTGACATCTGGCCAGCTTGTACTTACAAACAACAAATTTTTTAATTATTTTCAAATAATTCAATATTTATTGTAATAAAGGACTTTTTCCACCTGTTTTACCAATATGAAGAAACATATTACTTTATTTATTATTTATAAATCTGTCGTCGCTATTTGTTAGAAGCATCAAATTATCCATAGAAACCCAGTTTATAATTTCACATAAATTATTTGAAATTATAAAAAGTCTAAGTTTGACCTGAATTAAATTTTTAAAATTCAAAATGAAATAAGATTTAACTGTCAATTGAATGAAATTTTGAGATGTTTTTTATCTCTTTTTCGGAATCCTAAATAACTAAGTATTCTTTAATTTCTCTAGTAATGAGATCGAATTACATTGAACTTAAATTGCTAATTATTTGTTAGTAGAAAAGTTAGCTGCGGCCACAGATACCATTTCTGTCCAACTATTGTACGTTAATTTAATTGTGTATAACATTATATTTAATAGAAGTAAAAAAAAATATGCAAAAATTAGTGAATAGTTAGGAAGTTGTACGCT